>OZ001262.1:1800000-2215000 GCA_963924015.1 Macrophya annulata
TTAATTAAGATTCTAGACCAAATAATCATGTTTTTTTTTTAAATTTTTATCATTATTTCAGAAACTGATACTATGTTCGGTGGTAAAACCGCCTTCCCGAAAAGCTCTACCCTCGTTACGGGGATCAAGTATAAAAAGAAATATCCTGGTCATACGCTCAAGCCTGATTGGCATTGAACTCATCATTATTTGTTAATACATGTAACATAGCGTGGAATTAAAGGATAAAATTCATTGTTAGTTAATAAGGATCATTTATTTAATAGAAAAAGATGAATAAACAGTAATAGTAAAGTGTGACTACGATTAATCCCTTCTCTGAAAGATTTTTAAAATTGAATCTTGTAGGAGTATGCATGAATGTATACATATTTACGTGTAAACAGTAGCTGAATACACGTATGTATAGAGGGATGCGAGCCGCGGCGCCGCGTGATGTTATTCCATCGACCCATCGCTTCCGTGGCAACCTCGGTTATAGAAACGCGTCTAAGGTATGAGGCATTGCAATAATTTGTCAGAATAAGGTGACTACCGGCTCGCTAGGTACGAGGTACTGTGTCAACTGATCGTGATAGACGCGGGTTATTCTTACATCTAGTCGATATTACAACAGTCATGTTAGAATGCCGCGTGTTGCAAGCTCCACGGGTCTCGTTGCTGCCCGAATTCGCCCAGTTTCTCGACCGAGGAAAAAGGTTTTGTATTCATTCATTCATTCATTTGTAATTTAATTTTTGTAATAAATGGAAGAATTACCATATGACTAGTTGACGAAAATAAAAAATAAAAAGTAAAGACAAATAAAATTAAAAAAAAAAAAAAAAAAGTAGAATCATTCGCATGGCCATACATAATTATTAATAATTATCAGCAAGTCGATCTATCCGGATCCACAAAGCCAGCGCCGTTTCTTCTACGACCATTTTCTGGTCTTTTCAACCCGTATCCCTACGGATGCTCCGTTTTATGCAATCATCCCGCGGATGGAGAAGCAAAGGATGTCGTTCGCCGGGCAAAGGACTGCTGGGTATAACTACACGTATATTTATATTACACAGATATCAAACGAAATATTAAGAGAAAATGAATAGCTGTATAGTTACATTACGCTCCGATAAATTATAACTTATATCTACAGTAATAATCGACGAATAAAAAAGGAACTCTTATAATCTTTCACGTTAAATTTTTTCATAAATATAATATGATACGATGTATGATATATAAATACATGAAACAGGCCACGGAGGGCAAGGCACTGTTACTACCAGCAGAAATGGAGCTCATACGAGCCACCCTGCTGGCAGGAGGTCGCCCAGTTCGGGTACGACCGAGAAATAGCGTCGGCGGTAATGTACCGGACGCTACAACTGTACCAGAGGAACTCTTCCGTCGTTATACCGAGACTGACTCGCGGCCGTTGACCCCGGCGCCAACGCTGGTCAGCGGACCGGCCCTCTATGTTACCTCGCCTGATCCTCCGGCAGTGAATCCTCGCGAACGTACAACCCTAGTATTAGATCTTAGGGCAAACTCTCAGGACCAGGTAATTGATTAATTATAAGTATAAAATAATTTTAAATTTCGAACGTTTTTTATTGTGTCATGAAAATAATTGATTTTTTTTTTAAATTTTTTATTCTCTCGTTGTTTTCAGGACATAGAGACTCTCAGCTGGCACGCTTTGAGTCTAGAGCCGTTACCAAGTCCGCGGAGAAATTCAGGAGTCTTTGTGTCAAGACCGCCGACACATTTGTTACCGTTAAATCCTACGCCATCCACAGTCCCAGCGGCGCCGCCGCCGACCGTTAATGTCAGCAACGCGGTACGCGGTACCCTATGATATGATGCAGCTAGATAAGCTCGTCACTTTTCATTTTATCTCCTGATAATATTGTTTTTAGACAATTTATTTCAACCAGGTCAACATGCATTTTACTATTAATAAACGACCATCACTCGCTAGAGGCACATCACAGCGTTGACTAGCATCGATCGACGATACGATATAATATTACCTGTACAAATATAAACTATATTGTTAAAATAAAACTTTTATCCTGTTGTTTTATTTTTTTTTCTGATTGTTTTATTTGATTGATAAAAGATTTTCGATCATTGAATTGAACTGATTTTTTGACAAAATTTTTTTCTAATCAATCGTTCTTCAGAGTACACCGAAAAATGTCCCGGCTGTAGATTTGGACAGTGAAAGTGACGAACCGCCGATGAGAAGACGAGGGAAACGGCTTCGTAAAAGGAAATGTCGTCGGGGTTCGACTTATGGGCAACAAACGGAGGTCAGGGATCCTCCAGAGCCTTTGGAGACCCAGGTGTCACAGGTTGAGACTGGTTACAAAGACAATTCGTTAGTTGGCAGCAAATTATTAATTCTGTATTATATGTATAGCTACAGATATCATATAAGATCATTTCTTTTTCAGAGATAGACCTCCCGTCGGTGATGGTGCAGTGGTCTCAGCATCGAATAAAGAGCCAATCGATTTAAAACCGGATCGAATAATTCCGAAAAGTTTCATCGACGCTGATATTTTAAAACATTTGGGAAGACAGTTGGATCGCGATACGGTTGAAGGAGAATTTTCGGCAAAGGTAAGCAGATCTCGATGTAAATTTCCGGGTAATTCTTATTATATTTTCAGCGTAAATATATATTTTTTTATTTATTTCTCTTTTTACGCCATATGCTTATAGCGTTTCAAAATTAGAAATTTACTCAATGGAAGAAAAACAGAAACAAATATAGTTCAATGTAATTTATAGAAAAGAATCGCCCTCGAAGAGGCTCTGAGAGTAAAAGGAGAATTTTCTAGTCGAACACAAGTACAAGAATCCGAGCCTAGCGGGTCGTCGCTCAACGTACCGAGAGTATTTTCTCGCCAAAGTTCTCGGTTTGAAATTCCATTAGACAGTCGAACATTGGGAGGTATGAAATATTCCTCGAAAAGTTTATAACGTGAAATAATTATCAACAACCTAATTCTTAACTATAATATAAAATTATTCCAGAAATGTCTTCCATTGACTATCTCAGTCGTCATGTATTCGTAACGCCTGGAAGAAAGTTGATTTTTAGACGCGCTTTCAACAGATACTTTGAGGAAGATGATTCCGGGGTCAGACGCATGTTGCCACATAACATTCCAGTCGCTTTGGAAGAAGTAATGGGACGATCCCTGACTGATGATCAATCAAAAAAATTTAAAAGCACTGTGGGTGAGGTAGAAATTCCGGTAGATTTCAGGACTTGGTGCGGAATATGCGCCGCTGCGGAGAGACTTCTCGCTCCTCTTCCTCCGCGGGAGGCGGATCCTCCCACGTGGATTGAACGCGTCGATCTTGAGGGCCTCGAACGAAGACTTAGATCGGTTGAGGCAGATTCAAAATTGACTTTATTACTAACGGAAATACGAGACCGTTGATTTATTCGTTAATTATTGATAATCAAAGTAATTTTTTTATACGTTTTCCAGAGTATTTATACATATTTCTATGCTCTCTTATTATTCGCATATCTATAATTACTTTATTTATATTATCTAATCCCGCAGGTGAAAAAAAAATTGATAACAATTATTTTTATCATGCATACATTTACATGAGTATATCAATGCGTTTTATCATAATACCTGACGTTCTCGCAATCTCTCATAAACTTTTATCTATATACTTATATACTATATATATATATAAATAATGTGTAATGTTATCATACAAATTACGTATACTTATATCTGTTACAACATATTATTGTATTTATGTATACTTCGCGCATTCGTTATACGATTAGAAATCATCAAGGCCTTACGAGTATATACCTATACATACCTATAGATTATAATAAAAGGCATTGAAATTTCCAGAAGACTGATACTACCTTCATAATTGTATAATTATTATTGTGACTCTCTACAATTAAATTCCTTTTTCTTTGAGCCCAGCTGATTTTTGTTTTTTCATTCTGCAATCCTTTATCAACCACACAATCCTGTTATAATATTAATGATTATAAAATCGCGATGCATCGCGCAGACGCATGTCTAATAACAATCGTGCAGGCGCATAGTGTCTGCGCCTCCGTTAGGCGCGTCCGAGGGATAGAAATCATGATAAAAGTTGGGGGACCAGTCAGTAGTTCGACTGGTACGATACAAGACAGTCAAGGACGATTTACAGTTGGGTATACTGTGAGGTCCACATATCTTCTGAAATATCTTCGTACTCGTGATTTGCAGAGATAACAAAATGTTATTAAAAAAGTTACCGTATTCAATACACAATTTGTATTCCGGTCGACAGATGGTTATCGGTATGCATATATTTACACATAATACACATATCTTCTAATACATATAGGTAGTGAATTGTAATACATCCTAAATATCTTTACTCGTATCAATTATACATTAATTTTTACTATAATGTGAACGGCTCATGCAGGTAAATCTGAATATATCAAGCTGCTGTATATCAATAAATTTTCCGTAACGTCATGAAATTGAAAATAAAAAGTTTTATCGATCGTAGAATTTGATTCATTTTATAAAATTATTATTTCGAAAATGAAAACTGCTATTGCAATTGATAATAGTATAAAACCTTATTCCGCTGTCTTCCTCAAAATATTCAGTATTAATATTATATCAATGAAATCTCCTAAATTTAAGTTTACTCATTTCAAATCAAAAACAATTACATTGTTCCTAGAAAATTCAAATTTATTACGTTAGTTCTTGTATTCAACAATTGAACAGTATACCTATCTGCAGAGCTTCATACACATACTGTAGATGCAATGCGGTGTTTTAATACTGTTATTTTCACCCATACCTATATTTCTGTTCGTGGTAATTCATTTTTTAAATATATGCTATACGATAATAATTTATTCTAGCATCGAAGTATATTCATTCAAACAATATAGCTAGTATATAGTTTTCTCATATAACGAGTTAAAATAGTTTATTCAGCTGGTTCAGAGGTTGATAGCGATAGAATCTGATACTCCTACAATTGGCTGTAACTGGACGCAATGAACCCTCATCATTATCAATTCACAAACTCTTCAGGGAGAAGTGGCATACAAATGTATCGTTATTTAACGCGCATAATGCATATTTGCTGTGCAATAACAAAGGGTTCAGAATTTGTTACCTATAGATTTTTGTATTCCTCATTCAAGTCATTAGACCGTAACAAACAAATTTCTTTACTTTGAATTACAGATGTATGTGGTATAGTAGAACACATGCAGTTCAAGGTATAAATTAGCAGGGCCGTACTAACGGCTACCGGGGCTCGGTGTTTTTTTTTCTGTGCCAAATTCCCGGCTTCAAAGCATGGAAATCGTAGCTTTTCAGAAATTATTGCAACAACTATCGTTTCTTTATTTTTTTAATCAAAATATGAATTGAGAAATTGATATAAAAAATATAAATAATGATTCATTTTTTCATTAGATTATTAATTTTTCACAGGATTTGATAATGTAACGAAAAGATGTATAGCCAGTGGTCCGTTGCCTGGTGAGCCAAAAAAACCTTCAGTAATAACGGATATTCCTGGCCCTAAGACTACGCATTTGTTAAAAGAACTTAGCAATCTTCAGGTAAAACCTGGAGCAATATAATTAGGACATTTGTAAATCGTGAATAAATTTTTATGATTCTTGTGAATAAAAGTCCTCCTCATGTTCTATTATAGCAAACGGGATCAGTACAGTTATTCGCAGACTACGATAAATCTGTGGGTAATTATTTGGTCGATGTAGATGGTAACACATTACTCGATGTATACATGCAAATATCCTCTATGCCACTTGGCTACAATCATCCAGCTATGTTAAAGACACTAGCTAATCCTGCTAATCAGGTAATATTAACTATTGATTCAGTTTTTAAACGATAAGTCAACTCAATCCAGATGTTTCTGATAAATATAGACAATGCTCATTAAGCTGTGACGTTTTCAGTATATTCTGTATTCGAGATAGAATCGGCAGAAACCAGATAGTATCCAACTTTATTGTCATCAAGTTATTTACGTTATCTCTGATTAGATAATGCATCAAGAAATATAATGCCATGTAATAAATTATACACTGAATAATAATTCTGATAGATTGCAACACTAGTGATAACATGTATTTTATATACATAAAGAGATATATGATTGATCAATAACTATACATAAGGGACAATAAAGTTCATTGAATTTTTCAAACTGATTGCAAAATTCTTAAATTTAGAGGATTGTGGCAAACAGGCCAGCGCTAGGAGTCTTTCCAGGACATGATTGGCCTGGTAAATTAAAGGATGTGCTGCTTGGAAGAGGAGTAAGTAATCAATGGTTGATTAAAGGTCTTGAAAGACTGTTGATCAATGTTTGTCATTTTTTTTACGTGCAGGTTGCTCCTCCAGGGCTGACTCGAATCACTACTATGATGTGCGGGTCGTGTTCGAATGAGAATGCTTTCAAGAGCATATTCCTTTGGTACGCTAACAAGCAGAGACAAGGAGCACCTTTTACAAAGGAGGAAATGGAGTCTTGTATGATTAATCAGAGTCCAGGGTCTCCTCAGTATTCTATATTGTCGTTCAAAGGTTTGCAGCTCGTTATCTGATGCTTCTGTAGATTCGTGTTTGTAAAAGAAACATGAAATTGTAACAATGAGATGATATAGGGACCAAAGTCAGTTAATTATCACCTTAAATAATCGTAGGAGCTTTTCATGGAAGAACCTTGGGATCTTTATCAACTACGCACAGCAAGTACATTCACAAGATAGATGTACCGGCTTTTGATTGGCCTATTGCATCGTTTCCAGAGTACAAGTATCCCCTTAATGAGAATATGCGGGAAAACCAGAAAGAGGATCAGCGGTGTTTAGCTGAGGTATACTTTGATTGATTGCAATTAGATTTATCAATTGACTGTTCAAAGCGGATCATTTATCCAATGAACGTGAAACTATTAAGAAATGGAACAACGTTGTTTCAGGTCGAAGATTTGATTACAAAGTACAAAACAGAAAAGAAAATTCCAGTTGCAGGAATCATAATTGAACCGATACAAGCCGAAGGAGGTGATAATCATGCCTCTCCAGAGTTCTTTCAGCAACTGCAACGCATAGCAAAGAAGGTATTCGTTGAACAGATTTTTAATCTGGCTCTGTTGTTCTGATAATTAATTTTATGTCATATTACAGCATGGCGTTGCTCTACTTATGGACGAAGTACAGACCGGAGGTGGTCCAACTGGAAAGATGTGGTGCCATGAGCATTTTGGCCTTGACTCAGCCCCAGAAATCGTTACTTTTAGTAAAAAAATGCAAATGGGTGGTTACTACCATCTTCCAGAGTTCGTGTAAGCAGTTTTGTGGATTCAAAGTATAAGAAACTCAAAAAGGAATTCAAAACGATTTCAATTTACAGACCTAAGCATCCGTACCAAGTTTTTAACACGTGGATGGGAGATCCCAGCAAGCTTTTACTCCTCGAGGCGGTATTAGACGTTATTAAAAGCGATAATCTATTAGAGAATGTCACCAGAGTCGGAGATTATACTTTGAAGCAGTTAATCTCATTGGAAAAGGAGTTTCCTGATCAGATAAATTCCACACGTGGCCGTGGTACATTTATTGCCTTTTCGTGTGCCACTCCTAAACTCAGAGATGAAATTGTCAAGAAACTTCACTCCAAGGGTGAGAGGAGCCCATAATTTTATATTCAAAAAAAGAATTTTACTTCATACTTGAACCTGACCAATTATTCATTCCGCGGATTCATTTCAGGAATTCAATCAGGTGGATGTGGTACACTATCAATCAGACTAAGGCCTGCGCTCACATTTACCGAGTATCACGCAGACATATTCTTAGATGCTCTACGATCGATACTGAAAGGATAAATAATGAATAGAATAAGCAGAGAAAACGGTCTTCCAGATCCAATGTCTTCCATGAAATGGTATAACTATTTGTAAAATGTGTCTTCCAGAAATGCCAAGTTGTTGTATAAATTGGAATTCTAGCCATATAACGTATGGTGCTAATGTTAGATATACTCCAAAGTATTTTTCCCTGGCGTGAAATTATTAACTAGCGTTACTAGATACGCGAGATTCCATTTTGTTGATTTTACAATTGCAAACGCATGTTATATTCCTACTGTCTCTATCTGTAATTATATATCGAGAAGCAGTTACTCATAAGATTAAATTAGTACCAAATATTGTTTTTAATATAAGATCAGATATTTTTCGTTCAAGTACAGATTATAGTTGTATTTCCTATTAACATAAAAGGAGCTTTCGAGGAAATGAATAGTTACACATTAGATATTTAACTTCTTCAGAAACTTAATTATTGATATAGGTAGGTACACTTCTCATTACAGAATAATTGTACGTATGATTATTATTTCTATTTTTGCTGTTTGTTTGTATTTTTTTTTTTTTTTTACAAATTAGGCATATTTATATAAGTTACCTGTGTTATACTGTAAGAGTGTTTTAAACATTACGAAATTTGTATCGTTTTCACTTGATGATTTGAAAAATAAAAAGTTGCCGACTTCGAGCCAATAATTAAATTATTAATTCGAATTATCGATGCAGTCTTCAGTTAATAAATTTGTAATAATTATATTAATCAATACAATAAATAAAGCTTGTTGTTTTCTGAGCCTATTATAACAAAAATTCGGTCAACTTTATATTCCACAATTCCAAAGGACTTGATATGATTGTATACCATGATTTAAAAAATTATCCTAACTTCTACTTTAAACTTTATCATACATAATGCAAATATATTTTCAGATTAATTCATGGAATCAATCTTTTATCTACGTATTTCTGTAACATCCTGCATACAACTATGTATACGAACTTAAAATACAGTTTTCATTTACACGAGTTTCAGTTTCTCAAAATAACATCATATCTGCCTATGCATTCACCATTCTCTTAAGCAACTCTCGAAAATGACCGAAGGCTAGAAGCTGACTTTTGCGTTTTACGTATTCTATCGTTCGTGCCTAATACAAAAAAGATATAAACCAGAGTGAATTATCCTGATTGTAAATACAAGAGGAAGTATTAGGAAGTTGTTAAACTTACCGATAGTTTTGGATCTGCAGAACCGTGTCTCTGGGATAATTTCCACAAATTAACAGCAATCGTCGCTAATGCTGGCTGCCTTAGATCTGCCCGCATAGCTAATCGAGAAAATAACTCTAGAGCTAGTGCAGATTGTTTTCCGGACTGATCGCTCGAGCCAAGATACGTCAAATTATTTAATATCTCCTCCAATACTTCGGAACATATTTTATCCACTTCGTTGATGAATTTTTTATCAGAACCGTACAGCGTGTCATTTGATTCTACCTGAAAAAATGGAAGAAAATATAAATTGAAGAGAAATTGGAAATTTCTAATCAATTCAATTAAGCCTAAACTTTGATCACCTTGTCAATGTGATATGGATAATTCTCTTGTGTGACTGTAGACAAAAGATCAAGAACTCTCAAATAGAGATACGATTTGCTGGAAGAATTGGCTTCGAAACAGCGTTGAACAGCCTTGAGAAGTCCTCTCATTAAATATAGAACTCCATGTTCCGGGCTATCCTATTGTCAAGATTTCAAACGTTTAGAATAATCTTTAAGCTCACACATAGAAGTAAGCGAATTCTTACCGGTACAACTAATAGCGTAGACAAGAAATTGGACAAATAAGAAAGCAGATATGGTTCCGAAGATCTCTGTCTTCCATCAATTTCAATAGTCTTTGGCATTTCCAATACAAGACTTAGTGCCGCCTTGAAACAAGCATCCGCTGAAAATATGTGCATTGTTTTAATAATTTTGGAAACATTACTCGGAATTAATGTGAAAAATTGAATCAGTGCATTGAATACCTTGGCCTAGGCACTGATTTAAAAGAGCGACTTGTCCCGAGAGAAGATATAACTGTAGCCGTGTATGGACCAGAGTTAAAGATGGAATGGTAATGAAACAGAAAGCTGCGCAAGCTCTGACAAAAGCGGATGTACGCCTAGTGTGATGACCTCGAACTATCTTTCTTGTATCAACAGAAAGTCTGTTCACACACTATACAAAGAACGTAAAAAGCTTGTAAATTGTTGAACAACATAGTCAGTTTTATGTAATTGATTCATCTACTCACTTGAACGAGTTGAATGTGAACGGAATCGAGATTTGGAAATGCAGCTCTAGCCTCTGCGTAAAAACTGAGCTGCTTTTCAAAATCTCTTCCATTATCGACTCGCTGGACAAGTCCACAGATCAAATTACCGATTTGTCTTTTTTCGTCGTCCACAGTCAGAGCGCTATACATTGATTATTATATTAGTTAGCAGACTGCGGATAAAAAAAAAATTTACTCAGAAACAGTTTTAATTCGCATTCAAACCTGACAGAGTCGTGCATTATTCGAGCAATAAACATCAGTGCGTTTATAACGATTGGATCAGTTACAGAGCCGGTTTGGGGACCGAGTCCTTCGATAACGGCCTTGCAGACATTTACTTTGATGCTTTCTTTGTGGAAAAGATCGATCAGTGGTAGAAAGTTGTCCTGTATTGAATGAAAATGGTTTGATGAAAGGTTTGAGCAACATCATAGGCACGGAAAGTTGTAGGATAAAGTTATATTGTACCATGGTGAGCAATGACTCAAAGTCTTGGGTATTTGCGACTACTTTTTCAACCATAGTTTGCATTTGAGAATAATGTTGTTCGAACGCTCGATTCGGAGTCAAATGACTGATGACTTCTCCCAAGAATAAATTAACTTCCTTCACCTGCCAAGAAAGTAGTCGAATAATTCATTCTTAGCAAATTCTCAGTCACCACAAGATAACTTACAGAGAAGTAAATGACTGTGAACTGAATCCAGACTTCTGCGCATTGCATGAATTTCACAGGGTCTTTCAAGTTCGTTATGTATTGCCAAACTGCATTGAGTACCGGCCTGCAATCGTCTTTTGATAATGGCTCTTGGATAAGACATTGGCCAAGTCTTCGATACAAAAGATACTGGGGAAATCCTGTGGTGTAAAAAATTTAATACCTATTATGTAGAGATTGAGAAGGAAAGACATAGAGATCTCTGATTGGCTCACCTTCTTCGTTGCAAGCTGTAATTAGATTGACAAATTCCATAGATCGACCAGCTATGTAAGTTGGCTTGAAGGCGGATAGAATTGTGTTCAAAAGCAGACCGCTAAAATCGAGAATTTGAATAAAACATGAGTTTCACTGTTATTTTGTTTACAGTCAACCTTTTACCTGTTTGATTGCTGTTTACAACGCATGAGGATTTCTATCAACAGACTTTCAGGGGCCGCTGCAGCCATGACTTGTAATATCCAGTCTAAAGCCGGCATGTACAAGCTGAGATACGAGGCCATTAACATATTCTGTTTGTTTAAATCTGCCTTAAGAGTTTGGCTGAATAACTGTGGATAGGTAGATAAAAAGTCGTAAAAATTTTCTTTAACAAATCCCAGATCTGTGGATTGATTGAGGGCCAAGCCAACGCGGCACAGATAACATCGCGCGTAAACTGCTATCAAGGGATTCCCAATTCCTCGAATCATACGCGTTATGCGTAACAAAGCTGTGCTGAATTCACTGAAATTGTGGATTAATGTCAATGGGTTTCTAATTTGTATAGTTGAATCGTGAATAGATTTGATAATAAGTAAAAAAAACTCGATTTTTACCTAGTCGTTAGGAAACTGTATGATTTTATTATCGCCATTTCTACGTAGAGCCGAGGTACAAGTTCTCTTATAGAAGCTATCTTGTAAAACCAATTGCGACAAGTTTCTTTGGCACTTTCAGGCACCATTTCAGGCGTGAAATTATCGGGTAAACTAGTCAATACTTTGCTGCCTGGTCTGCAAGAAAAAAAAGGTAAAAATTACTGTTAATTTATAATCATGGCAATGCTTTAATTTTTAAGTTCTGAAAGATATCAGCCTTTGAATTCAACTCACTTGTAATACTCGGCCTTAATTTTAAGCCTTTCGTAAACAAGTTTACCAAATATATCAAGGATATCTGTAATGAGGACAAACTTGCTCGGATAAAAAGCTATCGCCGCTGTATCTCCGAGCAGTTTAGCGCACTATAAGCAAATATTTAGTATTTAATAATTTGTGATAAACGATTATGCTGTTCTATTCTGTGTAAATCCATCTGCTAAAAATTTTTATCAAAATAATTAACTCTCCCTCTACCTGAATGGCTATTTTCAATGCTTTTACTCTCTGATCAGAGTGCCAAGCCTGTACAAGTTCGGTGTTAAGGAGTTCAATCCGAGCGGCAAATTCTTGCTGAGTTAAATCCAGCATTTGTCTAACAGATCCCTCCTCAAAATCGTCCAACTGTTCAAGTCTGGTCCTGACTTTATCTACCATAGTACCGCTGGGCTGTACTTTAACGACGACTGAATAAAATCAAAGAAAAATTGGTTCAGTTTTTGTTGATCATAGCGCTAAGACTCTGAATAATGATTTTTTTTTATTTCTTATCCCCCACCTTTTTCTCCCCCTGGTAAAAAGCTTGTTACAATAGACAACTTTTCCGAAGTTGTATACTTTGCAAGTATAGCTGATCTTCGAGCTTGCCAAGGCTCGGCTAAGTCCTCTGAAACATCTTTAGACTTTTTTCCAACGGATGTAGAGACGGAGGAATAATCCCACTGTAATGCATTTTGTAAAAATATTGAAATTTGGAAATAAATCGCTACTTGGTTATACCAAAAAAACCTCGTAATCCAAACTCGATTCTATTTACTTCGTCAGCTGCCATTTTTGACAAAGGGTCCAAATCTTGTTTAGCAAATTGAGACAGTGGATCTGAACCGTCAAAAGATGATGGACCCAGCAGTGGATCTGTGAATAAATTTGTTACTGGCATTGGAACATGCGTCGGAGTTGGAGTTCCTGTTGATGAACCAGTGCTAGAACTTCGTATAGTTCCTCGCCTGAATCCTCCGCGGCCATCAGTCATCTGAGTGTCAAATTATTGACGATGATTTGAATTTTGTAAATTTTTTATTATTCTTGTTATTTTTCTTATATAGATTGCACAGCGTCTTACAGTGATTGTTATTGGGTTCAAAGGATGCTCCGTCACCTCCTCTGATTGAGAATTTTTGATACATTCTCGATCCGTAGGACGTGCCGACCTTTTAGAACGTAAATTGAAAATGAAAAATATTAAGAGTTATTGAAGAACTTTTTAATGTCACGCTCCGGCAAAATCATATTATTAAAGTATGTAATGTGATAGTGAATACAAGGCTATGTCTCACCAACCTAAACGAAATGTAATAATAATTGACAACTATTCATCGACTATGCATGTATACATACCACTCGATTTCGGACATTGTGTGTACGAGGGTTGATGATCCAGCTACTAAGCGAGTCGATTATACTGTTCAAATCCTATAATTTAACGTAAGAGATAACCTAACTTTGATTTATAACATTTTCCTAACCTCGATATATGGGAACGTCAAAAATGTCAGATAGAAGCAGACGCCTTAATGAAGCGCCTGTGTGTAGGCAAGCTAAGACACAAGTTTGACAAAACATCAATCACTGAATTTTTGATTTTAGACAAAATGATAATCTATAAAATCATATCGATTCACTTATGGCTTATTTTTTGTGAATAAAAAAGATTTGTTGTAATTTCTTTTGTTTGTTTGTTACATTCTTTGCGCAATTAAAAAAAAAAAATAAAAACAAAATAGTGTAACTCAATATCGAACGAAATCTAAGACAGAGTCTGCCATCTGTGTCACTGATCGTAACATTAGTTCACAGCTCTACTCGAGAGCATGGCGCATGTCATCCGTCTGCTATCATCACGTCAGTGGTCAGTCAAAGTGGGTGTCAATAGCCCCCAAACAGAATCGTTGAAATGGAGATTAAAAAATTGACGGAGTTAATAAACTGATAAAAAAAAAATATAAAATTAAACAAAAAAAGAAGCGAGATATAAAATCCGCCCACAACATATTTCTATCAATAAACAACAATAATCGATCTAAAAACAATGGCGGAATTAAAAGGGCCGATTCTTCATGTAATTGTTGTCGGTTTTCATCACAAGAAAGGATGTCAGGTAATTGAATGAATGAAATATTGGACAAAATAAATAAACTAAAAACAAGACACATATACCTTTTATATTTCACTACAAATTTCAGGTCGAGTATTCGTTTCCACCGCTAGTTCCCGACGCTCCAAACGAGTGTCCTGTTGGTTGGAAATATTTACCTACTCTTGCCCTGCCTGACGGATCTCATAATTACGATGAAGACACTGTTTACTTTCATCTGCCTAGTCTCAACGACCCTAAACGAACAATATATGGAGTTTCTTGTTTCAGGCAAATTCCTGTTGAGGTAGATATCAGTTTCACTTGTTTACTTCAAATCGTTTAATTACAATTCACATACCTGTCATCATTGCGTAAATCTAAAGCATCAACATGTCAATGAGTTTGAATATCTCAGTGAAATGAGAAGGACCGCAGATTTCAAGATAATTAAAATTCAATTTTCAATAGAAATGATATTTGTTGAGAGCAAAAAGGACTGAATTTTCTTTACAATGTTTCTATTTTTGTGTAACAAGATCTTTCATTTTTCCTTAATATCCAGAAACTGAAAAACCGTACTTCGGACATAACGAGAGGAACCGTTCAAAAGTCTGTATGCGTTTTAAGCACACTGCCTTTGTACGGGCATATTCAGGTCAAAATGGCACTAATAACGCATGCATACTTTGACGAGGGTGATTTCAGCAAGGTGTCATTACTCGAGGATACCTACCGCCATCTAAACTCATGCATGAGTGGAGACAGCCAAATACCGCCGCAAGTTTTTGTCGGTAAATATGAATTTGGATGATCGATAAAATGAATCACTTTTAATACATAAATCGACAAATAATATTAAGATTCATTTAATTTTTGGATCCACAGGCTTGTCTGCTAGAGATTTTATCCTACACTTTCGACATAAGGCTTTACTCCTGTTCAAACTGCTCCTTCTAGAGAGAAAAATTGTCTTTTACCAATCTCCTGTTCAGCCACTTTGTGTCGCTATATTAACATTGTTGTCCTTACATCCTGGTATGATAGAACATGGAATGCATCAGGCTGCCTGTGTCAGGTACAAAGCTTTAAAAATGATCAAATATGTTGGTTCTCAGCATCTTATTTGATGAATTAGTTTAATTTTTCATTATATTTCTGATTCAGACCGTCAAGGCCAATGTCTCCAATTCCAAACTTTGACCAGGAAGACAGTCCGGTTAGAAATGTGGATTCAAATATGTGCAAAGATGTATTAACAACAGCTACGGTAGAAGAAAAAGAATTCGACGATGAAAATGACAGAGTTGAAACGGTTTCTCTGTGTATGAGTGATAATAAAACTATTGAAACAATGGAGGGAAAGTTTATAGACGAGATAACTATATCCGAGAATAAAAATTACATAAACGAGAACAACGACGCTAATAAGATTATACCCAAAGTTATAGTCGAAACTAAAGACTGCAATCAAGCCGCTATGGATGAAATAGATTCCAAACACTCGACAAAATCAAATACGGAAACTGTGCACAGGGTTCATAGCGTTAATACCATTAATTTGGGAATGGGGGAACTCGGGAATAGCCTTCCTCGCGATACCAGCAGCGATGCGCTCTCCGACGCTCGTATGACCAGTAATATCACTCAAATCGCTCATGTTAATCCTGAACTTTGCGGGTTGCCACTTGGTCTCTTTTCAAAGGCACGTAAAATCGCCTGATAGGTAAAGAAGCTACATTCCGAACATTTCAACTAATTTTACTTCATTTTCAGGGCTATTTGTGTCTGCCATACTTGTCTTTACCCTACTTAGACTTATTGGGCGATGTTAACGTGAGGGGATACATTGTAGGAGCTACAAACGTTTTGTTCAAGCAAAAAAAGCAGTTGATTGACGTGTTGGTCGAGGTAATTGAGTGCCTAATATTCTGACGTAATATCGAGCCTAAATTAATGATTTTAATTCCTTATTTAAGGTGGAAACTGCGAGGATAGAGGCGACAGATCCAGAGCTGAGAAGACAGCTGCATCTTACAACGGAAGATTTAAGATTTGCCGACTACGTTGTAAGGCATGTTGCTGAGCCAAGAAAAGATGTTTTTCTAGATGGTGTGGGCTGGGAAGGTGGAGACGAATGGATCAGAACACAGTTTAGAGTCTATCTACTCAGTCTGTTGAGGACATCGTTACAACAGGATACTCGTCAGTCTGATCATTTCAATTCCGCGTTCGTCTCAGCCTGGAAAAATACTCACAATTATAAAATATGGAGCGGAATTGATAAGCCAGAAATCAACAGCATAGAAATTGGACATCCTTTCGCCGGGCAGCTATCAGTTCAGGATATGAAACTTCGCCTTTCGCAGTAAGTTATTTCCTAGAAAATTTCATATCATCCGAAACTGTATTTAATGCATATTTTTTTCTCCATCGGAATTTAAAGCACGATGCAAAACACAGAGAGTGGCAGAAAACTTAATCAAGCAATGGCATCGACGGGTAGAGCTGTAGCAACGACTGGAAAAGCAGTAGGTAAGGAAAACCTTGATATGTATTGATATCAGTTTATCTTTGGATATTGTGCTCGGATTATTATACTTTTGTGCCCGGTCAAAGGTGGTGCGATATCTCAAGCTAAAGGTGCGTTTTCAAATTGGTGGACAACGCTGACCACAGTACAGGGGAACGATGTTGAATCAAGAATTGAAGACTCGCAAATAGACTCCGAAGAAATAGTTCAGAATTTAGCTAACGAATCAAACATTGGTTTAGAATCTCCTAATATACTCGCATCAAGTCAGACAGATACTACTGTACTCACAGAATAATTATGTGTTAATTTTTATCACAATTTCATTATCATCTTATTACTTACAGGTAAAAATCAAAGGCATTAAACTATGAATAATTTATTTATTCAAATTTCAGTCATCATTCAACATAACGTTGTAATAGTATTTGCAGATTGAACAAGTCTTCGCCTTTGATTCATACATTTCTATTTCTATTTCTATGCATGCACTTCTTCTTCCTGCGGTAGATGTGTATATCAATTTAGTGATAGTATGAAAGAGCTCATCTTTCCATGGAATATCGAGACGTTAATCAAAGGAAATACAGAGGCTAAGAAAATCGGGAATCAATTGATGGTCATGAATGATAAAAAAGTCTTCAAAGAATCAGGAACGTTTTGTTACGCTTTACTGCTAATGTGTAGATACGAAATTATGACGATATTTCTATCGTATCAAGGAATATGAACAATCGATATAATTACTGTTAGTTTTCTATTTTGGTAGTTTATTTATCCCTCAAATTTATTTCTTTTCTTTCGAAATTCCATCGAAATGATTATGGGATAAAAAAAAAATATATATATATATATAAATGTAGAATATTATTTATTTTAGATCGTACGAAACCAGGGTCGTTTTTTATATAATTATTTATACATATTATATGTATATTAATAATAATAATAATAATAATAATAATAGAAAGGTATGTAGAAAATGTTAAGTTTCATAGAAGAGCTTGTAAACAAAAAGTAAAAAATACGAAAATTTGAATGAAATGAATCTTTGTACTAGTGATTAAGAGTGTATCATCCAGTAATACATGCCGTATTCTGCGCCGTTCTTTTATATGTAATATAAAATTGAGTACTCTTTAAAAATCTGAACAAAAAAACAAAAAAAAAATAATCGAAAAGACAAAAAATTACTAGAGCTTTAATTTCTATGCTACAATCTGTACCAGTCAATTTTGTAGAACAATTGGAAAATGAACATTTTTTTTCTACCTAATCTGTTTATCTTATTTCCAATAATCTTGAAACTAGGAGTAAAACTTAACGTGATGTGATAAAAAGAAAAAAAAAAATTATAATAAAAATAATATATATCTATTAATAATAATATAAGGATTTGGAATTAGCCCTGCGATATACAATTAATATGTTAAGACATAAATTTTTTATTTTTTTTTTTTATTCTGCACAGATTTAATTTTGTTTATTTAATACTGTTATTATTTATGATTCTGTTTAGACAAGTAGAGAAATTGAAATGGCTTCTATAAAATGTATATTAGATAAAAACCAGCTAGTATATCTCTGTCTTATTTAGAAATCGACACGTTATTGTCGTATTTATGTATTAATATTTAAACAATTTTCTTCTCATAATATAAATACCTACCTATAATTGCCATTAAGTATATCAAGTCAGAATATAAGAATATAAGTCTGTTAGAAAATATTATATACATATTATATTATGTATATGTATATATAATATTAATTCATCAATTTTACGCAGCAGCTCTATCATGTAAATGTTAGCGAATCTTAATATAGTACTATTATATGTATATCTACCTATATGTATACGCAAAGAAAAGATTTGTAACATTTTATAACAACTGCGTTTTAAAAATGAAGAGAATTAACAAAGGATACGAAAAAAGAAAAAAAAAAAAAAAAAAACATAGAACCTGTAGATTTAAATAAAATAAACTTCATTTATTTCGCGTCGACGCCTCATTTCAAATTTCCAAACAAAACAACACATCGAGTGGTAGTGTAAGTATAATATCTATGAGTAAAAATATTCAAAAATAAATAATCACAAATATTTTATAGATACACGCGTATGCATAAATACACACATACATAGGTTACATAATTTTTAGGTTAACAAAAAGTTTCACGACTCTTAATTTTCTAATCTTATAAATAGACACTCGGTATTACTCAATATAATAATCGTACTTAGGAAATTGAACGCACGATTTCTTTTACACAAAACTTCACTCGTGCGTGAAGAGTAAACTTTTTAACGCTAATCGTCGTCGTCGTTGTCCCTCCACACCCCGCAAGCCTCGGCACAACAATCGGTCAATCGCCACTCGCATCATATCAACTACTATTTAAAACTCGTAATTCCCTGCTGATTACGTATGAAACTAGAAGGTTGGGCACCACGGAGTTGTTAGCTACTATTACGGTGACGTCATAGCTCGTCATCAACTCTGAAGGTCACTTCGTGGACCAGTGCCCTGCCATGTGCCGTGATGACATTTGGTGACCGACTGACGTTGATTGGCCAGAAAATTGTGACAGGAACCAATAGAGGGCCGGAGGGCCTAGGAACTTTAATTATTAACCGCATAGTGTAGGTATGTTAACGATGTGTATTCGGAAAATTCCGCGTTCCGGTCTCACGGACCTTGAAATATACGTGTTTTGTTTTAACCACTCTCGATCAGGTATGACGAGATAATAGCGACGGGAAATATATTATTTTTACACATCATCTGCTTTTACTTTACTTTGCTTTTACAATCAAGACTCATAGAGAACAATTAATCATAAAAGTGCATCGTGGAAAATGTCCCAATACCATTTATTCATTTCACGCTGTAAATAGGTATATCAAAATCATTGACATTACATATTATTACAATCTTATTTCAACAGATATTAATCATCAATCGATAAATAATCGCGATAAATTATTGCATATAGGTCATCGACTGATGAATTAGTCATATATCTTGATTAGAATTTCACGCTCCTTCCTTTCTCCGTCCTTTTTTTTTTTTTTTTTGTCTTAATCTCTATTTATTTACACGTAATCGGTGGCATTGTTGATACGTGATCTCCATTACCACCGCCTTCACCGTAACGGCGTGACACGATCACATTTTCTTTCCACGGAAGCGTTTACAAAGCGATTACGTCGCGCGAGTCGCGACAACGAAAGCAGCGGCAGCAGCAACAGCAGCAGCAGCGGCGGGTTCGTAGCCCTCGCGTTAGAATCGCATCCACATTCACATCCACATCGCGTCAAGCGCGCGATGGTCCGTGGTATCATCGATTTGTAGAAACGAAAATAGCAACAAAAAAACGGTCTAGCCAAGAGGCTGGTACAACGCCGTCCGAATCCCTCCTCGATAGTATATTCACATTCAAACTAAAGATAGATTTGATCAAATTAATTGTGAAGAAACCGAAATAATGATAAAACATTACAAGAAGACAGGTATATCTGCTAAATGATAATTGAAAGAAACTAAAGCCGGCAATCGCTCGCGGCATCAAGTCTGTAGTAACAAGCCGGTTGATGTACCGAATAAACATCGTAGTTTACCGATAATAGCCGAAGGTGGTATAAGCAGCGGGTCGAGCAGCGCCGAGGAGGCGAAGGAGGAGGGGGGGCGGAGGAGGCAGCAAGCCGACGTCACTGTCGTCACCTATGCATGCAAAACAAAATTGGAGCAGTTTTGAGATTGTGGTATTCAGTAGTCGCGGACATGCGGTGATTGTTGTAATAAATGCGTTATAATACCGTGTGTTATGTATATGTAGATATATTTGTTCGGGTTCTAATAATAATAAGTAAATAAAAGCAGTACGGTGTTTGTATTAACGAGGTTACGGAAGTCTTGATTTACGGTTAATATTTCCCCTCTAGTCGCCTAACCCCGACTACCATAGCCACGGACTTAAGAGCGTTCATTCATTTCACGCGTTCATTGTTTATAAAAGTGGTGGCCATGCAAGAAAGGGATAAATCGGCAACTCGCGGGCGGCGGCCATCTTCTAGATGAGTTTTTCTCCTTTCTTATTCTACTACTACTGTACTCCTGCTGCTGCTGTTGTTGTTACTGATGCTGCTGCTGCTGATACTGCTGCTGCTGTTATACTGCTACTGTTAATTCTGATGATAACCAACATCACATACCCTACATACCTGTTTAACATTTCTACAAAACAATGTATGTATGTATGTATGTGTGTATCTTACTCAAGTTAGTCAATCCGTGCGCGTGATCATCCCCTAAATCGTCCATTACCGTATTGTTTAACCGTCGTTGTTCTCGTACACTCGATTAAAACTAGTGCAACGAGGCTATCGACAGGTCAGTGAGTTTAACGGATAATCGAGAAGAGGAATAAGGAAGGCATTTAAAAGTGTTTATAGAAAACAGAAAGCAATAAGGGAATGAAGAGATAATAACCGAGGTGGTTAAAAAATTATCCAGAAAGAAAGAAAGAAACGAATAAATAAATAAATAAACAAATATATAAAAGTGGGAGCCGATAATAAATTGATGAAAATAATTGAAGATTAAGAAAAGTGCGAAATTAATAATAAATTTCAAGTTATATTCAATGCAACGTGTGTAAAAAGATGTCAATATTCATTTCATTAACGTGGTTAAAGCTGACCGAGGTTCCCGGCACCGCTATGATAATGTTAGCAGCCCGTGATCCGTCCAAAAATTCCTATTGATCGTTCGATAACCTCAAACTACTCCTGTGTAACTCGTTGCCAAACGGCGGGTACGTAGGTAACATATATCTACCTACGACGAAAGAACGAACGAACGAACAAACGGACGGAGGACTTGAATATCCACACCCGGGTCAGTCATTAGAAAAACAAGATAAAAAAAGAAATAAATAAATAAATATAAACTCTTCAGCAAGTAAAAGTATTACTTATTTATCAATCGTTCGTTAATATAATAATAATTAAATAACAACTGATACATACATACTTAAATTATTATTATTATTATTATTATTATTATTGTTGTTGTTGTTATTGTTATTATTTACATTATTAAACTTAACTTCTGTGGTTCGTTTACCAACGTTTTCTTTGACATTTTAACTAATATACATACACAGAACACACACACACGTGCAACCTTCACACACAATAATAATTCATCATCGTCGTCGTCGTCGTCGTCGTCGTCGTCGTTGTCGTTTTAGTGATGATAATATTTACTAAATACTTACGTGATAAAGAAGGAGAAGAAGAAGAAGGAGAAGAAAGAATAAAAGAGAAGAATATCATGATCATTATCATAAAGAGATAATCGAGATATTATAGAAAAGTCGAAAAAGGTGGATAACAATATAACAAAAAAAAATATAAAAAAAATAAATAAAAATAAAATATCAAACTAATAAAACAACAGCTAAAGAATACACTCGCGCCTCTTTCGTTCATAACCTCATTCTACTACCTCGAATATAATAATTTCGTTTAATAACATGTAAAAATTTGTCTGAAAAAAATATTCTTCTCCTTGTCCCCCTCACGGTTAATTATTTCCTAATAATTCATCGATTCGTTGATATTTTTTTTTAATTTTTTAATTTTTTTTTTTATTATTTTTTATTTATTTATTATTTTTTTTCATTTTCTTTTCTTTTGTCATGAAACAGAAAAAGTGATAGAGAAAGAAAACAAATATATAAATGAAAAAAAAAAAAACAAACACAAACAAATAAACAAGTAAATCTTGAAACACCGTGCGTCCTTTGATATAATTATTAAAGAAGTTTTTAAGTGTGGAATCGGTTTAAACGACGACCAGTTTTTATCCACAGTGTGAGAAAAAAGAAAATAAAAAAACAAAATGATCATCAACGACTACAATGAAGTAATGATGAAAATAATAAGTGTTTATACAAGTTGTTGTTGTTTAAACTTTATTAATAAGAAAACCTGTGAAGTGATATAAAAGAGTAAATTAAGGAAGGAGGATTATTTTTACAACGACTACCAGGATTTTTGGATATTGTGTGTGTGTGTGAGTGTGTGTGTGTGGTGCGGAGTTTTTTTTTAACCCCGGTAAAAGATCTTTGCAGATGGATAAACAGGGATGACTGATAACTGCTGGAACTCTGGTGGTGGTAAGTCAAAAATTATTATTCACAATTCTTATTATACATTATCTTATGGTATAGTTTTTTATTTTATATCTTATGTATAGTATTATAGGTATGTATACGTATGCAGACATTATTGTTGACCTTTTTAATTAGCGGATGAAACAAAAGTATGTTTGAACAAGTGACGATAAGATATTTTCCTTTCAAGTTGACCAAGAACTTGGATTACTTATTGCTATAAGTATATAATTTATAAAATATAAAAAAGAAAAGTAAAGAGAAGAGAGTTAGAGAAGGAAAGAAACTAAATTAATTTACAGCTCTGCGATCAGAGAGCTACGAGAGCTTCAGATTCTATTTCTCAAGTTTCTTTCAAGTAGTGGAGGATTGATTTTTCCTCTTCTTATTATCTGAAAGTATTTTCTTTTCTTTTTTTTTTTTTTTCTTTAGCTTTCAATAAATCTGGAAATGTTTATATTTGGTCCAGGTAGCTCGGCGAAGAGTTTTTGAATAAATAAGAACATGAAATATTGAAGAAAATATTTGCACGAATGATTTTTACATTTATTTTTTTTCAATGATATTTTTTCTTTTAATTATCAATTTATTCATCTCAAGTTTTAATCAGTTTTTATTTATTTTTCTTTTTTTCTTCCTTTCTTTACTTTTTCATACTTTTACTTTCAACTTCAATTGTGCCGTAGGATTTTGTAACTTGTTATGTTAACTAATTTAGCCACTTATCGGTGTGATGTGATATCGAGAAAATTTCTTCTGCGCTATAAATATCTAAGACATTGATAATGATGATGATGATCTTTAATTTCTACTTCTCACAAGATTGATGATATTAAAATAAGATAAAGAATGAATATGCACATTTGATACCTACGCTATGACAATTTTTATTCAAGTCAGTCTCATTAAATCAAAATTCATTTTATCAAACAATCATCATTTGGCTTAAACCGATGAATATTTTATTCATTCAATAAATTACTACTCAAACTTTTTTTTTTTTTTTTTCATCTTTACAACAATCCTATGATCTCGATCAAACAATCCCTCCGAAAGTAATACAGCGAACGGTCTAATAATTCTTTTATCAATGGAGAAAATTTGGGTTGGAGAATTTAGTTTTATTGTTTGTTTCTAATTTAGTATTTGATAGGGTGATAATGTTTAAGTACAACAAGCTTGTTAAATTAATTATTTATAAACAAAATAAATACTTTTGATACTTGTTGATGTACAATTATAACAATAATAATAACAATAATAATAATAATAATAATAAAATAGGAAAAGTAAGGAAAATAAGAGAAAATTGTTGAAATGATGATGGAAAGAAGAAATCGTTTAACGGTATTATTTCGTGCCCAAAATTCTGAGACGAATCTAATGTTAATAACGGAATATTTATTCTCGTATAATACGGGATTAAGGCGTGTCAGTGTTTCTCTAACGATTCCAATACATTGCTGCAATATATGTGTAGATATATATTTTAAAGAGTTTTGTATATGTGGGTAGGTATACGTACATACGCGCATGTACATACATACATACATTATTATCATCATCATCATCATCATCATCATCATCGATGTTTGAGAAAAGAGTTTTGAAAAAAAAAGCAAAAAATTGCAAATTTATTTACGTGTGTTTTATATTACTATACAGAAAATTTGTTGGTAGAAGTGTTTTATATGTGGGTATGTATATTTCTTAAAATATACCTACCTATAACACATCTCGAATGAATGACGTGTCACGAGTTCAGTTCTCTTATAGTATACATAATATACTATTACATACATATATATACATACAATACACATGTATTATAGGTATACCTTTGAAAAAAAAAAAAAAAAAAAAATACCTGACTAGAATCTGGGACATTTGGAAACAATTGAAACCTATTTTTATACACATTCAATTAAACTTTAAGTCTTCTAGTTTTCGTTCGAACAAGTTGTTTGTTAACCGTTTATTAACGCCTCTTTATAATACGTTTAGTTACACACATATATATATATATATATATATATATATATATACATAAATATATGATTTTTATTCTATATACTATAAATATATATATATATATATATATATATATATATATATACAAAAGAAAGGAACGGGATAAATAATCAAAGAATAATTATCATAAGAATATTCAAAAAAAAATTATTTTTTTTTTTTGTCACGTGACACAACCGAGGAATCAGAATGATGATGTATGGACACTAACATTCATAAGTCAGCTGACTAGAGATGAACCCGTATATCACATCGTTAATTGACGAAAAATGATCTTTGTTTATTTATTTATTTATTTATTTATTTATTAGATTTAGGTCACAGAATAATGTTGGTACTTTTTTTGTCTATTTCTTTTCTTATTTGTCAAGGCTGATAGTTTCGGGAACAGATATCAAGATATATGTATACATTATAATATAATTTGACTATAGGATAATTACGTAATATAATAAACTAATAGAAAAATAAAAAAGACAAATTTTAAATACCTGTATTATAATTGTATACTTTTGAATTAAATTATCATCTTGTCTTCTATATATATACACTTGCAGAAGATGTTTTCGAATGAAAGGAAAGAAAAAAAAAAAAAAAAAACTATATATAAGTATATGTATATATATCCCCATAAAAAAAAGCCGAGCGGTAGTTAATTAATTAGGAATATTTAATTAATATATCTGTATAGGTATATACGCATATACGTATATACAATATATAAGACATTGCGTCGTGATAAAATTATGAATTTTACGATCGTTCCGTGTTTACGATCGGTTTGACGACGAGCTGCACTGGGCCAGCAGTAGCAGCAGTAGTAGTAGTAACAGCAGCAGCAGCAGCAGGGGGAGCCATCGCGAAAGTCAATCCGTCAGATTCTCGGATTCGTTGTATATCTACTGTACCTATTTAGTTACGGTTCGGTCGCGTGACCTACCTAGCTGTAGTATAGGATATTTTATTTGATTATCGTTACCTCATTCGAGGAATATAAGTAAAAAAATTGAAAAAAGTTTTTTTTTTTTTTTTAATTCAAATTTTTTTTTTTTTTATTCTATACTATGTATATAAATATGCATACGCATCATGTTATAAACTTCTATCTCCTAAATCGCATCTCGTATTTGTGTATAGTGTTAAAAAGTATCATAATGTTTGTTGCGGCGAAATCTTCTATAATCGACATTTTACTTACACATATTATACTTATGCATATATCCATCTACATACATATATTATACTTACTTGCTTATGTGTGTACGTCAGACTACTCACTTTTTAGTCGCGTGTTTCTCTTGCGGAACCTCACTGCCACGTGCCCGCGTCGGTAACGAAGAAATCTATCGAACAATATCGAGTTTCTCTTTCTCTCAAAAGTCTTGTATATGTATTTTGCAAGACATTAGTCAATAACTTATATATATATATTTTTTTCTAATTTTTTTTTTTTTCTTTTCACTTTTATTTTCTTTTTCCTTTTTTATCTCACCATTAGGTGTGTATGCAGGTACTTATACGTACCTATATATGTATATGTATATATATATACGTACAGGTAATTAATGGTAATTTAATATTACACATATAGGTATGTACACGTATGTATACAGGACATATACACTACGTATGTATATATACATACATACCAACCAACAAACCACTCATCTATATTATAGCTTAGAGGGAAGTCTTAGAATTACAAACGTTCACGCACATATTGAAAAAAAATAACAAAATCTGAATTATCTAGTCGAATGAATATTCCAAATTATGAGTTTAAAAAACAACAAAAATTCAATTTAAAAATAATAATAATAATTTAACAACGTTTTATACCTATATAGATATTTAAACGTTTCTGATTCTTAATTATCATTTAACTTATATGCATATTAAGTTAATATACTATACAGATTTTCTCTACGATTTTCTTACAATCATTCTTCGCTTTTAAGGCAACGGGAAAATCAAAGAAAAAAACAAAAAATAGAAATGATGGTTTAAGTTTACACTGACAAATTAATTAATTTTTGAATCTTTCACGATTTTATTAGATATATATACATATCGTAATAACATATATCGTTTAAAAATAAAAATGCAATAAACTTTCCTCGATTGTTTGGCCGAGCACAAGCTTGCGACAAAAATGTCAATCAGATATAAGATAATATGTACATACATACATATACGTTTATGTCATCGTTCATTAATCATCGACCATTGGGGAAATATTTGCGGGTATAACGCAACAGCAACTCTGTAAGCTAGCTCTTATGCATACATACATACATATACTGTATATATACGATATGCAAATAGGTTATGGTGTATTTGTTGTAATGAGAGCACCCAACAGCATTATAGTAGCAGTGGAGAGTAGAGGATGTCCGTTGATTTAAAACTCTCGAAACTAACTTTATGCTTTGTAACAATTTAACTTTAACTACATACACCACGCGCAGAGGGAGCTGCCAATATCCTACAGTTTCCGGTTCGACTTCGCCTTCGCCTTCGCCTTAGCCTTCGCCTTTATCTGATATAGAATATATTTATATACACAGAGATGATAGATTATATTAGGAGGTTAAATAAACAAGACTAAAATATTTCATTTCTTTTTATTTATTTTTTTTTTCTTTTCTTTTCTTTTTTTTTTTTTGTTCTGGTTATTTTATTTTTGTTTTTTAAGATCCAAGCGTCGACCCCGCTGACATGTTTTATCTTTGTCACAGAGAGAGAAAGAGACAGATAGCCCCCCTTTCGACGACTTGCTTTAGGTTTTGTAACCCTATTTCAAAAACTCGTTGTTCATTCGTTTATAATTCTCAGTTTCGTTTATTAGGGTTCGTTCACTCGCGTCAAACCGAGTGAGTTAAAGCGAGGAACTACCAATTCTTCTTCTTCCTCTTCTTCCTCTTCTTTTTCTTCTTCTATACTAAAAGATTCCAGTCCAGCCGTACCTAACTACCTACCTACCTACCTACCTACCTACCTACCTAACTCCTCGAAGTCTTTCAAATAATTCGTCCCCTCCTCGGATTGCGATCCTGTTTGCTGTTCTTCTTTGTCCTCGTAGCTCGATGACGTAGTTAGCCGCAGTTCGTTTCTTTGCCGACTATAATAACGGCTCTAAAATCACGTATACGTATATACAACATAATATACACAATAATATAATATCATTGCAGAACAAATAATATACTGAGTTAGAAAATATATCATATAAACAAAATACGTCATATGTATGGTATATATATATATCCATGCATCGCTGTTGATTTTATTTATTTATTTATTTATTTTCTTATCCTCGATTTTTAATCTCTTACGTGAAATAACAATTAGTCATTTGTGGGTTTTGGTTTTTGTATTTATAGTTTTTTTTTTTTCCTTCTCTGTTCTTTTTCTTCGGATATTCCACCGGTTACAGTTTTCCTGCTTTTCATTCAAGTTCAAACTGATAGTTAACACATCGGTTCCGGAGATTGAGGAGATATCAAAATTATACGAGTTCGAAGTTGAAAAAAAATAAAAATTAAAAAATTTATTTTATATAAGTGTAATTATAATTCTCTGTGTTTTGTTTTTTTTTTTTTTTTTTGGTCAAAATTGTAATAATTATTTATTTTTATTTTTATTTTTTTCCTGTTCAATCGTTTTTGTTCCGAGGACAAAAATATGGAGGTCGCTTTACGTAAGGATTATTTCATTGTTATTATTGATATTACTTTAATTATTGTTTACTTTTATATATTATATACCTTCCTATATTATTTTTATTAAAGAGCTGATGAGGTAAATTGTGTTGAAATTTTTTTATATTTTGGTTTATTTTTTTATTTTTCAATTTTTCTGTCTTTTTTTTTCATCTATCTCTCAAACTCTCTCTCTCTCCCTCTCTCTTTCTCTGTCTTAGAAAAAAATAAGAAGTAAAAAAAAAAAAACGAATTAAAAAACTGTAATAAATTGGATCGAAGATCTTAATTTGGGAGGGTAAGTTGGGTCAAAATTCAAAGGAGTTATTTGTTCGATGATTGCGAATCGTATACATATATACCTATACCACTTACTACGCTTTCTATTAACGCGATTTGAAACGCGCGCTCATTTCCATTTCCATTTCCATCGGTCAAATGAAACAAACGAACCACGGTGATGCGTAGCGTAAAGAGAGTAGAGAGAGAGAGAGAGAGAGAGAGAGAGAGAGAGAGAGAGAGAGAGAGAGAGAGGGAGAGGTGAACTTACGTCACAGAATTCGCCATTTTCATTCCGTTTGAATACATATGTATATACAATAATTCGATTCATCATGAATGAAATTTCGAATTATTTATTTTATGATATTAAATTTTATTTCATTTTCTTATATAGTACGTATATACGTATTCTGAAGAAAAAAAAAATTCCGCTATACGTAAATCTTATCAAGTTGTATACATAGCTATACACACATATACGTATACATATATATCACTTGTGGTTACAGTCCAAGAAAAATCTAGAAATGTCAGGAAATTTGAAATCGGACAGGAAAATATCAGGAAATTTTATTATTAGTTAAATAGAAAATGTTTTCTATTTGGTTGCGATAAATTTTTTCTTTTTTTTTTTTTTTTTTTCATCTGTTTCATTGCCATTTATTTACGAAGAAATTATATCAGTCTATAATTTATATATATATAAATAAGAGAATATGGCTTTAATATGGATATCTCATAGTCAGCTGTCCAAATCCACCATATATAGTTTAATTCAATAATCAAAATTTCTCAGTGTATCTTCTATTCGTATTAGTCAGGGTAAAAAAAAAAATAGATTTTATAAGTCAGGATAATGTCGGGGATTTTTGTTTTAAATGGTTTTCGTGACCGGACCCCCCCCCCCCCCTTCTCCCCCGCCACCGCTGCAGGTATTATCCTTGTATTAATTCAATGTTTTGCTTTTTTCATATATATATATATATATATTACAAATTCATTTATTTTACTTATTCATTTATTTTTATATCCGTGATCGTTAATTTAAGCGTGTGTACAAATATTGTACATATACGGAATTATATTAAGTTGATATAGAGGATATGTTGCGATAGTATCTAGGTATATCATATTATCTGCAGTCCTGCGTTCGCGTTTAATCGCCCTGTCTGTCCATAGCTCACCAACCTTCTCTCTCTCTCTCTCTCTCTCTCTCTCTCTCTCTCTCTCTCTCTCTCTCTCTCTCTCTCTCTCTCTTTTTCTCTCTCTCTCACTCACTCTGCGTATTGATTTCCAACCTGGTAAGCGTAAGATTGAGGTCAAAGGGCGCATTAGTTTTCGCGACGCTCATCCTGCTGCGTTTCGTTCGGGTGCAAAACAGTACGCTAACTCCCACCCCCCCTCCACTCCACTCCCCCCCCCACATTGCAGCCTAGCCGGAACAAACGAAACTCACCACCGCTACCGTAACTGCCCGCGTCTGCTGTTATAGCAGCTATGCTGTTACAGAATTCAAGAGTTCTTCTTCGTCTTCTTTTTCTTCTTTTTCTATTTCTTTCTCGAATGCTATTGTCGTCGTCGTCATCGTTGTTGTTCGATTAAACAGTCTCCGAAATGAAATGAAACGAATCGAAATAAAATGAAATGAAATAGAATGAAGGTACTTTCTTTGTTTTTTTTTTTTTTTTTTTTTTTTTTTTTTTTTTTAATTTTTTTTTTTTAATTTGATTCGCAAATTATTGAATATTTATTATACAAAACAAAGAGTATTCGATCTACCTAGATGGGAAACTCTATTACTGTTTATTGTAGTCCGCGTAATGCGCGGGGATTCGGGATACCAATTTTTAACGTATGGGAGAGAGTACTGCAGGGGCAAAACGGGACAGCTGAGAAAAAACTGACGCTGTAACTATACATATACATATACACACATATACCGTGAGAATCACGTGAAATTATACAGTCAGAGCGCGCAGGCGTTGAATAATACGAATTTTATGGGGTTAGCCAACTCGCTAAAAATCTCCCTAGAATTATTGTTAATTGCTTACATTGTTGAACTCTATATACTCTAGGGATTTTTTAACTTGACAAGTTGGTTATTCCTATAAAATTCGTATTACTCATGCTCCGACCGTATAGTTTCACGTGATTCTCACGGTATACATATATATTGTATATTAACGTCTATATTCAATAATATATAGATAAATATGTAATTTTATATCGCCATGTACAGATCTGACTGACTCAAAGCCTTATCACTAACGATATAATATTTTATCTTGATCTAAAACTTACCTTTCTCTCTCTCTATCTCTCTTTTTTTTTCTTCCTTGTGTTAGTAATTTAATATCCGAAAGTAACTAACTATAAAAGTAAATAACTACTTGAGCTCGCGGAGACATAGAAGAAAAAGAAAAAATATTGTGTAAATTTTTGAAATGAACCATATGGCGGTTTAAAGTTTTCTAAATCTCCTATATTATCATATTCGCATAAGATTACTGTTCATCAAACGCTAGATGGCGCTTGTTTCCAAAGCTCGACATTCGAAAATTAATTAATATTCATCTTTTTACCCGTAAAATAAGATTTCGTAGATAAAACAAAAATACAAAACAAAAGAAAATATGTAGGTTTCATTAAAAAAGAAAGAAAAGCACAAAGTTGACCTCGGAATGACCTTGAAAAAATGCAACAAATTAAATTCGAGGTATGACAATTATTCATGCTCGTATTATCTTATTGTTCATTAAAAATCTTGCGAATTGAAGATCTTTTGTTATCCAATCGTTTCCGAAATCATAGCGCGAATTTGTTGAACAGACTGACAACTTTATAAAAACTTGTATTTCGGATTCTAGAGGGTCGTAAACGTAATGATTACGTTGACATTAGTACCTTCTCTTCTTCTTCTTCTTCTTATCCTTATTAATACTTTTTTTATATCACCATAGGTGATGAAAAGTAATAGAAAACAAAAAAAATATATAATAATAATAGAAAACAGAAATGGAACGGAGATTGAGTTAAAAATGTCGAGATTGAGACACATGCAGCGGTGAAAAATCGAGATGTACATATGTAATTAGACTGTGTCGAAAAAAAATCGACTATTTTAATTATTTAATTTAATTTTTATTTTTTCCGAAAATTATATTGAAAATATTGTTCAAGATGACGAACAAAAAAAGAAAAAAAAAAAAAAAAAAAATCTCAAAATTTGAGGTCTTAAAATTAATATTGAGAGGTGGTATCATCGCGATTTTTTATTTCCCATTCATTTAACACGAGAAAACGGTTGTTTGCTTCTTCTGAATTTTATAACTCACCAACGGATCAGCGTACTAGAATGACAAATACATATTCTTGCAGAGAATGAATTGCTCTACAAAAAAGGTGTTCTGTCGTTTTTCGATAAACTTACTGGTTCAAAAGTTATTCAAGGTCGGTTAAAGTTGAATTTACATTATACAATAACTTTCGAACCAGTAGGTTTATCGAAAAATGACAGGACACCTTTTTTGTAGAGCAATTCATTCTCTAAAAGAATATGTATTTTTTATTTCAGTACGCTAAAGAAAAAATGATCGATAATTTTGAATATAATAATAATGATAATTTTTGAATAAATATAAAATGATCGATTTTTTTTACACGGTCTAATACATATACTATGTATATTGTATATATATATACATGTATATTGAGAAGTAATGTGAAAAAAACTTGATTAGAAAATATTTTGAACCGGGAAAGTAAGGTTTGTGACGGTTTGAATTCCTGTTGCAGGCGCTGGAGTCAAGATGGAGCACTTTCAAGCTGCCCTGGACCCCAGGAAGCAGGAATTGCTGGAGGCCCGTTTTCTCGGAGCGAGGGTGAGGAATTTTTTTCATCTCGAGTTTCTCAATCTCCTTTATATTCTTCTTCTTATTCTTCGTATTCGTATTTTTATTTAATTTCTCATCTCTCCTTACAATTCGCGTTTAATATATTTATGTATAGTTTAACCTTCGATAATGCGTAGAGAGTAGATATACCATATACGTAGTTTTGTCGTACACATTTTCTTCCCATTATTATCATTCTTGTAATATTTTTATATTATAATATGTTTCCTATTCTCTTTTCTTTTTTTAAATTTCATTCTCGTTCTTTCAACTCAACTCGACTCGACTCGACTCGACTCTTAGCACTTGCGCCATTTTGAATCCGTTTAAAGTGCCCGGAAACGGAAGTCCGCGCTCCAGTTCGATTCCGAGTGTGCTTTGAGAGAACCTCGCCTCGAGTATACCTGAGCCTATTCTACCTATACGTATATACGTACTGTAGTACATTATATTGCCTTATTCTACCTTACCTTGCCTTGCCTTACCTATAGCTGCTGCTTAGTATACGTAATGTATGTATTCTTGTACCTTATACACTCGTTCTTCGTTCAACAACCAGTTCTTCTCGGCGATGAAAAAAGCAAAGCCGTCCCCCTCCCCCCCCTGTACCACTACGATTCTTTCTTCTTCCGCCCCTTTTCCATATATGTGGGTATATACGGGTTTTAAAAATTCCGTGCCCTTCTTTACCCTGTATGCGTATATATATATATATACACATATATATACACGAATTTTACCGGATCCGGATACGCGTCATAACAGCGCCCTCGCTCTGTATCCACGACGTTCTGTACAATCGTATACGTTACATGACGGTGACGATTATCGGTTATCGACTTTATAGAATAGCCGGTACACGATCCTTTTTCTATTGCCTTTTTTTCTTTTTCAATCAATAAAAATCATTTGTTGTATAATAATTAAAGAAGCGAAGAATTGAAGTAAAACGCTATAGATATATATAATGAAAGTTGAGTGACATTATTTAGATATTGAAATTTTTTTCTTAAAACAAACGTTTTTATTTATTTATTTATTTATTTTTAAAATTTATTCATATTTAATTAAATTCAATATTTCATTTCGTTCGATATCGAATTGATTTGAAGATTTTGGCGCTAAGTAATGTGGTTACAGTATAATAGAGCATAGAGTATAAGTTTAATCTGACTTAATTCAGATGAACTAACGTAAGGCTGTACACTGTACACCAAACTATATGTATACATATATATGTATATTGTACATTATACGTACACGCGAGGTGTGGCCGATCATCGACTTATTCGTGTCTCTCGCTTGGTATATCGGTGTCGCAGAGTTTGTTCTCCTCACGTGACCATCGTCGAACGCCCGCCAGTCGGAGAGGAGCATAGAGCTGAGCTATAACACCGCCGCCGCCGCCACCGCGTCGTGCAATCGTGCCGTGCCGCACGACGTCAAAGTTCTCTCTGTTTCTATCTCCTCCGGTAGAGTACGTACGTACTTACGTACGTATATGTATATACGTATGTAATACGGGTCAGTTTGTCTCCCGCAACTCAGTATAGATACAACATGCTCCTCTATATTAGTACTGCAACGTGCATGCCGGAGCACGTTTTTAAAAACAACTTCCTCTTCTAAATGTCTTCTTTCCTCTTCTTCTGATTATTATTATTATTATTATTATTATTATTATTATTATTATTATTATTATTATTATTATTATTATCATCATCATCATTATTCTGTTTCGTTTTCTAAATTTACGATCATTGTTATTTTATTGTTCGATCTATAAAACAAAATTTCAAACAAAAAATAAATAAATAAATAAATAAAGTAGAAAAGAAAAAAAAAAATAAATAATTAGATGTATCGGTAAGATTAGATATTATACAGGACCATGCGCTTTGAACAATAATCTCTTCTCCGCACCGCGTGAACAAGGTCACGCCTCGCGCGGAGGTTCACCCGCAATCGATAAAGGCGTCTGATCGAAGGGGAATCCCCTGCACGTTTAACCGGTGGTCATTCGTATTACGCGTATATGTATTATATACCCTATATATGTATGTATATATATATATATATATATATATATATATATATATATATATATATATATATATATATATATATATATATATATATATATATATATATATATATATATATATATATATATATATATATATATATATATATATATATATATATATATATATATATATATATATATATATATATATATATGTATGTATATCTGTATACTATATATTCAATATTATACACAAATATGTGAATATCTATACGATTGAATTGTATCAGAGAGAGAGAGAGAAAGAGAGAGAGTTGGTGAAAAGCAAAGAAAAAAAAAAGAAATTAGTTGGGAAATTTTGGATTTTTTTTTCCTGTCTCCGCCGAGATATATTTATATTGCACACCATCCCCCGATGCTCGTTACATATGTGTGTATATATATATATGTGTATATATATATATATATATATATATATATATATATATATATATATATATATATATATATATATATATATATATATATATATATATATATATATATATATATATATATATATATATATATATATATATATATATATATATATATATATATATATATATATATATATATATATATATATATATATATATATATATATATATATATATATATATATATATATATATATATATATATATATATATATATATATATATATATATATATATATATATTTGTATGAATATAGTCATATGCGTATATTGTGTATAGATGAATATACATATGTATACGTATACGGTGGTGGAGCACAGCTGAGGTCAGCTGGTGGTGCAGGTAGGTATGTATCTCGAACGCTAAAGCTCCCGGGAACCTGTATTATCCATTCGTGGCAAAGCTGTCGGTACACATACCACTTTGTCCTCACTCCGCGCGGCGCGGTGAGTACCTAACTATACTCGTGTCCGCTTTTCCGTCCCCGTTCCGTCCCGTCCCGTTCCGTCGCGTCGCGTCGAGTCAGAGTTGGAGTCGCTTCGCCTTGCCTTGCCTTCGCCTTGCGTCGCGTCGACGGCAAACGAGTCAAAGGCTTGGGAATCCGGTAATGCACCACGTGGATCGCGCCGCCCGCGTATCGACCTTCCCTCCTTCAAGTAGTAGCTGTACCTACCTACCCACCTACCTACCTACCTACCTACCTACCCGGCGCGAAATATATACGCAATGGCCCTGCCCTCTCTTTATCTTTCTCTCTTTTCATTCTTTCTCTTTATTTTTTTTTCGTTGTTTTTTTTCAGTTTTCTTCGGTTTCTTTTGTTTCTTTTATTTTCCTCTTTCTCTTCAATACTCATGTATATGTATATATGTATACACGTATAGGTATATGTGTACCTATACACGTATTGGTATATATCTATAACATCATACGACCCTGTTCTGCACTGTGCAGAGTCGCGAATCTATAAACCGTCGTGAATACATTCATACCTATATACGAGGTTATACATACATACATACATACATACATACATACATACATACATACATACATACATACATACATACATACATACATACATACATACATACATACATACATACATACATACATACATATATATATATATATATATATATATCCTTGCAGGCTTGACGGGTAACCTTTTTTTCATCTCAATGTTACGAGTTACCATGTACATATGTATATCTATATGTGTGTGTATGTATGTATGTGTGTGTATATATATATGTATATATACACATACATACATATAGATATATACACACACCTACATATATATTATGTACATTAAATGTATATTAAATTGTGTAATGCAGCCGTAAATTATTAATTCGGCTCTAGAGTATCTGTACATATATGCATGTGATGTACACATCATTTAGTGAAAAAAAAAAAAGAGATTATAGAGATAGAGCAAAGTGAGGCAGTCGACCTGTTGTATCATATATATCTAAACGTACTACTACTCTCTGTATCAACGACTATTTATACACCAAGTCCAGTCGCGCCCCGCGCGGTAGCGATACGATCGGTTCTGTCCTCAGCAGAAGCAGAAGCAGAAGCAGCAACAGCAACAGCAGCAACGAGCAACGAGCCGTCGAGTTGCGAATTGCGATTTGCTCGTCCTCCGCGTATATACATCTTACACACACACACACACACACGTTGCCATTGCCTTCCTTCTTCCCTACGTATATATACGTATACAAAATTACACTTATCCATATACGTACACAAATACCTCTAACTATATACGTATATATAGTGCAGTTCTGTATATATACGTATGACCCACGATATTTGCGCGATGCCAGATCGACGGACGGACGGGCGGACAAACGGACGGACGGACGGACGAACCTTGGCGAGTTGGTGCATATCCCTCCCTCCCTCCCTCTCGCCTCCCCCATCATTCCTGGCTCCCTCTCCCCCCCCCCTTCACCCCCAGGGGCCCTCCTCTTGTGTATTGATCCTTCGATAGTAAGTATGTACCGCGCGCCGGCTGTGTAGAAGGCTTATGCTGCCACGGGATCTCCTCCGTCGAGACTACCGCGCGTCGCGTCGCGTATATACATATACTATACATATACATGTGTATATAGGTATATACATTTACACACGAATACTTTGTGCGACGACGATGAAAGTTACGTATAGGTATACATATATATATATATATATATATATATATATATATATATATATATATATATATATATATATATATATATATATATATATATATATATATATATATATATATATATATATATATATATATATATATATATATATGTATATATGTATTATGTATACATACATACATGTGGATATATACGCATATATAGTTACATATCTACCTAATACTCCTATATCGCGGCTAGCTACATCGGCGGCGGGTTGGAGTTAGTTCTATACAGATTCCATATGCGGAGGGGTTGCGTAGGTGTTGGTCGTCGGGTGAGTTTGGGAGGGGGTTTAGGGGGGTAAAGAGTGAGAGAGAGAGCGAGAAAGAGAGAGAGAGAGAAAGCGAGGGTCGGGGGTGGTTGCGAAGAGGCACAGTTGGAAAGCTTTTCGCGCAGGCAGTAGTCCTCGCTCGGTCGGATCGCGTGCGCGACCTCGCGCCCCGCCGCCACTTGTTGTTACTCCTCTCATCGTCGACGACGACTACGTAGTCGTCGTCGTCACCGAGCGAGGCGGTCTTCCGCACTAACCAGTGCAAACACCCACTATACTCGCGCGTCAAGTCTGAGCTGCCAGTGGTGGTTTATAACAAAGTTGACTAAATTTTTTTTTTTTTTTTTTTTTTGTTTTTTGCTCCTAGTGATTTTTTGTTTTTTTTTCTTTCTATTTTTATCGCGATATTATACGTATAATATATTTGTGAAAAAAAATTGTATTGTGCTATGTGGTTTCTTCTTTCTCATCTCTACCCCCTCTTGTTTCCAAAATTAAACGACCGCGACTAAAAGAGAAAGAGAGAGAGAGAGAGAGAGAGAGAGAGAGAGAGAGAGAACAAAAAAAGAGACTTTAACTGCCGAAAGAGAGGGAGTCAGTGTGTATTGCTCTACTCTCTTCGCGGTCGATGGCGATGGCCGTGTGTCGTATACCAACCGTGATATACTCGTATATGCATGATATACATCTTCAGCTACTTGAGGTATATTATATATTATCTTATATTATATTATATTATATGATACTGAAATAGACACACGTAGTGGCGTTTATTATTGCAATTCATCATTTTCATTGCTAATTATTTTGCGACGTATTTTATACCTATATACATGTATATATATATATATATATATATATATATATATATATATATATATATATATATATATATATATATATATACCGTATAGTCTTATACACACAGTATAATAGAATAGTGTGATAATTCCTGCACCTTCTTTTTTTCCTCTCTCTCTCTCCTTTACAATATATGTATACCTCCCTCTCCACCAATTGCCCAGTCGGCGACTCGCGCCGTGTTCCGAAAAGCATAATAAGACTGTTGGTGTGTCGAGTTGTTGATTACGTCAGGACACGTTCGGGAAAGAGAGAATTAAAGAGGCTCGAGGTCGCGGGTCGTGATTCCTTGCGGAACCAACGTGTGGTTGCCGCTGAAAATGCGATATTCAAATAAAAGAGGACCCATACCCCGTGGCTTTCATGCTATGGCTACTTCTACTGCAGTGTTTCACGTTTTAACCCCGACCTCGAGCAACATTCCTTATTGAAGGGATTATACTCACGGATATTTCCCGAACTTTCTTTTTTTTTTTTTTTTTGTCTTTCCGGTTCATATTGACGATTTTTTCGTTTTCAAAGAATACAGAATTAAAATCGAAAAAAATATATATATATATTCTCATTATTGTCAGATTCTGAAATTTGTATATTTTTTAATAAATAGCATTTTTTTTTTTTTTTTCGCTTATTTATTTATTTTTTTGTTACCTAATTCTACTGTCAGAAGAATATTATGTAATCGATGATGTAGCAAGGTATTATACACATTGCATACCCATATATATATATATATATATATATATATATATATATATATATATATATATTTCATATAGTATATATACGACATATGTTTCCACCCGTATGACTATGACGTTTCAGGGTGCAGGTCCTAACAACAACGCGCCGTCAACTAAAAATGCTGTTAACAGCACGCAATCTGCATCGTCGGTTCCGAATCCTGGCAGCAGGTGCGGACAGCCCACTGCCCTCGGAATAGACTGGACACGACGCGACAATGCCCCTCCTCGTGACCACAGGAACTCGTCCTCGTCCACGAGTCAAGTCCAGGGTCAGCTCTCTCAGGTACTGCCACAACCACCACCCCTCAGCCAAAAAAAAAAAAAAAAAAAAACAAATCCTCATATTTTCCTTTTTTTATTCTTCTTCCTTTTTCATTACTTCCTTTTCAGTTTTTTTCTTTTTTCATTTCCTTCGATCGTCTTTATCCTTGTATACATACATATAACTCATTCGATCTAATTGCGGGTATGGTTATTAACTTAAGACGATAGTCGTATCGATTTACCTTATAATACGATTCGACTAGATACGATTTATTATACATATACGTATACTCACGTTAGTTTGCGAGATTGATTGATTGATCGATCGATTGATCGATTAGTTAATTAATGAAGTAAGAGCGCGACGAACCACAACGACGACGACGATGACTGTGGCTGTGACCGACCACTATTGCTTATACCTTAGGTATATGTATATCGAAATTAAAATATCATCGACGCGTGTTCGCGTTAACTCGCTCGCTTGTTCACGGTGGCGAGTTGATTTTAAATTGACGTTAATCGTTCTACAGCCCTTGACCCACTACTACGCTAACAAGTAACTAACCAGTCGGCATTGCAAATTTAAATATCCTTTCACTACGGGTTGTTTAACACTTGCGGTGTCACCGTAGCCCGTGTAACAGCGCCGACAACGATCAGTTCCAAAATACATATTGCGTTTGAGTATAAATGTAAACTCCGAAGCAACAGCACCACCAATAATCGTATATGAGACGAACTAGTGACGAATGTCGTCACAGGTTTTATCATTTTCTTCTTCTTTTTCTCCACAGTCGATATGGTAGTTATTTTGCACAGCCGACCCCCGTTGACATTTGATCGATTCTTCATTCATTAATTCATTCGTCGCGTCGAAGTTTCGGGAAACTGTATGGTCTATTTCATTTTTTGTCATGCGTAGTAGAATAGCGCGATGACGCAAAAACTCTCAAAAGGGAAAATAAAAATAATAATAATAATAATAATAATTGATAATAAATACAAATCGGGACAAATGCGTGTGTATATAAATACACATATACATAGATATAGGTATGTATAAAATTTGTTACGAAGTTTTTGTATTGTATACCTAAGGAGTAGGTATAATACTGTACGAAAGGAACCGAACTAACTGACAATCAGCCGCGCTAAACCAAACGATCCCGCGGCCCGGCCGGCGCGCTCACGCGACTCGAACCTACGATATCAAACTCCCAACGTGGTAGCAACTACAGAGCTGGCAGAGTAAGTAGAGGAAAGCAGAGCGGCAGTGGCTCGGGAGTCTACGTTGGTTGGCTGGTCGTTTCGGTCCGTCTGTACCTCGGTCTCTCCCTCCGTCTCCCTCTCTCTATCTCTCTCTTCGTTTCCCGCACACAACACACGTTGAGAGAAGGCCGCAGCAGCACTCCGCCACATTGATTTTACCGGTCTCACTTACACGCGTGTCCGAGAGCCGTTCACCGAAGGAATGTCTCATACGCCCGTCTCTTTCCTTCTCTCTCACTCTCTCTCTCTCTCTTTCTCTTTTCCTCTCCTCCCTCCTTTCGCCCCGCTGTACTTCCCTTCCCCTAGTCCGTAACTAGAATCTTTCTCTCTTGTGTTCTCTCTTTCTCTCTCTCTCTCTCGTTCGTTCTGTTGTGATCGGGGTGGAGGCGAGGGGCGGATGTAGCGCCGGGGAGGTGGAGGTTGCACCTTTTGCCGCATCTCGGATTCTCGCGTTGCTCATTTGCCCGTACGTAGGAGAAACTCAGCTAGTAGTATGCGAGCGCACGGTGGTTGGACAGTTCCGTTTCGATTAGGCAAAGCCGCTGTCGCAGTTGTTGTCGTTGTCGTTCTTGTTCTTGTCGTCGTCGTTTTAGTAATAGTGGTAGTGGTAGTGATAGTGTTTTTCGGTCAACCATACTATGACCGTATCGGTATCGGGCCCGGTATTTTTAAGCGGTATGACGTTGCCATTGAGAAAAACTACGACTACGACTACGACTACGACTACGAACACCACGATTACAAATACAATTACCATTTTTTACTCCGTTTACTACGAACGCGGTGAATATTACTACGATTACAACGGTGGATATAAATCGTATTTTATTTCTAACATCGGGTAAATGAGATTATTAAACAAACGTCGCGCTACTATCGCCGTCGTACGGTAGAGTTTCTGAAGTAGAAAGACACTCACTCGCTCGCTCGCTCGCTCGCTCGCCGTCTCACCTCGTCTCGTCTCGTCTCGTCTCGTCTCGTCTCGACTCAACTCGCCTCGCCTCGCCTCCTCTCGCTGTGCCGAACGTGGAGCAGGGCAGCGGTTATGGCCGCGACTACGCCTGGCTTCCGGGGTTAAACTCGGCACCCCTGCTGCTGCTGCCGTTGCCTTTGCCTTTGCCTTTGCTGCTGCTGTTGCATATGTCCCTATTTCGTCTGGGTTCGTATTGTGCAGACTATATCATCACGTTTAATGACATTACGATATATCAACCTGTCGCGATTGTTGCGATCCTATCCTTTATTTACGATATTAAAAATACAATTTATTTATTTATTTAATCATTCATTCAGTCTCTTCTTACAGTATACCTATACACGTATTGTACACGTGTATATGTAGGTAATTTCTACAAAGGGTTATCACGACGACGCCTTTCTATCATCCTCCTCCCTCTCCCTGTTTCTCTCTTTCTCAATCTGGAAGTTTATCATATGTAGCATAGCATCGGCGAAACTTAACTAAATGGAACTAAACTAAGCTAAACTAAACGTCACTGTTGAGTGACGTAGCAACAGATAGATAGATAAATAGATAGATAGATAGATAGATAGATAGATAGATAGATAGATAGATAGAAGCGAGTTGTCGCGCGATATCGCGGCGTTAATCTATAGGTGGGCAATCTCGGATGGAGCGAGGAAAGGGGGGAAACTGTTGTATTCGGCACACGTACGGATCGACGAGCAATGAACGAACTAACTAACTAACTAACCAAGTAACTAACTAAGTAACGCATGCGAGTAGAACTCTCGGACTCTGTGATTCGAACGTTCTACTAGCCGGGAAGGAAGAAGGAAGGCAGGCGCAAGCAAGCAAGCAAGCAAGCTTACGTTTCTGTATTATATATACATACATACGTACACGTACACGTTGTACATACAAGTACCTTATACATGTGTATAGAAGTTTGTTATAGTGTATATATAATAATACAGATATACACGTAGGCATAGGTAGGTAGGTGTAAGCTTAGTGTGTTGAGGTTCCGTATGTAAGTAAAACTGCCCCGCCGCGCGTATATCTCCTTCGTGTTCGCGCGGTCCGTACTGTACCGCACCGCACCGCGCCGTAGCGTAGCCCACAACCACGATGTACGCGACGCTCTTACCCCTGGATCCCCGCTACCTCGCCTCGCCTCACCTCGACGCCTCGTCGTACCGAACCGAACCTACGTCTCTCTTTCTTTTTCTCTCTCACTCTCTCCCTCTTCCTCCCCCTTGCCTCCGCTCGACTTGCCCCCTCTTACCCCCCTCTTGCCCTTCTGGCTGTCCCCCTCTGACTAGGGTCCTCCATTTTGTCGTGATTCCTCTAGCACTAAACATATATTGCATATATATATTTTTTTTTTCATCTTAAATATCAAATAATATCAGCTGATTGATCGATTAGTAACGTACATTATTATCATTATTAATATTTATTTCCATCTTTTTTACCATTACGAGATATCAATGGTTCACATACTACCGATTGGCTCTAACAGCAAACGTGATTATGGGGCTCTGTCGTAGGCCGTCCTGGAAGGTGCTGCTTCTCTCTCTCTCTCTCTCTCTCTCTCTCTCTCTCTCTCTCTCTCTCTCTCTCTCTCTCTCTCTCTCTTTCTCTCTCTCTCTCTCTCAAAATTCTCTCTATCTCTCTCTATCTATCTATCTACCTATCTATCTCTATATACATATGTATACCTAAAATACATACACACGTATATATAAACCTATCTATATATGTATGTATATATATATATATATATATATATATATATATATATATATATATATATATATATATATATATATATATATATATATATATATATATATATATATATATATATATATATATATATATATATATATATATATATATATATATATATATATATATATATATATATATATATATATATATATATATATATATATATATATATATATATATATATATATATATATATATATATATATATATATATATATATATATATATATATATATATATATATATATATATATATGTCTATCTATCTTCATACATTTCTGTCTGTATGTCTGTCTCCATTTTAGACTCTAACTATATTTTGTCTGGTAGGATTAATCTATGATCCTGTGAATGTCTATAATATCTTATAAATATCATTATAGTTTCTTTATAAATATATATATTAGCTAATGACAATAATACTGATGATGATGATGTTGATAATAATAATAATATTATTAATATTAATAATAATAATAATAACAATATGTTTATTTCATTCGTTTCTATAATTGATATACATTAATTATGTTATATTTTATTACAGATGTCTGCTGGATCACAAATTCAGATGGCACCCCAATCAACTGTAAACTCTGGTCAGTCGGTTCATAGTCAAGACTCTAACATGAGCACCGGTAATAAGAATTGATTTGTTTTTTATTCTAAGAGATCAAACTTACCATGAAATATGAATTGAAATGAAAGGTTTCAGCTTTTTATAATGATAATGATAATGATAATGATAATAATGGTTATTACAGGCTCCTCGCATAGTGACAAGGAGGTAGATCCAAATACACCCGAAAAAGTACCCAGGACACCTTCGGAAAGGAAGAGAAAACGAAAGGTAGATGACGGGGTCGGGGGGGTGCCTGGGGGACCTGTGGGGGGCAAGGGGGCTCGCTCTGTCACTGCCCTCGATAATAAGAAGATCAACGAATACTTTGTCAAACATCATCCTGGTAGCAGCCCCATACGACTTGCCGGAGCAAAGAGCCCCTCCCCCCAACAAGGATACCCCATGGTCAGTTAAATTTAACGTATCATCGTCATAATCATCCCCTTTTTAATTTCATCAATTTTCATTAAATGTAATTTGTTGGTTTTTTTTCCTCCACTATTTTCGCCTTGTCTAATTATTCTGTTTGATTCTATCCAGTATCCACCGTCGCCGCAACAATTGTTGTCACCTCAAGTAGTTACGACACCTAATTCTTCGGTGGCGGAATTTTCGTCGTTGATGCAGCCACCAAGACCCCATCCACAGCCTCCACCTCCTCCTCCACCAGCCTCTACACAACCTGCAAGCTCCATGGTCAGCAAGCAGGTGCAGGTAAGGCCTACCAACCTCCCTAGGACAAGCCAGGTCAGGCAAGCGAAGACTAACACCCCAAATGTAAGCAATATTCGGTTGGTTAACTGTTAACACTTGACAAATATCATATATACTTATATGTGTTGGATGTGTAGTATAATTAATCGTTTGATTTGTATGTTCATTTTGTACTATGATATCAATTGTAGAAACAGAAAAATAACAAACAACAAACTGTGATCATTTTCGTCAAGTGTTATCAGTTAACTTAGCTAGTTTCAACACTGGCAAAACACTGTTAGAAAACGTTGTTACAATTTGTCATCATGGGTAATATTTATTTATTTTTTTTTCTCTTTTATTTTAGTTAAGAATACCTTGTGGATGTAAATTCTTTTCTTTTTCTCTTGTCCATTTCGTAGTTTTTTTTTTGTTTTTCTCTTTCCTTTTCCCTTTCGTTTTTATCTGAAAAAGGGTAAAATCGAAGAAACATATAAAAATAAATCGTGTTATTAATTAATACTGTTTATTTTTTCACTTTGCGTACATTTTTGGTGTTTTTCTCTGCTGCCTGTGATGTCATTTTATGGAGAAAAAAAAAAAGTTTATTATTTTGTAAAATTTTTATTTTTTTTTCTGTCCTAAGTTTTTGTGTATTTTGATGTTGATAATAATGATGATAGTGTATAGCTTGTTTAGAGCGTTTTATTAATTTTATTTTTTTTTTCTATTTTTTCGCTAAGCTCAAGGCTTTATTTAATTTTAATTGGCAATTAATTGATCGCGGGGCAGAGTAATTTATTTTCTATTGTCATTCGATCTAATTGGTACGAGGTGCAACAAGGTAGATGCTATTTATAAAACTATGCTGACAAATGTATCGAACGTTAGAATTGTCTAAAGGTCATGGAGATGAGATTTGGTCGTTGTATTTACAGACGGAGCTTACTTGCCAGAGGATACAGGAATTTGAAACACAAGCTTCTTCAGATTTGGAACTACGTAATAATAAAATTGACGAATTGAACAGAGTAAGCAGAATACTTGTTGTTTTCATAGGACAAACGAGAGGAGTAAAACGAGGGGATAAAAAAAAAAAAAAATTGAAATGAAAAAATTAAAAAAAAAAATCTGTAATTTTATATCCAATTTTGTGTGATAATTTTCTTCTATTTGAATTTTGATTTTTATTATTTTTCAGACAACAGAGGAACTTAGGCATCAAATGGCTAATCAACAAAAGGTGATCGAGCAGCACAAATCGCATATAAATAAGTGTATAGACGTTGTAAAGAAGTTATTAAAAGAAAAATCAAACATAGAAAAAAAGGAAGCTAGACAGAAGTGCATGCAAAATAGACTGAGGCTGGGTCAATTTGTTACCCAAAGGGTAGGGGCTACTTTTCAAGAAAATTGGACGGACGGTTATGCTTTTCAAGAACTTGCAAGACGGCAGGAAGAAATCACAACCGAAAGGGAAGAAATAGACAGGCAGAAAAAATTACTTCTCAAAAAAAGGCCATCAAATAGTGAGACAGGAAGGAAACGTAGTCAACCTCAATCATCTTTGCATAATGGTACGGAAGCTACTTTTCTTAAGCCTGATGCGGTTCCTGGGTCATACACATGGCAGGAGTACTACGAGGCTGATGAAATACTCAAGGTGATAAATTACCATCAATCTTTTCTTTTATTCACTTTAACAGATTTGTTCTTTTTTTTTTTATTCCTTTTTCTTAACTTCATCTTTTTTTTTCATCTGGATTTAAAGCTGAGACAAAGCGCGTTGAAGAAAGAAGATGCGGATCTGCAACTTGAGATGGAGAAACTTGAAAGGGAAAGAAACTTACACATTAGAGAACTGAAACGTATACACAACGAGGACCAATCACGCTTCAACTCTCATCCTGTACTCAACGAGCGATATCTTTTACTCATGCTCTTAGGTAAAGGCGGATTCAGCGAAGTACATAAGGCAAGTTTTTCTTTTAGTCATTAGAAACTACGAAAACGTTTTATTTTTTTTCAACATCTCTATGGCTTCTGGCTGAATTTTGCACTTGCAGAATTGTTATTTTTCCTATTGTTTGCAGGCATTCGATTTAAAGGAACAACGCTATGTAGCCTGTAAGGTACATCAACTTAATAAAGACTGGAAAGAAGATAAGAAAGCTAATTATATAAAGTGAGTTTAAATTTAAGATCGGATTTTTTTTCTTGTTTTATTGAAATCATTCATTCTTTCAGAGTTTTAATAATTCGTTTTATTTTTCAGACACGCGCTGCGGGAATACAATATACATAAATCGCTAGATCATCCCCGTGTAGTTAAGTTGTATGACGTATTTGAGATAGATGCGAATTCGTTCTGTACTGTTTTGGAGTACTGCGATGGTCATGATTTGGACTTTTACCTCAAACAGGTAAATTGAACTTTGCAAAATGTGGCTGGATATAAAAATAATTTCATTCGATGTTCCTTGAAGCTAATTTTTGTACAATTTTCTATTCCAACAGCATAAAACTATACCAGAGAGAGAAGCAAGGTCAATAGTAATGCAAGTTGTTTCTGCACTCAAGTATCTCAATGAAATAAAACCACCCGTTATTCATTACGACTTGAAACCAGGTAATATTCCAGGTTCATGTTTGTATTGAGAATAATTTATTTTCTATTCATTTTGTTCTTGAAAAAAAACATTTTTTAAACTTTCATACAATTTTCATACATTCAAAACGTATATTCAGTTTGGATTAGTTAGATACTGTGGTCAATGCACAATATTTTGACTTAATCAGCAATAACCCACCCAAATGTAATTTACAAATTTTAATTCCGAATATTTACTGGACTGATAACATTCATCTTGCCATGTCCACAATTTTTCAATTATTTTTTTATTTTTATTTTTTTATTACAAATTAAGCTTGAATTAACGTTTTGGATACATCACCTAGATACCTTGCGGGGATTTTTAGCTACACAGATATTATTTTCATGTTTTTTTCAACTAACATCATTGTGCACAGTTTCATAAACTAAACTCGTATTTATTACAGGGAACATTTTATTGACCGAAGGGAATGTCTGTGGTGAAATTAAAATCACTGATTTTGGATTAAGCAAAGTTATGGACGAAGAAAATTATAACCCGGATCATGGAATGGATCTGACCTCACAGGGGGCTGGTACCTACTGGTAAGCATTACTTTCATAGATAATGAGACCCATTTTTTTCTATAACTTTGTTAAGCTTTGAAGATCTGAAAGTTTCTCGCCTTGACTCTTCAATTCTTCGATTTCAAACTCTAAAGATGAAAACTCAATATTCACAGGTACCTTCCACCCGAGTGTTTTGTTGTTGGAAAAAATCCTCCAAAAATATCTTCAAAAGTTGATGTATGGAGCGTTGGTGTTATATTTTATCAATGTCTATACGGCAAGAAGGTATGTTAAGAAACCAAAATGATGTTCATTATGTAAAGTTGACTAAATAAAATAAACATTACGGGATTTCTAAGTATGAATTTTTTTTTTTTTTTCTCTTTCAAATCACGAAACAAATTGAATTAACAAAGATAAGAATGAAACGTGTTATTTTATTCTAATACTAATCTTGTTTTACGATATTTTCGTTCAGCCCTTTGGTCATAATCAATCACAAGCAACAATCCTGGAAGAAAATACAATATTGAAAGCAACAGAGGTACAATTTGCGAACAAGCCGACAGTGAGCAACGAAGCTAAGGTAAATTTAAATGAAAGGTTGAATTTAATATGAATTGATGTTTAGTTCGAATTGATTTGTAGATGTAAGATTTTTGAATGATATTATATATATTAATTTGTTTTTTTTTTTTGTTTGTTTTTTCAGAGCTTTATAAGGAGCTGTTTGGCGTACAGAAAAGAAGAACGCATAGACGTGCTGACGTTAGCTAGACACGAATACCTTCAGCCACCTGTGCCAAAGCATAATCGTCAAGCGAATAGTCAGCAGCAGCAGCAACAGCAACAACAACAAATACAACAGCAGCAACAACAGACGTCGTTTACCACTGGTATGTTCAGTGGTATGAATGCGTCGAGCAGTTCGTAGTTGAAAAAGACTATAAAGATTAATAATAATAATGATACCTCGAATATTATAACTAATACATGCCAAATCCTAAATGACGATCTGCACAACAAGAAGAATAAGAATAAGAATAATAATAATAATAATAATAATAATGATAAGAAAAAGAAGATGATGATTACGATGACGAAGAGAAAGAAGAAGACGACGACGACGAGTATGGTGACGACCGACGATGCCGCCGCCGCTGCCGTCGCCGCCGCCTCCTCATCCTCCTCCTCCTCCTCATTCTTATCTCATAAAATAAAAGGACAGCGTGTGTTTTTGATGTAAAGAACTGTAAATAATAATTATTATAAAACTGTAACGTCGTAGCTAAACGGATAAAATGAAAATAATAATCATAATAACAAGATGAAATAGAAAGAAAAAAGAAAGAGAAAAATGGAAAGAAATAAATAAATAAATAAATAAATAAATAAACAAATAAAGAGCCTAGGACTTTACTGTAATAATATAAAAGTGCGGTCGTTGCGAGTCTAGGAAGCTTGAGTCTTTCTACAACCAAGCCACGCTACTCCTTTAATCAGAATAATAAAAGAAAGGAAGAAAAATAGAAGAAGACATTGTGTTCGTTAATATTCAACTGTATTATTGTTCCTTGTATCGAAAAACAGCGGGCTGACTGAAATAGCGCTTAAAGAAGAAAAAAGAAAAAGAAATCACAAAGCTAAACGAATAGAGAGAGAGAGGGAGAGGGAGAAGAGAGAGAGAGAGAGAGAGAGAGAGAGAGAGAGAGATAGAAAAAAAAAAGAAAGAAACAGATAAATATGTGATAAGTAATTGTGAATTAAAGTGTAGTTGACTAAACGAAGTAATACGAAAGAATCCAGTGGGAAGTGTGCCGCTAATCGGTGAAAGAGGAAAAAAAATTGTATAGCACGAACCTTTTGAGGGAGAAAAAAAAAACTAAAAGAAAATAATAATAATAATAATATTAATAATATTAATAATATTAATAATAATAATAATAATAATAATAATAATAATAATAATAATAATAATAATAATAATGATGCTGATGATATAAAATAATTAAGAGTACCGAATAGAGCAAAGAGACTCTAAGACCCTCTTCTGACTTTATGTATGAGTGTGAATAATGTATGTGAGTGCGTGCATGTGATACGATATGATATGGATATGACAGAGAAGAAAGATTGTTAGCTAAGCAGCGTGCGTGTATATATTTATACTGTATGCATATACATGTATATATATAAAATATATATATTTATATATATATTTTAAATATATACATATATATGTATAGTGTAAAAGAAAACGTATATAATGATAAAAGAAAGAAACAAGAAAAAAAACGAAAAAAAAATACAAAAAAAAAAAACAGAAAAAATACAAAAAAAAAAGAGAGAAAAAACATACATAAAAAAGAAAAACAAAAGGACGGACAGCATCGACGACTGTGGTGGGCTCTATCCTCGCGTGACCGCCGTGCAGTCAAGTATTCCATGAATACTTTTGGCCGCACTTCATGTTACTTTATTCAAATATTAATATTATTACTTATATCATGAATAATAACAATTAACACAGACGTGGAGAGTTGATTGATTGGTTGATTGGATGATTGGTTGGTTGGTTGTGTTCCTATTCTGATCAGATATCAATGATGGGCTTATATATCTATATATATTATAGCTACACAGAGGATTGATTAACTCCGTTAGAAAACAAAACAAAAAGAAAAAAAAAAAAAAAAAAAAAAAAAAAACACCAAGAATGAATTAATCATTTATTCATCATGCTCCCAAAGTGAATGATATAGAAAAGAAACCTATTCTCTCCCTTCGTTAATGGCGTTAATGCGTAAAAAGCCAAGACCTCCTCACCTCGCCCTGCCCCAACTCAACTCAACTCAACTCAACTCAACTCAACTTAACTCAACTCACTTCACTTCACTTCACTTCATCCTCACTTCACCAACTCGCAGTAGCTGCTCTGCCCAGTTTTAAATCTTTTTACCGAATGCACGATGTGAAGGGATGTAGTCATTTTCTTTTTTGTTTGTTTGTTTTTTTGTTTTTTTTTCTTTCTCTTTTGTTGTGCTGAAATCGTATTCATATAATCAAGGACATTGAAGAGTTTTTTTTTTGTTTTTTTTTTTTTTTTTAATATTAAGAATCATTATAATTATAATTATACCAACCCCCCAATCATTATAGTTTCTTTAATTATAATTTGTTTTATATATGTACGTTATATATAGATAATTATGAAATAGGAGACTAAGTTATTTTATCAAGTGCCCTTGCTTTGTATTATAGTCGCGTCTGTCGACAAATCGCAGCTTTTGGGAGTAATAGAGAAGAAGAAAGAAAGAAAGAAAGAAAGAAAAGAGGTTGTTAAAATGTTGTAACTTGTTGGTAATACGTAGGCACAGCGGCGATGTCTCGCTACTTACCAACATGGATTGTCAAAAGTGTGGTCAGAGGAGAATACATTACAAGTCTGAACAGTGTCTACTATATCCAATCTCAGTTTGTATATTATCGAGAAGCCTGATTACCCCACCTAGCCTTAGATTTCCTATACTTCCTCAATCTATTTATCTATCCATCAAAAATTAAACTCGAACGGATTTTATAAATAGATTTGAAACTATTATTCGTGCAACTAAATTTCCAAGCCGTAAGCTTAGAGATACAAAAATAACAAATAAGAAATTCTTTAGGAATGTGTTACCTCGTCGTATTTCACAGTCAAAAATACAGGGAAGTGGTAGGAACCCTGCGCAAAAACAAAAAAATTAAATATGTATATACATATTATATGTATATGTGTATATACTATATTAAAATTATTGCATACATACTCGTCTCGCATTCCATAGCCATGGTTATAATATGGTATGAACGATTTTTTAGTAGATTGAATAAGATGTTGCTTCCAGACAAGTTATCTTAATAATAATGCCACTATATAACTACTACTACTACTACCTACTACTATAACTACTACTACTACTACTACTACTACTACTACTACTACTACTACTACTACTACTACTACTATTCTACTACTGTGTTGCTGTGCTGGCTTTACTAGATACATCGTCACAATTTCTTTTTCCTTTTTCTCTGTTTTTTTATTTCTTCAATTTTTTCTTTCTGTAAATATATATTATTGAAAATTTATACACATAAACAGCTATCATTAGGTAATAATCGATCGGAGGAAAAAAATTGGAAGCATGATTTGATTCAGATCTTTGTTGTTTTTATTTTTATTTCTACAGAATGGTAACACACCGTTATACATACAATCAATCCTTATCGTTGGACGGTACTCATCAGTTTGTTACACAAACAAAATACAACAACAAGAGATATATTATGCGTAGGTATAAGAGAATTCGTATATTCCATAACATAATTAAGCAGTATCATGATATATTGCTAACTTTAATTTTATACTTTGAAGGATCCTTACGTATACTACAATCACGGACTGTGCAAAAGGGGGGCATAGGTGTATATAATATATAACAGCAATAAAGTTAAGTTGTTTGTTTTTTTTCTATTTTTTCTTTTTTTTTTCTTTTTGTGTATAATTTTAAATTAGTCAAGAAACTGTGAAAAGTAAGTCTGATTGATTCTCTGAGATGTAGTCCTCTCTCTCTTTGATATTTACATACTTATATGCTCTCAAGTTACATACTTATTATTTGACTATTATATTTCTTACTGTTTTCTTTTTTTTTTTTTTTTTATCTTTGTGAGTGGTTCCAGAAAGTGCGTGCTACTAGTCAATTAAAATTATTCCATGTACATATTGCGAGAAGTATGCTTGAGCTTAAGCCTTAGATCTATTATAATTCCTGAAAAAAAAATCATTATTTTATTATTTCTTTTGACCTTATCAATCTATTCGCGATTCATTATCACCCAAAACCAAACTGAACCATCTGTACAAAATTGCCGTTTGCATTAGTTATAATGTATTTTACTTCGAAACGCATGCTATAAGAAAGTATTTCTTTTTTTTTATTTCTCATATATTATTCCATGCAGATCGTGGTAACTATGAATTTTAATACCCAGATATAATTGAAACTTTATTGTCCAAAAATGTTAATCATATCAATGTTTTCTCGTTTTAACAATCGACTGATCATCGCAATTTGATTCAGAAGATAAATAATAATAATAAAAAATACCAGAGGTGAAAATCTGCGGTAAATTTTTTGATGATTATTATGTATGTGCAGTGGGAGAGGAGTTTACTTTTTTCGAAAATAGGTCAATTCGACGAAGCTTTACTTTTTTTTTTTAGTATCAATGAAAAACTTTAAAATTGACGACAATTTGAATATTTTTAATTTGAGTCGAAAGAGTTGAAGGAATTTTTAACCAATATATCAAAGATTTTTTTGTAACGTATACATACATAGGTATATATTCTATTATATAGAGAAGGAAAATACAGAAGAAAAAACGTAGATAAAACCAATACAAATAAAAAAAAAAATTATAATTCCCTCGAAATTTCATCAATGAAAATATTCTTCAGTATAATAAATCTGTATCTTTCCTATTTTCTCTTTCTCTCTTCACTCTCTATCTCTCTCTCTTCTCTCTCTCTCTCTCTCTTTCTTTCTCATATACATACATATGTATACCTACTACTTTATCTGATAAAATATTATTTTGATGAAAGCCAGAAAATCCTATCAAAGATTTAAACGTTAAAATATCAAAGTTATAGAACAAAACTGTATGTAATGTAAATTATTCTGGCAATTGGTCTTCAAATCATTTAAATGATAAGATCAATTGCTACAGACACAATTCCTTTGTAATTCTTATACTTTATAAAAAAGAGAAAAAACAAAAAATAATTGTCATTTACATTGATATTGATAATATTCCAATATGCAAAAAAAAAAAGGAAAAGTAAAAAACTAAACTTCTAATCATTTCACTGGATTTAATCTAAATATGTAACTTTAAGTTCGATTTTTACAAACCAGCTGACACTAAGTGAGGAGGATCAGATTAAACTACTGCTAATCGTATTGCAATCATATACATGTATTACTTATTGGTGCATCATTTTAATTTTAATTACGTATCATCCTGAAGAAAAATTTAATGCTTGCTCAGTTCGAAAACTGACCTTCATGAATATTGATAACAAAATGCTCTAAACTGTCTGCAATTAATATCTGTATTTAAAAGGCACGTGTAACTATTACAAGTAAATATTCATTTTTATTATTTTTTGTTTTTTTTTTTATTTCATTTATTACAAAATCCAGCTTTTGAGCAAGAAATATAAATAACGTCGTTTTTATTTTTATTATTTTTTTTATTAAATCTAAATCCGATTCGAAGTAGTCATCCTTTATATTAGGACTTGTGAAATTATTTTACAAATATATATCTATATATGTATATTGAGGTGAAAATTCGTAGTTACAGTAAAATTAAATGTTTCTTTGTTTTAATCAGATACTTTTTTTTTCCTTAAGAATTCAAAAAGAAATGATATAGAATCGCACGTGAGTAACGTCGATATTGTGCGCTAATTCTTACAATTTATATACCTAATTTATACTAGAAAATCTTACGTATTAGAGTATATGGAAAGAATTTGTAGCGGTTTTAAAGATAAAATCGTACAAAAAAAAAAAAAAAAAAAATTTTGACAGAAATTAAAAATAACACGATTCGAAAAATTTGTTCTATAATAACGGTACTACGTAGTAAGTGATAAAATATTTACAAAATTTTTTTATTTAAAATTATTACTGCTCAAGTTATACAAACTAGTTATAATATCGTAGGAGATAAAACGTACTCAAAACATTTTCAAAACTTCCTCACGACAATTAATGATAAAAACTGTGTGTTTACTATTTACTTGGAATGCTAACATTATTTAAACGGGTGAAGAATGGGTTTTGATAAACGTTTCAACAACACAATCATACAAATTACACTTTAAAAGTCACAAACACTCGTTTTTTTCCTACTTAATTTCAATTTTTCTTTTTTTTTTTTTTTCGTATTTGTTTTAAAGTCAATCAGATTCTTCCTCAGATGTTATTGCGTACGATATAGGCTTTCGATTTCTACCAACTTTTGTTCGAGGCCCTGGCGATTCTCCAGCATCATGATCCATCGTTTTTCTTTGCTTCTTGGCCTGTTCAACACACATAATTTCTTTATTAAACATTTCTAACCAAGTTTTTGAAAACAGTTTCCAACTTTAAAATACAATATGTTAGATCAAATAGGTATAATTTTCTCACCTTAACGTTGATAATTTCTTCAGATTCAGACTCCGAATCTGATTTAATTTTCTTCATCCTTTTCATTCCACGACCTCCGCCACCGTTCTCAGTTTTCTTCTTGGGCGGAGCTAGAATATAAGGTTTAAATCTCTTGTAGGTATTAGAACTCTTAATAATTGTTTCAAAATTTTTATAATTTCTTACCTTTCTTAGGTGGAGTAGATTTGATAGAAGAATCATCCCCGGATGATGGAATTAAAGGCTTGGATGCTGGTTTTGTTGGACTGCTGGCTATCAAAGAGTCGAATAATTCGTCCATGTTTACTGTGAAACAAAGGATTGATAATTATACAATTGCTGTTACGAAATTTGATGAGATATCCTAAACAAACGGGTTCATGAGTCATAAAGTGCATTCAGTTTCCATTTAATTGCTACTGAATTCAGTTTCAAGTCAATATCAAGATCTCTGATACCTTCTGGTTGTGGTTTCTTTGATTTCGCTGGTCTGATATCATCATCTGAGTCTGTTTCTAATTTAACAGGGCTATTTACGATTGGCTTCAATCTAAAATGAATAAAGTTTTTTAGTTTTTAGCTTAGAAATTCAGAAACAATCACAATAGCGCATCTATTGCATTTCTTACTCAGGCTCAGATTCGTCGCTTGGATCAAACTTCGGATTGTCAACGTCCGACCCATCGCTGTCCAGTGAATAATTGATGTTAGCTATAAGTTACAGAAGTTATAAATGAACATGAATCGAAGTAAGAAGAGAAGAAGATTTGAACCAGGTCTCTTTTATTCACTAAATCAAAGGTAAGAAAGGTAGAAACGTTCTATCGATCCTTAAAAAATTTTTGATAATCACCTTTAACAGCTGCTCGACGTGGTTCGCGAGTCCTAGGGGGTGGTGATATGCTTTCAAAATCTACCATCTTTACATCATCATCGCTACTTGAGTCATCAAAGTTTTTGAGTCTCTTATCCTTCTTCTTTTCTACTTTTTCTTTTTCCTTCTTCACAGGCTTGAAAGACAAGGTGGTTTGCTTGCTACCTAATAACAATATCGGAAAATGATAAATTTATCCAATAATTCCGATCATCGATCAATCACTCACCCTTCTTTGCCGCTATTTTCTTTTCAACTTTGTCAGGCGAATTACCGACTCTGTCATCAAGCGATTTAGCATTAGCATCAATGAGGAGATCGAATTCGTCTTTTTCATCTACAGGCTCTTTCTTTACCTAATGAAAAAACGTGAAATTATTTGTAACAATTTTACGTTTTGATATTTTTAGGCGTGTTTAACGGAGTGACAAAATTCTTCTCACCTTCAGTTTCTTTATTCCGTCTTTTCTGTCCTTTGCCGCGGTAGTAGCCTTCTCAATCTTCTTCTTTAACTCTTCGTCAATAATTGGAAGAATGCGACGAGCATCTTCAACCTTGTACACTTTTTGGGGAGGTTTTTTTATCCCATGTTTTGATTTCTCTTCGTCCTTTCTCTCTTTCTCTTCAACCTTGAGATCAGTTAGAAAATAAGCAAGTTAATAATTACATTTTTAAAGTTAAATCGAAGTCAGAGTAATAATTATTCACCTTGTTGAGTTCAGATAATAGGTTTTCGAGATCTTCCCTCCACAGAGAAAGGGGTGTACGTTGTTGCAGTCTTTTAAGTTCCGCAATTTTCTCGTCTCTTTGACGCAGGAGTTCGTCCTTCTTTTCCTTAGTCAAATTCCACATTGTCATACCGAGTAGATAATCAAAATTTTCTTTTTCAACAGTTTGCGCAGGATCTCCCTCCTCCGCAGCAACATCCTCCGCTAATGCTTCCTGTAAATTGTATTCTTTGATCATGATAAGCAGTAAAACAAATATTTCTGTCGCAGTTTTTACTGTGAGACAAAAGTATTCATCAATTAGAAAAAACAAAAAAAAAACCCAAAATAGTCCCATAACTCACCAACACTTCTTCTCTGTTTTGTCTCAATTTCCAAGCCAAAACAGGGTCTGAATCGTAACCCCGTCTGACCAACTCCGCGATCATGTCCTTTTTCTTTTTATTTTCAATAACTAAATCTCCGTCGCATTTCTCAAGTATAAATCTAGCTTGATTCGAAAGTTTTGCCGCCTCAACTTGCAGTATACCTTCCATATACTTTTTACGTTTGTCATAGAACTTGGCTCTGACTTTGTAAAATTCTTTGAATATTATACCAACATGTTCGAATCTTCTTAGGCATTGATTTTCGTCAAAAGCGCACTGAAATAATAAATCAATTAATTATTCCCAAACAGAAATAGAACACTTTACCCAAGTCAAATAAACGCTTTAATAATTACAAAAAAATTACCATCGAAGTAGTAGACATCGTTGTTTGCAATTTAAAAGCCTTGTGGAGTCCATCTCTTTCCAATTCAACTAACTTATCTCTATTCATGAATACGATAAACCGGACTGTAACGTCTGTGTTATACTCCTTGTAATCGCTAAAGAAACCAAAAAAAAAAAGAATAGTTTAAATGCATTAATAAATCGGAACGAATTTTCGGGACTTGATTACCGCTGAATAAATCAACAATTACGTTATAACAGGCGGTGATTTGTCAGAGCCGTGTAACATCGGCTCTAAAACAGACTCCTTGTACGCCTGAGTCCAAGACCCTACTGGTAGTTCAGTTATCTCAACTCTATCAGGTCCAATAACCGATATTTCGCCACTTATTACGTAGCGATAATCTCCACAGCTCTCTATCGTCCCTTTGAAGTTTTTGTAGAATGGGAGCTGAAAGTGGGATATTAATTAGGTTAATAGGTCCGCGGTTTTTCGATTTGGTCACATCAGGCCGGGGAAATACTTGCCATAGGCTTAACTTCACCTCCGTCCATCATCCTGAATATATTATCGATAATTTCTCTAGGATTATAGTTAGGAATCCTGGTCATCCAGCCCGTACCAATGCCGTCAGCTCCGTTGACTAATACCATCGGTATAATAGGCACATAATAAACGGGTTCAATCTTTTGATTATCGTCGTATTCGTAGGCGAGAAGTGGATCATCATTTTTGTGAAATATCAGTCTTGCTAGGGGGCTGTAATCCGTAAATATTACGAGTTTAGAATGTTATTCAAGTATTTCTGAGACGGGATAATCTGGATATCTACCTCAACATTGTGAAAATGTAACGGGGAGACGCGGAATCTTTGCCGCCGATGAGTCTAGTGCCAAACTGCCCTATGGGCTGTAACAAGTTGATGTTGTTACTGCCGACGAAATTTTGTGCCAAGTTAATTATTGTAGCCATAAGGGAAGTCTCGCCGTGATGATAGGCGGACTGTTCAGCAACCGAACCAGCCAGTTGAGCTACTTTAACTTCTTTTTTATCATTACGTTTCATGCAAGTGTAAAGGACCTTTCTTTGACCGGGTTTTAGACCGTCTATTGCGTTAGGTATCGATCTGACATTGTCGTAGTTTGAGTATAATACAAGTTCGACGTTTATGAAGTCTGAGAAAGATACTGTGCGAGTGTTCTTTTCGTATAGGTACTTTTCACCGAGTCCAATCTCTTTACGACGCTTTGTTTCATCCATGTGATTTGTTAGCCAGTCTTTACGCTGTTCAACGCATTTCTTACTGAATGCCATTATTATGTTTTGGTCATCCTGCTCGCCCTCGTATCTAAATCGAATTCTGTGCCTTGCCATATTGTCGAAATACTCTTTCGCCTCCTTTGCGGTGGACGTACCCAAACCTGGTGAATTTTATGATTAAATAAGTTTGATGTAGATTTTATGATCTTTTATAAATTGACGAAAGTAAAAACCTTTGTAGTATTTGATTTTGTAGGTATGAAAGTTTGCAGTCTCTTTTTTCCACGCTTCAAATTCAGGTAGAGAAAAGAACGAAAATACTTGACTCCCTTTGGATGCTTTTACTATAGGTGTTATGAATTCTTCGATAAAATCGACTTGTAATAACGACGGCCAGTTATGGTGGATGAAGTTTATCAGTAAACCTTTGATATGCGATCCGTCCTAAATGGAAAAACAACAAAATTATTAAATTGCGTTTGTCGTTATTTTATTATTATTATTATTATTATTTTTTGCCTATTTCTGTAGCAAGTTATGAATTTTTTTTTTATCCACCTGATCCTGATCAGTCATGATCATCAGCTTTCCATATCTCAAAGTTTTCAGATCATCTCTGTTCTGGTATTTCTTTTTATACTGAAGTCCGAGAATTTTAATTAGATTATTGATTTCGGCATTTTCGAGAATTTGTTTGTGCGTCGCTTCTCGTACATTCAACAATTTACCTGAATTAAAAACTCAAATAAAATCATCGAAATAGTTTGATATATATAAATTAAATGGTTTCAAAACTTAAACCGCTTGCCTCTCAGTGGAAAAATTCCATATTTATCTCTCCCGACGCTAGAGAGTCCAGACACAGCCATAGTCTTGGCTGAGTCTCCCTCAGTGAGAATGAGAGTGCAATCCAAGGATTTGGCTGTCCCAGCATCGTTTGCATCTTCGAGCTTTGGAATACCTATAAAGAGAGGTAAAAATTTGTTATTTAATTACAAAAATTCAGAAAAATAGTTTACCTTGTAATTTTCTCTGCTTAGTCTTTGGGCCAAGTTTTTGGAGCTGAGTATCGGCTTTGAACTTTGCCCAACTTAATACTGCTTCTACTATGCCGATCTTAGTGACCTAGAATATTACCGTAGTAAAAATAAAATAAAGAAAGCAAAGTATCGAGAAAAAAAAAAAAAAAAAAAAAAATAGATGGTTTTAGAATCTAAATACACTAACATTGTTGATGAATTTGTCAGTAAGTACGCATTTAGAGCCAAAACTCTTTGCCTGAAGAGTCATGTTCTCTTTAGTTTGGGAATCGAATGTGGGATTATTTATAAGACAATTGACAAATATCCATAGATGATTTTTTATCTGGAAAGGTTTGATCGTTAGTCCGCCCTTATTTTTCTTTTTCAATGTATCCATGAGCTGTTTAACTATCGCATCGGTTACATGATCGACGTGTCTACCTCCCTGTAATTAAAAATTGATTGTGTTACAGTTTATTATGATAAAGAAAATTCTTTTTTATCAATAGGTATATTAAAACAGGAGATTTGATATTTAATTATTCAAAGTCACCTTCGTCGTCGCGATGCTGTTGACAAAGGACATTTGCTGAAAACCTTTGTCGGATAAAGTCATAGCGACTTCCCACCTTGGGCCACAATTTTCATAAACAACTTTAAGCGGGCTGCCAAGATCGTCATCTTTCCCTTTTATATAAAGATCGACATAGTCCTTGAATGATTTAACAGGTACTTTAACTCCGTTAAGAAAGACTTTAACTCCTCTGCTAGAAGCAGCAACATCATAAGCACGACGAGTCATCAATGATACAATGTCGTTATCTAACGCCTGCATTTTGAACTTTGATAAATCCGGAGAGAATGTTATTTTAGTAAAATCTTCGCCATGTGAAAAATCCTTGATCCTTGGTTCACTGGCTTTTCCCATGTTGTTTCCCCACGTCTGTGAACATAAATAAACAGTTTTAGATAAAAAAAAAAATGAAAACTCGGCCATTAAACAAGCAAAACATATGCTGAAAATGGATTACCTGTTTCAGGGTCTTTCTGTACTCTTTAGAAGCAGTTTCTACTGTAAATCTGTGACTGAATATGTTGCATAATTTTGCACCATATCCATTCCTACCTCCTGTCACCTTCTCTTCTTTGTCATCATAGTTTGACGAGGTCAAAAGGTGCCCAAATATCATAGTTGGTACGTACATCTTTTCTTCTTTGTGAACAACGACCGGAATACCTTGGCCATTGTTCCACACAGATATGGTGTTATTTTCTCTGCATTAAAAAAAAAAGGATATTTAATAATTTGGGATAGAAACATTGGAGTTTATTGCTTCCAAACTGTTCAATCATTTAATCAGAACTTACGCATCGATGTCTATTTTGATCATGTCCATTTTTGGATCTCGCTGTTTGTTATCAGCGGCATTTACCAAAATTTCATCAAATATTTTATAGAGACCAGGAACATAGGATATTTCTCTCTGCACCATCATCTCTTTTTCTTTATCGTAAACCCACATTAATTCACATACTGGTTCTACCGAACCAATGTAAGTATCTGGACGAAGCAATATGTGCTCAAGTTGAGATTTCTTTTGATATATTCCCTCGATTGTCTTTTTCTTTGACGCCGCATCTCCCGCGCCATTTTCGACGGCGGAACTCATTTTTCTAATATTTCTTATTCCCCTATATATTCTGAAACAAAATAAAATTACCATCTATATATTGAACTATCGTACATAGAGAAGGGCGAATAAATTCAATAAGGCAAACAAATTTATTGGTAATTCAAAACGTCTCACAACAATTAATTAAATAATTCATTTCTTATTTTATTTTTGCCAAGCAAGTTATAATTTATAATTAAAACTAAGTCTGTGTAATTTTTTCATCGGATTGGGAATAAATTGTTCGGTTTATTTGTTATTTAGATACAGTTCAAACTCGATAAATCGAAGCTCAAGCAGAAAGGATATATGTATACTTTTTGGAGTTGAAGAGATTTCGATTTATAGCGTTTTTATTAAATATTGGGTATACATGGCAGATATAGGCATGTAGCTTTGATTTAAAGAGGTTCGAATTAACGAGGTTCTACTGCATTTCAAACTGGGGAAAGTTATATCGTAATATGCAACTTACGGCATTAACAGTCGATTAATGTTTGATATTAGTTGTGAAATTTACGTAAACTCTAAACCATCATACCCCAAAGATTTATTGAAAATAAGGCGGGAAAATGTAGTCATCTAATTGGCCGAGATGAGAGGACGCCAGTGAGCATCACCTGACCTTTCGAAATTGCAACATACAGGTATACCTATAGTGTGCATTTGCAAGTTATATTACGACAAAAAAAAAAAAAAAACAAGATACAAGAATAAAAAAAATAAAAAAAAAAAAGAGCAGAAGACAGTAACGCGAGTTCGAAAGAGACAAGACTGATTTTTAATATAAGAAAAACTCTTACCTATCGATTTCTTTTTTATCATGAAAAAATCTATGTTTCGAATCCTTAAATCGTTTTCCCAGCTATCCGGAGACTCCTGGAAATAGTGTACAGAACGCGGTTGTTAACACTGGTCATTATTGACTCACATTGGACACCGAGATACGGATGAAGAATTATGTTTGATCTAAGAAATACACTAGCTATTTTTTACCTTAATTATTTACGATAATACTTCATTGTTCTCACAATATTACCGCGACTAAATAATGGCGGTTTGATGGATTTCAGCGGGCTGATTTTCTGTATATCGTAAACAACGAGGGCCCGGTGGCTAGGTACCCTCTCGGCGTCGTTTCAACGGTTTTTAACCTAATACTATTCTCGAAACCATCGTGATATGCTTGTTAAAAATGTTTTTTGAATTTTTTAAATTATAAGCGAAATGTTTCTGCATTTGTCGCAAATTCATAACCTAGCTACATTTTTGAATCCGTGGAATCAAAAAATAACGTTCTTTCAAAATCTGAAAAAAAAAATACAATTTTTGATCTAATTGAACAAGTCTTATTGCTTCTGTCCGCTCGATTCGACCAATGGTATCGCTTTCTCGTCTGCTGGTATCATTTTCGACCAATCAGACAGCATTATTTAATAATTGAGTATCGATTTTCGGTTCAACGAGCTAACCTCATTGTCTAACTAGTTGCATAAGCAGTGGTTAATCTCACGTTCGGCAAGGAAGTAATCTTGAGTAGATAAAACAGAGAGTAAACTTTCTTGTCGTGATCGAAGCCCGAATGAACTCTAGGGATCGATAGTCGCAATTGGTCAGGTAATTGGTGGTTCAGTGGTCTAGGCTCACCTCTTGTGGATGTGATTTTACCTGATTAAGTTAAACTTGATAATCGGTGTATAGAAGCGTTAAATATAGTTAAAAAAATCATTGTTCAGATCTCACGAGGAGCAGCGTTTTGTATAAAACGCTATAATAACCATTTTTCAAAACCCCCGTAATGCTGTCACGATTTATGAGGGGTGCTCCAGACTCGACGGGAGATGCGTGCTGATATGGAGGAGGTAGTAGAGAATTCTCTTCTAATTTCACGGGCTATCTTACTTGCAAGGTTTCCCTCCTACATTCAACATATATCAATTAATAAAGAAGCCAATCGTGCGAGGTCAACTTTGGGGACTATTTTCATTATTGTTTAGCACCGCGATCAGCTGTTTGACGTATCACCCCTCCGATATCATCTATTCTACAATAAACATTATCAATACTTAACATACACACCTAAATCAACAGACACACACACACGCGCGCCTCGGTCACGCGTAATAATAGACATTAAAAAAGAAAATAGGTAAAGAAATAAGACGGAAAACACTCTATAACCTACAAACATAATCGAAATTTTATTCTTCATCTATCATCACCATATTTAAATATCAAAACATGGCTTCGTCGCCCAACACCTCCGCCCAAGTGCTTATGAATAAAGGTAAACGTGGCGCTGCTGCGTACGTTCATGCCGAATGCAGCAATCCTACGGGTACTAACATCCCAGCCGATTCACCAACTCAGCTTTCTCAGTTGCTAGACATTCTCTTATTACCTAGCAACGCTATCGGCGATTGGGAGACCATAGATTGGTGCAAATGGTTGATGGCAGGAGGAAGAACACCGGACGAGTTTTCTAGCATTGGTAAAAACAAATAAAATGAAAATAAAAACATATTCATAAAATTGATTTTTTTCTTTAGTGGTTTTATTTACTTCTTTCTTATCATTCTCTTTTGTTTTTCCATTCATTTAGTCAGAGTTTATGACAACGCAACAACTTGCGGACTCGTTTGGACTCCCAACTTTGTTGCTTATCGATGTCGTACATGCGGTATATCTCCTTGTATGTCTCTTTGCACTGATTGCTTTAAAAAAGGCAATCATCATCGACATGACTTCAATATGTTTCTCAGCCAAGCTGGAGGAGCTTGCGATTGTGGAGATCCTTCAGTTATGAGAGAAACTGGGTAAGATTTATTCAATATTTTTCAAAAAACTTTTGAAATTTTGTGTTGAAAGTTAAATTATCTAAGCCGATCTCTCAAATTTTTTCTCAACTTTCTCTGTTATGTGTCTCAATAGTACTAGTTTTAATTACACCGTCAAGATTGTGCATTCAAATTTCTATCATTTGTTATTCTAATCTTTGGTATTTTAGATTCTGTGGTAAGCATGGGCCAAACGCTGCAGTTAACAAGGTCACAGCACCTTCAGATCTGATGTGCGTCGCCGAAGCAATAATGCCAAGAATTATTCTACGACTTATACAGCATCTGAGAGAAAACTGGTAATATTAATTTTCTTTATTCATTTAGTTGTTTGTTTATTTATTTATTCACTGGTGACTGAAAGGCCTCGGCTATTGCAGTCTGATTCAAAAACAGAATAATGCATCACACAGATGGGAAGAAACACACAAATAATGATAAAATTGAATGTAGCCGATATAAAAGCAAAATCGGATTAGATGAAGTAGAATTGGTACTGGGAACACGAGGAGAATGAATAATTGCCTAAAAAAGAAAGAAGTTTGAGTCTAAATATTCAAAAATTGAAGTTCTATGTTGTTAAAACATTATTTTCTATCTTACAGCAAAGTTGGAGCTCCAGATGATTACAGAGCAGCTATTAAAGATGCTGACGCTTATCTCACAATGTTACTAGACCTAAACAACATGGGAGCATTAATGCGTCGAGTTATGACATCAGCGTTAACAAATCCGCAAAAGTATCGGGAGCTTATGAACATTTCAACGGCATCTGGAAGCTCAAGCAGCCCTGAATACGACAGTTATTGTCATTGCAGTAACAAAATTTATCAAGATGCTGTTAAGTCTTTGCCTAATCCGGAGCCACCCGATGAATACAGAGGTAACAATCATTAAATCTTGCTCAACTGTGGGGTGGGGAAAGACATGCGAGTCAGTTTACTAATCCTACTGTTACTTTTTTTAGAATGTGCTTCACTCCAAGAACATCTGGAGCATACCACATTCTTGGAAGAGTTGGTCTTCTGGACAGTGGCCTATGAATTTCCCCAAAAATTAGTATGCCTTTTACTTCATATGCTTCCCGATCCTGACTACAAAGAAGCTTTGACTAGAGCTTTCGTTCTACACTACAGTAGGATCTCTATGATGCTGGAACGGTCTCAAGATCCTGATACCTTGAGCAATAGAGTGGTACATGTCAGCGTGCAGGTAATATCACCAAAATATTCGATATCAGAAATCCTAGATTCATGGTTGTTGTTTTTTTTTTTTACACAATATTCAATGATTTTTTCTACTTTCAGTTATTCAGCAATGAAAGATTGGCTCTTCGCATGGTAGATCAACTCAAGTTGCTACATGTGATGGTGATAAGCTTGAAATACATGATGAGCAAGATCCTAATACAGAACACATTGCACGGTAATATTACTTCCACATTTAAAACAGGATTTACTAATTCCCTACTAAAACTGATTTTAAAAACTTTGCCTTTGTTTCAGATCCAGATAAGAATTTTCACTACGTGGTAGACTGTGCTCGTCAAGTAATGAAGGAGCATTGTTATTGGCCTCTTGTCTCTGATCTGAATAACGTTCTGTCTCATAAACCAGTCGCAGTTCGATTTATGAGCGATGATACACTCCTGGAGATGTGGTTCGACTTTCTGTCCATGTTTCAAGGTCCGTTTAACGGAATTTCAACTGCTAATCGTTTTTCTCTGTTAAAACTCATCAATGAGCAATCATAAAAGTTGTCGATCATATTTATTCACTCATTCATTCATTCCCAACTAAATTTGTTAGTCATATTTTATCCCCTATCATTTTCATCCCTCAGGCATGAATGTAAACCAAAGGGAGATGAGCGAACACGTTGAATTCGAGCCAAATACTTACTACGCTGCATTCAGTGCCGAATTAGAAGCCAGTGCTTACCCGATGTGGGCGTTAGTCTCTCATCTTCGAGGCCCTGAAAATCTGATGCTCAGTCGTCGTGTACTTAAAGTCTGTTTAACAGCTCTTCAAGACTGGTTGGATGCTATAAACTACACGCATCCAAACGTGGTGAGTTATTTTTCGATAAATAATAAAAATATCTGTAACAAAGTTTTTTTTACTTTTCGTAACGTTTTATGTGACAATAAGTTCAACGTTTTTCAGAGCGATAGTCTTCAAGTATCTTTTCATCTACCTCTTCATAGATACTTCGCGGTTTTTATGTGTCAGGCTGTTAGGCAGCAGGGCGCAGTTCTCCACGATTTGTTACCTCCCACAGATATGCTGCATCTCATCATGATGCACCCGCTTCGAGTTCAGGTGAGTTTGTATTCATGAATTTTGGTTTTTAATTGGAGATGGTGCTGGTAGTATGTGTTATATTAGAAGTAAAAAAGAAAGTAAAACGCGATTGATAGAAATGATTATTAAATTTATTCATAAATCGAAGAAAACTTTACAATTTATTAATTATATCATGCAAAAGTTATAATAATCTATATACTACGTATAGAGGAGCTTAGTTAAACGATAATATGTATATTATTAATCACAGGCAACAATCGAGTTGTGTAACTAACGTAATTATTGAGTTCGAAGAAAGTAATGATTATCAATTTAAAGTATAATTGTTAAAGTATGTATGTATATATATATATATATAAATGATCAAATTTTACATCGTAGCTTGAAATATACTCTTAGTTTTAACATACAATAGGTTTTTTGATTTTGGTAAAGCGTTTAGATATTACTTTTCACAAAGCCACGACGTAAAATACTAACAAAGATTCGTTCAAATCAGTGCAAGTCTACAGCTCCCACTATATTATCTGATACTTTTACAACTGGCTGAGAAAGAGAATGATCGATATGTAAGTGGGGAGCAAAATTGTACGTTCTAAGCTTAGGTGCGATATATCCGCCAAATCCTGGCCTTCCTTTATGATAAATCCCTGCACCAGCAATAGGAATTCTTGGGTATGGAACTACGGGTTGTGTGTCGATAAACGGCACGGTACTTTGTGCGGCGTCCTTCTCCAAGTCGCTGGGTGTGAACAGCATATATTGATCACTTTTTGAGTCCGGTATAGACTGTAGCTCTGAACGTGTAGATCTGTCTGCTTTAGTCATGTGCAAATGTGTTCTAAGAGAAACAAAAGAAGAAAATGAAAAGGAGTAGACAATTTATTACTAAATTTCACACATATCTTCAGTTTATTTCAATCATTCTTTCACTCGTACCTTGGGTTTGACCTTGAACCATCAGTATTGTCATTTCCATGCCATACACTCTTGTCCAAAGGTTTTATCAGCATCCCAGTTGTAAAGTTGAAAGGAGTGGTCATTATTTCCAAATTTAGATGAGAACCTAAGCTCCTGAATCTTACGCCTGAAAATAATTTTAGTAAAGAATATTAATCAAACTTTTTAGAGACTTTATTTTTCATCAAATCATGTTCTACCTGTTAACAAGTAGCCCGGGGGTGCTGTTAGATCATCTAAATCAATCGCTCTATGATCCCAAGACATTGTCAGGTAATCGACTCCGTCTACTAGTCCGGAATTGAGGACTGAGTAATTATCGACCGGTTTCCATTCTGTAGTATTCTCTATCTTTCCCCTTGCCAATAATTTTCCTTCTTCAATTTGGAGATGAATAACTCGGTTAACTTTAACGAATTTTATTCCTGTTATCACTCTGTGTTCGTGAATAACAAAAAAATAAAATCGCGTTAATTCTTCAAGGTTTGTTTTTTTAAATAGAAACATCTGAAATTTTCTGAAATTCTTACTTATTTGATGCCACATCAGCCACCACTTCTCTTAGGTTGAAATATCGGTCAGAATCACTGCTATGATCGTCACAGAAACATACACAGTAACTACAATGCCAGAAAATCCACCTCCACCAGCTATCAACCTTAGTAGTACCTCTGGAACAGCTTCCTTTCTGTCCAAATATGCGACCGTTTTCATATTCTATATACTCATATCTACGTCCGCTGTTTCTATCCTGAAACGATTAGAGGATTGAATTAGAAAAAAATAAAAAATAAAACATTGCAAGTTAAGGAGAATAAACTTTTTCATCGTTTTTCCCATTCTTACCGCTGGACATATCCACATGTCTGAATCTACGTACTGACAATTGTACAATTTTCCATTACATTTTTTCTGCTTTGAACAATACTGGTTTTTAAAGCAACCATGAACTTTGGCATAACTGTAGTACGCACAATTTTCTCTGCACGTATTGTCGTTGTTCAAATCCACCTCGTTTACAACATAGGATTGTAAAAACCATGTCAACTCTGTGTAAGCATCATTTCCTGCAAAAAAAAAAATTATTCATTCATTACTTATTGCCACTTTCTTTACACTAATTGAAAGTTCGTTTTACCAATTGGGTGCGGAGGATCACATCTCCACAGATCTTGAGAGGCAAATGCCATGGCAGTTTGTACAGCCTTTAGAGTTTCAGTCATTCTTATCTCGTATCGATTTTTAGTGAGTTCTGCCTCCTCGGTGAAATTAGCTGTAAGAAAGGTGGAGACGGTTTTTTTTTATTTTTTTTTTTTTTATATTTTCTAAATTTATTTTCGAAAATGTTTTATTAAATATACCTTGTTTGTAAAGCCTTAACAGCATCCATGAGAACTGTATCATAGCATATCCCTTTATCTCAGTCACTGCTATACTGTTGTACAAATTGTATAGTAACTGTTGGGGGGACTGTTGATCATTGCAAATCGCTCCAGACCCCGCCTGAAATAATAGGAATTGATGGATTGCTTTTGCAATTATCCCTACGCAAATTCATTCGAATTTTTCCCCCGCATTGTCTATTTTTTTTGTTTTTTTTTTACCTCCGCGGCGGATATGAACAACTGTTCGTTTGTTATTAGGTCGAAAATTTGGAACAGAGCTGTAACAACGGATGCTGTCGGGTCGTTTAATATAGTTTCGCAAAAATTAAGCCACGTTGTTTCCTCAACAGTTGCGTGGCTCTCGATTGATATCTGTTGCATTCTTCCGAAAGCCGCGTAAAGACCATTTATATTTCTCAAGTTAGTTTCAGCCATTGCCCAAGCCCATACTGGTTTCAATGATCCAAGATATTCTTCTCGTGTTTTAGGATATCTCGACTCTAATTTATCATCGAAATCTGCGTAGTCTTTTATCATCATCATAACAGATCTCTTTCGCATTTCCGGATCCAATAAAGCTGACGGAAAGTCTAGTTTTTCCAATAAATCATGCTCCACGTTAACCAACTCGCGCCGGAGAATGTCGACCGATGATAATTGTAATACATTTGATGATTTACTTAGGGAAAAAGTTCCCAGTAGTAGAAATATCAGGAGATTGGGATTGGTCATTTTTTTTTTTTTGGTAAATTGTTCTTTCAAATTAAATTATAATGTTCAACTTGTTTTCTCTTTTTATTACATGTATATATTTGTTCTCGGAACTAGTTCGGGTCTGAAATTAATCGCGATATTATGTCATGACCCACAGCACAGCACAGCTGCGTATTTAACATAATATTCAATTTTATAAATAACTTTATCAATTCGCGGAAAAATTTCATGCATGTTTATATAAACTGATACGTATAATCGTTTGTCGGTATATTACTGATTCAAAATGTCATGGTATCTATTTGAACGCAATCTGAGCAGGAACAATTGTGCGGTTAAAATGATGACGTGAGTTAACATGAATTCAAAAATTCTTCTTTGTTATGGATGTTTTTTTTTTTATTTTTTCTATATTTTCTTCAACTTTGTTTTTCTTTCAACGTACCAAACTCGAGCGTTGGTAATAGTTAGACCGTTGTTTAATTACTGTCGTCATCATCATCATCAGCAAAGTCTGCATATATGTATACCTATACATTTACGAAACATTGAAGTGTTATACCGGCGTTGTTCTCAAATTACACGGTTATCAAACACGCAATAGCCTAGGCCCTCTTCTGACTACATGTGTAACGTATGTGTCTGTATCACGCGTCTAACAAAGAGAGATCTATAGCGAACTTCAACGTGTAGTTTAAACCATTGATCTCAATTTATTCGCTCGTTGTTATGTATTCGCGATCTAGGACTGGCTTTCGATATTAAACTATACGAAAGTAATTAAATTATCTTTAAAAAGTCTGATGTTGTAATGTCAGACACGATATTATCGTTTATGCCTTTTTTTTCTTTCTACATTTCGATTAACGTGCTGCTGCTGTGCTTTGGGAATACATAAAACTGCAACTCGAGGGGAGAACTGTTATTGCAATATATATACATATGTGTGTATAGATAGGCAGGTAGACGAGGTGTTGTTAAAAGGGGATACGGACTTAATGAAGTGTGTATAACTGTAAATTCAACTACTTTAAGAAATATAGTGTACTAGTTACGGAATAAGTTGACGACGCACTTATTTTTTATTTAACTGTGACATTATTTATTACGGAAACTGAGAACTGTCAGAGCTCGAAACCACGTCGCGGTTGTACTGAATTCTTCCTGACTAAAAGTAAGAGGGGGACCTTTTGAGTCCCTGGGTTCAGTTTGTCCCCTCTCTCGTTTTTCCCACTCTTATTTATACCAGAGGTCCACCATATTCTCTCCCACCTATGTAAAAGCTTTGCTCTATACCTTTACCAACTACGCGCATGCTCAATATAATTCATTTATTCTACACACTGTTATGTCTACATACGTATACATATTCGTACACAATTTGTTCCGAACTTTCATGGCTTTCAATTACTTTTCTAGAGATTTTTACCTCTCGTTTTTGAGAGTATAGGACTTGAAAAGAGAAAGGAAATAAATTCGTCATGTTCGAAATTTTGACCTTTGTAATACATAAACTATACTTCCGTCAGAGTTTTGAATCATTTAAAATGCGTCAAGCGACAAAGATTAAAAATTGTTGTTTTTCTTTGCCTTTTTTTTTTTTTTTTTTCTTTCTCGACTCAGACTTTATTATTTACATTTCTCGTCGTATCTACAACGACGTGTGTATATGTGCGTGCACTGCATTACTTACAGGCTCGCTGTCCTATCTATCGCGCGAGCAATATTATGATACGCGAGACAAATAATCATAAGTAATGCCGTTACGAAATTCGCGGAATAGCCTTGGCAAATATGTATATTCGAACCAAAGTTCTGTTCGATTCTTGATATTCAAAATAGATTCGTTATTTAGGTTTTATTTACAGGATAACTCACCTTTAAACTGTTAGCAAGAAGCGTTAGTAGATTTTGATTACCGAAACCGTCTTTGTCAGGTATAATAAGAGTATGAAGTTTTTCGAGAGTTTCCGGTATACCACTATCCGGAGATACACACCACGTGACAAATTCCTCTAAAGTAAACATTTCGTATTTCTCAGGTGCATTAGCGTAGTGTTTAAAGAATCTATAATTTCTTGTAACTCTTGTGATCTGTTCGTTCAATTCATACAAATGATTCGTCAGTTGGGTTTGTTCGTGTAGTTGTTTTATTAAATTTTCAAACGCTACTGATTGACGTATTTGTGAATTTAATTCAAACGTTTCAATCTTGTTTGACAACGATGATAATTTGTTCATAACTTTTCTCTCGTTACGTTTCATAAAGGGATAATAATTTGGACCACTGTCATCTCCCGGTTCAGCGTGTGCAATTAAGTCCCAAGATTCTAGAACGTCGATTGTTATTTCTTTACCGAATTGAAGGACTTCGGTTATTTCACCTAAGATACCGGTCAGCCCTCCGTCAACACCTTTGTAGTAATCCACGTGTATAAGAAACACAAATAATACACAAACACATCGTGGTACAATCATCGTTGTGAATACTTTTATAATTCGTCAAGGTTTTGAGCTCTCGGGCTCGATTAAATTGACTCAATTCCACATCAGTTTCCTTTAAGTTCGATGACCACTACTACCTCAGCCTGCTGCTTGCCTTCCTTCCTTTGTTCTTTATTTAAACTGAAAGCTCAGCAGTCACTCCAGTGCTGCTGGTTTTACTCAAAATTAAATATAGATGGCGGAGTCGCGCATCAGCTTTCGGCAAGCCCCTCAGTTATTCTGTTATGTATTGCGAAGAGACCGACGCGAAAACCCTAGCGCGACTGCAGCCGTTGCCGTTGCTAACGAACAATGAAACTAGTACCGAAGGACTACTGCATACACACTATGCTGGATTACATTCGGCATCAGTGTAAACGATATAACTTGGATAGTGGGGATTCCCCTTCAAACCTAAACTACACACAAAGGCACACACATGCAATGATCGCGGTTTATCAAATGATTATCAATTGTATGATGATGAACTCTGTGCGGTCGGCGATGATGCCTCATGATTTTAAATTATTTATAGGAAATATAGCGACGATGACTGTAAAATGTTTTTGGTAGAGGGGGGTCGGCACCGTTAGGTATGATTAATAAAGATCCTAGGACGGGGGTGGGGTCCGTTTCGTAGAATTTTAAGTGGCTTAGTTACAGCGTGACCTCACGGTCAGCCGATCTCTATTGGTTTTGCTAAAATTAATTATTCATTGCATACATACTACAGTTGAGGGATGAATATATTTATTTATCATTTTTTTCTTTCAAATTCATTGTAAGTCAATAGCTCAGATTGGATAATCAATCGAATTACTGCGCGGCTTATGAGAAAATGCATCTTGAGACTGGTAATCGGTCAAAGACATCAACTTCTCGGAAAGAAAGAGAAAAACAGAAACTCGAGAGATTATCTGTTTATCTTTCTTTGATTAATTTTTTTTATTACGGATAAAAAAATTTGTTGGAAAAACCCATAAATCCAAAAATAAATCTCTCAGATAATAGATAAAAACATATAGAAAAAAATATTTAAAAAAAAATGTAATATTTTTGTTATTTTCCATTCATTATATGAATATCATTATTATATTATACATTTATTGTTGTTGCATATGTTATCCGACTTCTCGGCTATGAAATAACGTTATTTGAATAATTAATTTTTCACCTTTGCTATGATTCCAATTAAAAATGCTTCCCTCTTGAAAGAAAATCTTCTAATTGCAAAATTTTCAAACACCACCATTTGGACTTACATAAATTATTACCCGGAGGGTTTGTAAATAACTTGCCAGTCATCTATCAGTCTTCTTAAATATTTTTCATTTTTGGATCTTTAAATTTTTATTTTTTTTTAGGTGGCTTCTTACGAAATTCATAACAAATTATGGGTTCGTAACGGTGTGCAAATACGAGGTCAAGCTATGACTTACATACAATGCAATTTTTGTAATTCTATGGTAGACGCTGATGTCTATTTGCTGCAAATTTGCGCTACACAATTACAACCGGAGGTGTTTTTGAAGACTGTTATTGAAAAGTAATGGAACACATATTTTAATACTCAAATTACGTACTTATATCTTTTAACAGTTGATATTAATACGCTAATCAATCTTTATATCCATTCTATAGGTTCCATGTACGAGAATGGATGAGTTTGAATGTTTTTCACCCACCTCAAAACGACTATCTAGAAGGAGAGCACGATACTCCGATGTTAGAAAGTTGTCTAACCTTCTTAGCGACGTTAATTAACGTACGGACTAATTTAGGTACTTCTTCCAAATGATTATCTTTGTCTTATGCATTGAAGAATCTCAAGTTCGAGTATTCATTTTATTCATTAAATTTCCAGGGTTATCAGACCCGGAATTATCGTGCCTTGAAATGGTCACCTTGCTATGCATCGGGGACAAAACTCACAGTCAACTTATGGAATTGATGCCTGAACGATGCGGCACCACAGCTAATAGAGAGTTTGAGTCAGTCCTGGCTGAGGTAAGTTCTCTGATTAATGAAAACTGATCTTTAGATGAAAATAAAACTGAACATTTCACTCCTTTAGGTAGCGCAATACAGGGCACCGAGCCTTGAAGCTAGCGGAAGCATGCAACAGGGAATGTACGGACCCAAACCTCGCGTTTGGGACGAATTATTCGACCCTCTTCACGTTCTACTGAGAGCTGTTCATCGCACAGACTTCCAAGTATCTATGGACAGATATACTGAGTAGTGAGTTGTTTTATTTTTATTTTTGTTTGCCGATGATCAATGTAGGAATATTCGTCGAAAAATAAATACTATGTGATGATATTATTCACAGTGTTAAACAAAGTGGAAAACTTAAGAATGGCACCACTCCTTGGCCTCCGTTTCGTCATCCTGCTCCTGTTTCATCAGACTACGATGATCCAAGACTCGTTCTTAGATCCAGAGTATTTCATGCAATGATTTACATCGTATTGTACAAAGCTGTTAACGGTCATAATGTTTCTGAACACATTATGGCACTGGCTATTTATTTACTTGAAATGGCAATCGTCACTGCCGAACTTCCTGACAAATCTGTAAGAAACTTGAAGAATTTTTCAAAAGTTTGGAGTTTTAAATCGTTCAAACGCTTTAACCCTTTTTCATTTCTACAGACAAATCCAGTTTGTCAATACAGTGGATTAGGAGCTTCTAGGATCATAAAAGACATGGATTTAGCCGGGTGGTATGAAGGCGATAGCTTATCTGAAAACCTGAGGACAGTAATACCTCGAATTACTCTAGTCCAGGAGCAAGAGTCAAACAGTTCAGACAGTGAGTATACAGGATTGCCCATTTTAAACGAGTTAGGCTAATATTTACGATACTAAGCAAGATACAAGAAAATACTTAAGAATTTGAATTTTTATATGGTTTCATAGGATTTTCATAAGGTAATATTTTTTTTTTTTTTGTTTTTGAAATATGAACTCCTATTCATCATTGCAGATTCGTTATCTACAGAAATAAATACGTTACTTTTGTACGAAACTTATTTTTTCTAAAAGTTCGATTTCTAAATTTTCTTTTCTTGGTTGAAAGATTTTTTTTTACAATAAATAAAACTTCTCCATTAAATATATGGGGTCAAGGAAAAAAATATCAAGGAAAAGTGTAGAATTTCAACAATGTACCATTGATTAAGCCATTTCTTGTTTTTATCAACAGGTGAATTTGAGTGGGAGATTCAAGGCTCCATGACGGACGTGTCTAACTCTCTAATGCTGAATGACGATAGAGACGAAGAGGCATTAGGTGTACTTGCGCTGCCTCCCTTAGACATAATTGATGATACCAACGAAACACCTCCTCCAATGGATACGGGGCCTTTGCCAGCTCTTCGATCCAGTGATGGTAATATCAAATTTTTTTTTGAAACTTCTCACTCGATGATACTTTATGGATACTAATTACTAATGATTATGTAAGCAGAATTCAGCATAATTCCTGAAGATGGAATCGTCGCTATACCACCACGAGTCAATAGCGATGATGATTTACTTCCCAATTTACAAAGGGCTTTACGCGGGTCAACAGACAATCCTATAACAATGGCTATAGCTCTGAACGAACCTGGTCTTTCACCTGACGGTATGTTCAAGTGTAATTCAAGTGTAATTCAAATAATTTCAAAGTTTTGAACTTGAACTGAATTCAAATGGGGAAATTGGTCAATTTTTATAGACACAGACGGCGAACAACCTGCTCTGCTTCCTGCACCTCAACGGCCTGCAGTTATGGCAGGCAACGAAGTTGTACCTGCGCAAAATATGTATACTAGACTTGGTACTTCAGGGATAACAACTACTGAAATCGTTCCTTCTACTTCAAATTCTCATAATCATTTTAAGCGAAAGGAAACTCGGGTAATATTATCGGATTAGTAAAACTTTTTTTTTTAGACTTAATAATTTGAGACATCAATTGGGAAGAAAAGAACAGAAAATTGATGTTTCACTATTTTTTTCTAGACTGGATCTACTCAACCCCAGACAGCGAGTGTTGGAGAGAGTATAATCTCATTACTGCTGAAATTACATTCGCAATTATCTGGTATACCAGACAGCTATAATCCAGAAAATATTAATCAAATGGAAAATGAGGCTGGTAGTAGCAGCAGCAGCTCTGCGGCAGCTTCTCATCAAGAATCTCGTATAGGCGATGGTCCATTTTTCATAGCTCAACTTCTGAATAAAATAGCAAATCTAGATCCAGCATCTAAGGAAAACATAATGGAAACTAGAAATAGTCTTTGGCCTCGTATGGACGAGGAGGAGCAACGCAAAAAGGAGAATCGTGACAGAGAGGAGTGGCGGAGAAGAGCTAAAGAAAAACAGGAACAAGTATTGGCAGAGTTTCTTAAACAACAGAACAAATTTATGGAAACAAATCCAGAGACTGGTGAGAAAAAGTTTATAAAAAAGTAGTAAAATAAAAAAGAACAAACTTCATTACTTACATAATCTTTTATCTTTCATTTAAATCGTTTACAGCCGAACCTGGCGTATCTGGTATGGATTGGAGCGAGCAAGAAGAAATGACCAAGATGGCTAGCAAGAAGGAATGGGATTGCGTTATATGTAATCAAACTACTCCCAACAGCGAGGATAAGGCGATCGGACTTGTCGTATTGGTTCAGGTAAAGTTGACCCTTATATTTTCACAGAAAACTTCATTGAAGAATTTTATATAACGGAATGAACTCTCCATTTAGGCAACAAGCGTAATTAGTCACGAGAGACAGCATTCGGAACGCCTTGTACTTCCAACTTCCGATGAAGATCCACCAATTCCTAAGGGTGATACTCGCAGCGCGCATTTTGAGCAAAGAATTTTCGAAATGAATAGAGATTTTGATACGGTAAGTTCGTCCTGAACGTCAGGAATTCTGCGATAATTCTCAAGATATTCTTTCTGTTTGGAGAAAAACTATGAAACTTGTTCAGATCAAGTCTCTAGAAATTTATTAAAATATGTATGTATATTATGGTTCCAGTTATCTTGGCTGCTTTCTGTGAATCTGGGATGGGAAGGGGGAGTCCATGTCCAAACCTGTGGTCACCACTTGCACTTGGATTGTCTGAAATCGTACCTTCAATCTCTTAGATCGCAGCATCGTCAACAGAATTTAGCCCAGGATATAGAATATTTTTGCCCTCTTTGTAGACAACTAGCTAATTCGGTATTACCGCTATCCCCACAGCTTGGGGAGTGCACGGCGGTAGTTCGCTCGCGACATGCTTCTACTACGGCTATTTTAACAGAGTTAAATTCCTTCCTTAAAGAAATACAACGAAATCCTGTAAGCCTGTGTTTCACCAGTCAAAAATCAAGACTCTGGTTAATAAATGTTTTATATTAACATCAGATCTACTACAATGAAATTTTACTAGTTTCAGATATCGTCAAATTTGGCTGTTGCTATGGGGAAAGCTATGGAAGATATGACTGGTATAACTTACCTAAAATACAAACAAAAAAACAGTACGCCTAGTCATCAAAGCTTGTTTTTATTCGTTACCTCAGTTGCTCGGACAAATTTTGAAGTAGAATTAGTACAGAGAGGAGGATCTCTGTGTTCTGGATCCACAGCAACTGTTCCATTGACACCGAAACGTGATTGCATTGGTAAAATTTCACATTTATCCGAAATGAAATGAGATATTGTTTTTTCTTTATCAACATGGCAGAACTCAACTCAACACATTTTAATCAATGTTTCAGTTGCTCTTCTTCATGTGCTAGCGATGCACGCAAGAATTCTAACTAATTGGCCCGTATGGCAGACTTGGCAACAACTTTCAGGGCTGCCTTCTGAACCAACAGCTCCTCTCGCTTTGATACCGGTCGAAAAAGAAGTTCCTCTTCTACTCAGGGACCCAACGGCTCTTCTTATACAGTTTATTTTGCTACTTCCTCTACATTTAGATCAGAGTAAGTATCATTATGGATTCTAGAAGATTACAATCCGTGAATTTCAAAGACGGATCTCATTCACACAATTCTTTTTTGTTTCCCTTTCACAGCTTATTTCTCTACAGTTGTAAAAGTAGTTTATAATCTTCTATACTATCAAGTGATCACGCAAATTAGCTACAATTTATCAAGAGCTGAAAGAAGCACTTTGCGAAGCCGAGGCAAGGCTTGCGAAGCAGCTCCAACAACTTTGGAAGAAGCTCTCTACTCTGTAGTTAACTATTTCAGCGATAGTGAGCTTTATCAGAACAGTTTATCGTCCATAAACTTTGCCAGATCAAACATCCAATCTTTAGAGCCTCAAGTAAGTAGTTTAGCACTTGAATCACGTGCAATTCATACAATAATTTCAATCGTTTATAATTCCAGGTTCAAAAGCTGTGTCTACCGTTCTTACGAGTAGCTGCACTACTTCGTTATCATTTATACGAAGAACCGTTACCGTTAGTTCGTACACCACAAACAGAGTTTGTTAGATTAGTTTATTATTTGAAATTGGTAAGCGGAGGTATGGATTGGGAATGTTTTAATTCAGCTGTAGCTTTAAATTGGCAAGATAATGAGGCCAGCGTGGCTGTACCACGCCTTTGGTTGGATCAATTCAATGCGTTCGTTAATAGAAACGCGAGCGCAGCTAGAAGCCTTATATCAACGCAACATATATCCTGGCAGGTTCCCAAACTTCTAAGCTTACCAAGGGAGTACGAGAAAATCTTTACGGTGAGAATTAAAATACTGGTAAAAAATGATTTTTTTTCCCCATAATATTTAGATGTGTCTTAAGAAATAAATAACACTCTATTCCTTTTTCATAGTATTACCATGAAAGACAATGCCGCCAGTGTCACTCCGTTCCTCGAGAAACAAGCATATGTCTATTGTGCGGAACTATTGTTTGTCTGAAACAGAATTGTTGCAAACAACACAGTATTTGCGAAGCAGTTCAGGTATGGTAGATCAATAATTACAGAAAAATGAGGCGATTGTCTTATTTTATTCTCTAATAGGAATTCCTGCTAATATAGATACTGTTGTGATTTATTTAGCACTCGATTGATTGTGGCGGAGGAACTGGGATATATCTGGTGGTCACATCAACTTATGTAATTGTGATAAGAGGGAGGAGAGCCTGTTTATGGGGTTCTTTGTACCTAGATGAGTTCGACGAGGAAGATAGGGATCTGAAGTGAGTGATCTTTTAGTTTCAGACAATATTTCAAAGTATTTCTGTTTTCTATTTCATTATTAGTAGGTATTATACAAGTGTTGAAATTTATATTAATTTGGTTTTTTTTTTTCAGGCGAGGTAAACCTCTGTATCTTAGTCAGGACAGATATCAACTACTGGAACAGCAGTGGATAGCTCATAGATTTGATCATACAAAGAAGACTTGGGTATGGCATCGCGATGCGCTATGACTAGTAACATTATTTAACAATCATTGATATCTATTTCATAAATAACGCCTAAGATTCTTTTCGTTTTTAATATACGTCTATAATGATCAAATGCCTCGCCAACGATAATAACGCTTTAAAAATAAAAAAAAAAAAAAAAAAAAATAAAATAACAACACGTTGCTCTGATAGTTATAGTCAATATACATATTTATTACGACGCAATGATTATTAATAAAAAAAAATTGGAAAACAAATAAATAAAAAAAACTAGGCATAAATTTAATAATTATTGAAAGTATTAATACACGTGATGATGAAGCGGAGCCTGGACTAAATTGTTTAATATTAAATAGATCTTGATTAATTCGCTCGAAAATGAAATTCAATATCTCTCGAGCATACACTGTATATTTTATTTAAGTATATATGAATATGTTGAAAACAAAAAAAAAAACAAAAAAAAAAACAAAAAACAAAAAATAATGAATCATCTACAAAGTGTAATATCTATAGTGTTCGAATTGTATAGAAAAATGAGTTAATAAAAGATAATTTTTAAGTCAATGTAACAAGTTTAGTTGGTTAACTTATGTATAAAGAGAATCTCTGTTTAAAACGACGCGGTGATTTTCGCAAATTGTATAACCGATTCTTTGATATTCAATACAAAATTGCTGTTCTGTTATAAGGCTGCTATCAGATTCAAAAAAAAAATCTTGTTTACTATATATATATATATATATAATTTGATATCAAGCGGTCCATGTGCTCGTCTGATCCCCGCGTACATACATAAATAAATTTGATAAAGCTAGTTTAAACTAATCCAAAATATCATTGCGGATTATCTATTTTTGAATAAATCTTATAAAAAATTTTTGAAATATTTGATATACGTAATTCATTATTTTTTCTGGCTAAAATTATTTTCAATTAATCAAAATATTATATACATATACATATTTAACTATATTTGGGTATCAGTTTCTCAATCGTTTTCAAAATCGTTTCTTCGTTTCAGTGTTTTTTTTTTTTTGATAAGTAACAAATATTAATTCAGTTCATTAACTGAATTCTATTATTTTAATTAAATTGTAAATTTTTTGATCCCTTCATCTAATGGGATTATACCAATCATATATTAATTGCATATGTATTCATGATTATAAATGAAAAATTAATTAATTAATTAATTAATGAAGTCAGTGTGTGAAAGTTTGACGATTATTTAAATTTATACGTTTTTACGTAATAATAATAACGAATAATTAATTAAACAATAACAATAATAATAATAGGCTGTGTACCATATGGTGTGTGGTTCATTTTACCCGAATAATTGTTATATTATTATTATTATTAATATTAATATCATTATTTACTTATTTGCAAGATCTGAGAACTGTAGAATTTTTTTTTTTTATGTATCTTGTATATTGAATAAATTATACATTTAGTTTTCACAGGCAATGAAATGACTCGTTGCAACTTGTTAGCAGAGATATTAGAAAGAGAAAATTCTAGAAATTAATAATATTTTTGAAATTAAAGTATTTTCTTTTAATTTAGACCCTCTATTGGTGTGGGATATAACAATATTAGTAATAATAATAATAATAATAATAATAACAATAATTATTGTATTTATACTCTCGAGTTGCAAGGAAAATTTCACTGACTTTTTTTTTGTTTGTTATTTTTCGTTATTTGTTTGACTGTAATAAATAATAATAATAATGATAAAGGCGTTGAGAAATAAGCTATTTATAAATTAAAGAAATTTAAATTAAACAACGCAGTGTTACAGTATACATGTACTATAATCAATGTTTATTATTCTTTCTCTTTATATAGGTATATTTATGTATATGTTTAATCGTTTTATCACCCCATAGAGTGATTTCATTTATTTAAATTAAACAAATATCGCTTGCGCGTTATCAAAGTAGATAGTTTCAGACCTTCCGCTTACAGGGTAACAAAAATTTGAGTCAATAGATTCAAGAGTTCTAGTTTCAAATTCAACATACACTGAGCAGATTTATAGGTAGCTTTCGAAGTAAGGATATATTATAATCAGTAATGTAAGTGGCAAGGTAAATTAGCGGTGATAATGTATTTAAAAAATATTGTAATTTGTTTGAAAGAAAAAAAAAACAAAAAAAAAAAAATTATTTAGATCTTCTTGTAACATGACTTCTTCTTCTTCGTATCATTTTTTTCAAAAACAAAAAAATCAAATAAAAGTGTGGGATTTTTTTATGGATTGTTTATGTGTAATCGTATCGGCTAATCAAGTATTGCATTATCTGCTGACCTTGGGGGTGAGCGGTTAATCTGTGTATCTATATATATACAAAATATATATATATATATATATATATATATATATATATATATATATATTTATATGTACTTTGAATATATAGCAACGTTGTTTAGATGTTGCGACAAAATTCTAATCGCCTGAAAGATTTGTTATTAAGAGTTGGTAGTTGATAATAAATAAAAACAATTCTCAAAAATAATTGGACTAATTTACTCATTTGCCAAAAAAATTATTAACTGATAATCATTCGTATTAGAGTTTTATTTCAATCTTTGTTATAAATATCTTAAATTTTGTGGATTTCAACTTCTTTCTGTATTTATATCTTATAATGGATTTCAGAAAGATTGAAATCAATCCATCAGATGAGAAGAAGATTGTAAATCTAGAATTCAAAAATGGCTCCACTACTTATTGAGATAATTTTTGTAACGATTTTGATCACCGGATACCAAAATAAAAGAAGGTAGCAGAACGTTCAGCTAGCTTCTGTTTAAGATGGTTCAGATTCAGTTCAATTATTTATTCCTTATAGGTCTGTATTTTTATTTGATTTTTTTTATATTACGAATACTTTATTTTGAATACACATGCTTAAGGAATGACATACTGGTATTAGGTACTATTTCTAATATTTCATGCTGGTGTTTTTGAGTATGTAGAAAAGCAAAAATAATAGATTGTTTTCAACTGTAACTGTATCGATGAACGTGTTGTGCTCTGTCACGATAAGCAGCAGGCAGAAAAAAAAAGAAAAAAAAAAAAAAAATACAACTATCGAAATAATTTCGTATATTGAAGATGGATTAATACGACAAGTTCAACGGTCAATGTAGAAAAATATTTCTTTTTACCTAAGTTTATTGAATAATTTCTGTTAATTGAAATGACAATAGTTTAACTTTCTAAAAATTAATCATTTGGCATTCTACTTTAGTAAGGATACAACTTATTTATTAAAATAATAAAAATATTTAGAATAATTGAAGTAACATTTGCTAACGGTTTTCTTGCGATTGGTCTCCCATAAGACCTCTATAATCAATTTATTATTTACTTCTAGTTCACTTATTAAGTTATTATTTATTCATTTATTTTTTTTTTTACGCTAAAAAGAAACCAAGCAATATTTATGCATACAAGGAACAAAAATTGTTACTCCGAGGTCATCATACTTCTTGATATTTTAAAGAAAGAATCCAGATACTTTTTTTTAAATCCTGTTTTCCAAGTTGAATTAAATTTAATAATCTATTTTATTAACGAAAAGTTTCACGCAGACATTATATAGAAAAAAAAATAAAATCGAACCTTTTTTTGACGAAAACTTCTTCAGTTTAGAAAAAAACAAGAAACGTACTTTAATTATTTTGCCATTGTGTGGCAATGTTGATAAATTTTACTCGAGTTTAACGACTCATCTTAACTGGCATGCTCTCACCCATTAAACAAAATCGATGAACTAGACGATGAAGATAAATTTTAAAGCATTATTTATTTATTATGAAATAGTAAAGTAATCTGACATGTAACAATTTCATGTTAATTCAATATCGCAACATCTAAGTTCTACTTTATTCACCATCTTTGAACTAGATATTCGATTATATCATTAGCTGTAGTTAAGGTCTAAAGATAATCAGTTGTATTAAGAAAACAGGGTTCATGAGACATTAGATGATCCAATTCCGCGGTAATCATATAGATAGTGAACAATTCACACGTTATTCATGGGCAAGTGATATTAAGTCCGACTATTCACAGTACAAGCTAAATATGAAGACAAAAAGCTTATACCGATATTTAGTCGAATTGCCATTAACAATTTAGAGGAATGTTTGAACAGCACATCCAGATTATGTGAAAATTAAATTACATAATGATTTCTTTTTAACATACATATGCATATTATTTAATAACCTTGTCCATTTTTTTTTGTTTTTTTTGTTTCAATTTAATTTTGTTTTCTTTTCTTTTCTTTTTGTTTACGTTAATCACTTTCACTTTAAAAATATTGAAACCAAATTACATGGCCCTTTGCTTTTTACTCCTTCAGTACTGACCACCTGTTTGCTCCTGATAAACTTCGATCACATCATCATTCTCCATCTCCAACTGGAAAACAATGGACATTTATTCAATCTGAATTCGGTTCATTATTCACTTTCAAATTATGTCTAAAAAGGAACGGAATAATTCAGTTTCTTCATATTTTAAAAAGTTTTTTTCTCAACTATCTTGCATCTATCTTATTAATTACAACTTATACTCCATTTTTTGATCATAATTTAGTTGAAAAAATCAATCAATGTAATAGTAACTATGATTATTTATACCTGTTTTGGTGTTTCATCGTCATTAATTCTTTTGCCATCGAAAAGAAACCTCAGCGACGTCATTGGTACTCCCTAATTAGATAAATTTCATGTAAAATATCATAGGTCCAGATGATTCACGAAGTTTATTGATAAGTATGGACTAATTGTTGAAGATTATGGTTTTTCTACCAAAAACTGATTACCAAAATTTGTCACTTGGTATTACAATTTTCACAAATATTAAATACCGTTAAATCGAGTCAACTTTCAAACACAGTAAGGAAAAATATAAATAGAACCATAGCACATGATACGTGTGGTTAAACAATCGATGAATATTTCGTCGACGTTGTTGATTGTTAGAAAGTGTTTCGGTGTCGGTTTAGAAATCGCAAAATAACTTATGATAAAAAAATATGAAAAGTTGGTGAATAAATTGATTACTGTAAAAACAAAAAATAAGTTAATAGTGAATGTAATGGAAATTGAACTAACCACACGATCACTGTAAGATTTTTTCAGCTTCCCCATTTGGGTGGTCATCTTAACTCTGAAGTGAATTTCGTTGCTGTCCTATGGATAGAAAATTGAAGAAAATTTGTCGGCGTAATAATTGACGTATTTGATTAATTTTTTTTTTATAATTTATTTATTCGATACTCACATTTCCTACGACTTTGAGTTTGATGTACTCAGAATTCGCGTCTCCTGGGCCGGCTTCGGGCTTCTGTTCCTAAAATTGAGGGAAGGTTATAGCGGTTAAGTTTACGGATCGAGGAAGTAAATTTCAACGTTATTTTGTTAGATAATTATACGATTACTTTGGTACTGTTATTTTTCAAGCTATTAACGCTCACCTGGTTATCAGACATGGCGATTAATTACAAGATTAATATTTCTTGACCACGCGCCACAACGGCAACCAAACACAAGCAGGCAATATGGCGCCACGCTTTTGTCAATTTCACTGCCTTCTATTTCACTAATAAGTATCATAACGGACTTACGGTGGGATTTACCCATATACGTTCAAAAAATCATCCGAAAATACTTTTGGGCGACGGTAGCGATGCGGAGACGCCTCAACTTTCATTTGTACTTAATTAAAATAGAGATTAATATGAAATGAAAGAAGAACAACCAATAATATGTATTTCGTAATGTTTATTGCAGGAGTTATAAACTAACAAAATCATACAGACTCAAGTTTGTTGACGTCATACTATGATGTTCAAATTTGCTGCAAAATGGCATCACTAATGTGACTACTTAGATACCAGTTACTGCATCAATTACATATTATAAGCGTAGACTAGAGAATTTTTGCTATTGACGAGAATTTTGATTACAGCGGGGGAATTTTATCAATTAATAAATGATTTCAAACTATAGTTAATGTCCTTTTATTTTATCAGATTTGTGTCTGGATACATCGTCCTTCTTCTTACGAGGTATCTGACAGATTCTCCCAAGTAAGGCATAAATATCTTCCGGAGGTACTTGCAGTGCCAATAGCTCCGTGATAATGCTGAAATAGTATCATCAATTTAATATTCCGATAGAAACTAGAATTGACAAAAGAATGTATCTAATGTCGAGATGAGATTAGGGGATTAGGGTTAGGCTGTAGTATACGTTAATCAAATTACAGTATAATTATTTACCGAAATACACCAGGAACTGCAGAGATTCCGGCCAATTTTCCCAACGCGATTAATTCCGAATGCTCAACTTGTTGGTACGGCATTATTCGTGAAGATTCTTATAAAGGCGGGAATTGAGTTTAGTAGAGAATTTTTTGGTTATTTAAGCATGTTATTCCTCCAACCGAAACGATGATAGCAGTGATGAGAAGGAAGATGAAGGTTTAGGTGATCCTCTACTTGTGCTGCCCCCGAGGCGGGTGTCGTTTGGATCTAGGTAAGGTAGTGCGATTTCACTTTCTAGTGGTAAAAATAGAACCCTACTCTATTGCGATGTTTAGACAATTGTGAAGTTAGCCCGCCACTTTATTATTTTTCAGTTATTAATAAACCAAATAATTGCTCCGCAAGCTGTTGATAAAAAGATTGTTGATGTCTAATCTTACAACAATCATGGTTCTTTTACGGTTGCATATGTTGTCCAGAGTCCAAACGTATCGATTCAGCAAGGATGGTGTTATGCAACAAACAGATGCATATTGAACAATCTTCTCAAAGTTATTAGTTATATTTGCTAGAAGATTATTGTAATATGACATTGCCATTTAAATCATGATGACAACTGTATGTTAGAAAGCAAAATTATTTCTGAGAAACAATTAAAATTTTCATCTATAACTTAAAAAATTAGTAATATTGTATCGATACTGCAACAATAAAATCCCAGATATATTACGAATCAATTCCTACATTATTTTGCATTTTCCCTACCCTACGACTCTTTATTACATGATCAAATAAACAAGATGCCAAACGACGTGAGGTAATTAAAATAAAATATAGATAAATTTTCAGTTTCTTCAGTAAACTTCAAGTAATTTTTGATTTTATCGACTCGATTTGGATCAACACTGTTACCGCTCGATCATGCTCGTTGTTTCAAAGTGCGCCCGCTTCGCTGGTAATACACGATCACTGCAGACCTGCCATGATATACGATCCAATCTGTATTCACAACTCTGATATCACACGTGTTTGAAAAGTTAGGTTAAAGAATCCCCCGTGTTGATATCTTAGCTCAATAGTCAAACAGCGTTTGAAAAATCTGCAATAAAACGATGGAGATCGATACGTCGGAAGAAGTGAAGCGAGTTTTATCACGGTTCAAATCTGACACTGGAGAAATATTGCCAGGTGGTTTGCTGGACTTACCAATCGACATAACAGTCGATAAACTCCAACTAATATGCAACGCTTTACTCCAAGAGGATGACCCTGTACCTTTAGCATTTTTCGTTAACGATACAGAGATAACAGACTGTTTAGAAAAAAGTTTGGAAAAAGGTTTCAGCACCAGCGAAGATGTAGTTGAAATTGTTTATCAACTTCAAGCTGTATTCAAAGTCAGAGCTGTTACCAGGTGCACAGGATCACTCGAAGGTAAGTTTTTTTTTTGTATATAAATTAAATAATCTCTGTGATAATTCACTAAAACAGTCTTCAATTATAATAAATACTGATTTTTTTTTCCAACCAAAGGACACAAAGAGGCTGTAATATCTGTAGCATTTTCCCCCAACGGTCAGCATTTGGCGAGTGGATCTGGAGATACGACAGTTAGATTCTGGGATATCCATACTCAAACTCCACATTTTACATGCGAAAGTCACAAGCACTGGGTTTTATGTATATCATGGTCTCCTTGTGGTAAGAAATTGGTTTCTGCATGTAAAAATGGAAGCATAGTGCTATGGGATCCAGAGAGCGGTAAACAAATAGGTAGGTAACATATCTGAGTCTTAAGAGCTGATAAAGAAAGCAAATATCCACATCTCAATTTTTTTTTCTGTTTATTATCAAAGGCAAGACAATGAATGGCCACAAAATGTGGGTAACCTATATGAGCTGGGAACCTTATCACAGTAATCAAGAATGCAGGTACTTTGTCAGTTCCTCAAAGGACTGCGATCTGAGGATATGGGACTCAAAGCTCGGACAAACTTCCAAGGTCTTAGCTGGACACACGAAGAGTGTCACTTGTGTTAAGTGGGGAGGAAAAGGCCTTATTTATTCAGCTTCACAGGACCGGTCCATCAAAGTTTGGAGAGCCGCAGATGTAAGTGTTAGGTGCCTCACAGTATAAAAATCGTTTATCATATAAGTAACAAATGACAAATATTTAATCTAGGGAGTCTTGTGCAGAACATTAGAAGGGCACGCACATTGGGTAAATACCCTGGCTCTAAATACTGATTATGTATTGAGGACAGGACCCTACTACCCACTGGAAACATCTGCTGATCTTACCCCGCTTGAGCGAGCAAAAAAACGTTACGAATCAATAGGGGAAGAGAAATTGGTATCTGGCAGTGATGATTTTACTTTATTTATGTGGTTTCCAGATAAGGACAAGAAGCCAGTTGGTGAGATTCTGCGGGATAGATTTATTCTCGATTTTAGATACCAGCTAGATTTGAACAGAACAAAGATAACTTTAAGTCATTTTTTAGCTCGAATGACGGGGCATCAACAGCTGATAAATGATGTTAAGTTTTCACCAGATGGTCGGCTTCTTGCCTCTGCTTCATTCGATAAATCTATTAAATTATGGGAAGGAAATGGAGGAAAGTATATTACGTCACTTAGAGGACATGTTCAGGCAGTTTACTCGATATCTTGGAGTGCGGATTCGAGATTACTTGTCAGCGGGAGCGCGGATTCGACTTTAAAAGGTTCAATACAATGAAAAAAGATTAGATATTTAAAGGTGTTGAATTTGATCAGGAATTTAATAAGAAATAATAATTTCTGGTTTTAGTTTGGAGTATAAAGACTAAAAAGTTAGCTCAAGACTTACCTGGACATGCGGATGAAGTTTATGCTGTTGATTGGTCGCCGGATGGTCTTCGGGTAGCTTCTGGTGGAAAGGATAAGATATTGAAACTTTGGCAGAATTAATGATATACATGTATTTGTTGGAAATAATGATTTGGTTACTTTCCAATACATTTATGTATAGATTGTGTATATACAGATATATTTATACTAAACATAAAACATACATATTTGTAATTATACTTATTATTTTACTTCACGCGACTGTCTGATGGTAGAAAAATCATTAAAAACAATTTTCAAATTACTTGACGGTTTATGAAGCACCCCCTACTCCTTTTAGAAGTAGTGTTTGTAAATATTAGTCGAAAAGCTAGTATTCTTCTCCATCATTCAGACCAATTCTATAATAATCCATCTTCACCAAATAGATAGAAGTTCATAACAAATCAGAAGGTCGCATAACATTTTTTTTCGCTTGTAGTCAGCATAGATCTATTCTCGCGATTATCTATATGTCAGCATTTTGTACACACAGTAGTCTCCAATGTCTTGGCAGTTGTGGAGAGAGCTAGTCTGCCTAATTTAAACCAAGAATAATATCTGATCCCTTTGATATTCTGGGAACTCTGTGTCTACGTATTTTATCGTCAATTATTCAGTGCCATAAGATTGTGTCGAAAACCGCAAAGCGATGGATCTCAATGAACTACAATATAAAAACAATAGGAGTACAACTAACGGAGATATCTGGAGTTATGTTAAATCACGGAGTGAACGATACGCTTCCCAAACCGTTCAGGTATCTATACAGCGATGACACAATTGTGTATCACATGCATGTATAATATTAATATTCACCATAATTAACAGAGAGGATACACATATTACTATCTCCAACAATATGATGATATTATTTTAACAGCAAGATTTAACGAGTGGTGAAAAATTGACTTTCACTGAGCTTTCAAAAAATGTCGAATTGCTTGCCTCGATTTTGCGGAATCTAGATATCGCTTCAGGAATAGGAATCTGTTCGGAGAATAACTTGGCTTATAATTGGATTTTGTTGGGTGTTTTAAGCGCAGGAATTAGGTGTACTTTACTGAGTCCAAAGTACACGGCAAGTAAGAAAGTTTCCCGGATTGCCGAAAATTTCGACTATTTATTTCACTAATATCTATACATAGATAATATTGATAAGAGTATAAAACTTTCAGGAGAGCTGAGGCACTTTCTAGATCTCACAAAACCGGATGTTGTTCTTTGCTCTAAATTAATTAGCGATAAGATTTACGAAAACGGTGAATCATTTCACGCCATATGCTCAGAATATTCATTTATTAAAGACATATTCGTATGGGGATTGACTGACGAGAATTCTCCCCATGAATCTTTGTCCTCGCTTTTGTACTACGGTAAGCATTTAGCTGATATAAAAAAACCGAAGTTATCGGAAGAGCATACCTACGCAGGGACTCGGGAAGCTCTGATATTAGCATCGAGTGGAAGCACTGGTCTTCCTAAAGGTATGAAACATGCATTGATGAGAGAGTAAAAATTCCAATTAAATGTATTCCAAGTCACAGAATTTCATTCCTCATTGTCAGGTGTAGTTTTAACACATCAAGCCGTTGTCGAAACTTTAAAATTAAGTTCCGTCTACGCTAGAAGTGGCGAATCGGCTTTAGGACTTATGCCGTTTTTCCATTCCTATGGCTTGATAGTGGGGCTGATGTGTCTGTGCGAAGGATCGAAATTAATAATAGTTCCAAAGCTCGTTAGCGCGAATTATCTTTGTGATGTTATACATGAGTACCAGGTCCGTAAAAATTAATTATATTTGATGTAGGGATTAAATAATATGCCATATATTCATTTTTTTTCTGTCTTTTTCTTTACGGCCATAGATCAATAATTTATACTTAGTACCGTCATTGCTGGCAATGATTGAAAAATGTAAAACATTTACAAAAGAGAAGTTATCTTGCTTGCGACATGTCTGGACATCAGCCGGCAAAGTTTCGCAACGAATTCAGGAAAAAGTTCTTGAAATAATACCTGCGAATGCGGTACTTCACCACTGCTATGGCATGACCGAAACTATTTTTGTAACGCTTACTGGACCCTATGTGAAGCCTGAATCTACAGGAAAATTAGTCTCTAATATCAAATGCAAAATTATGCGGGGAGATAAGGTCTGCAGGAGTAACGAAGTCGGCGAACTTTGGTTGGTGTTCTTCAGATTATAAATAATCAGGATATATTATAGAATATTATCAAGTACAGGGGCAAAATGATGATTTTTATTCCTTGTTCTATGATATTCTATAATATTTTATAGGCTATTTGTCCAGAAATGTATTAACACTCACAGCAAGTTCTTATACCCTGTATGTGTATGGTTTTGTACAGTTTTAAGGGACCGACACTAATGAAGGGATACTTGAACAATGAAAAGGCAACTAAAGAAACACTGCAAGCTGATGGATGGCTAAGATCAGGTGATTTGGGATACCGGGATGAGGATGGTTACTTCTTCATTGTTGATAGAATCAAAGAAATGATCAAGTATCAGGGAAATCAGGTGATATAATCTATCGCATAATTTTTTTACTATTCAGTTATGGTATATGATCATATGATCAAGAGATAATAATAGTCTATTTATAAATTCTAAAGATATCTCCGCTTGAAATCGAAGGAATTATTCTCGAGTTACCGGACGTTTTGGAGACTGGAGTTGTAGGCTTGCCGAACGAAGACTTTGGGGAATTTCCAGCAGCTGGAATAGTTGTTAAGCGAAATTCAATATTGACGGGGGAAGAAGTTAAAAAACATGTTGCAAGTATGATATTTACTGAACTTTCTCGCATAATTTGAATTATATCTTGCTTATTTCTAATCGCCATCCGTTTTATCAAGGACAAGTATCACCCTACAAAAGACTTAGAGGTGGTGTTTTCTTCTTCAAAGAACTCCCCAAGACTGGTACAGGAAAAGTTCAGCGAAAGGAGCTGCTAGCTCGTATTATGGATAATATATGTTCCTCGCCCCAGGAACGATGAAAGTGTTTTACGTCTTCATTTATACGTAATATTTATCTATTTATTTTTAAATAAAATGTATAAAGTATATTCTGTGCAGTCTGATGGTGATATATGCATAGCATATGTTAAAAAATTCTCTTCTATTGCGCAGTCAAGATGAAATTATTCATTGGATACTAAAATATTGATAATAATTGAAGATTATAGTTATGAGCAAACGGAATAACTATAAATAAAGGCAATTAAGAATCAGAATTAATTACAACTCTTTTGTCTTTTCCACTCCTTTTTCTGCCTCCACTAATGTCTGGTCATATCAGGTTTTTCATTACGACGCGCGTCATTTGCGGTCAAATATGAAGATTGTATAATAGTGCACGATTGTATAATAGTGCATTCAATTTTCGTTTCCAAGAAGAAATTGGTAATTACAGCAAATCTCTATGGTACTTAATTAAAAGCCAGATAAAGCCATAATGAAAAGCAGTCTCCCGGCAATGATGAAACAATAATCAGTTTAAAGACAAAGTATGATATTTAATCACAGAAGAATTACATTTATTATACAGGAGGAAATTTGGTCGAAACATTAGTTCGTAATTCGAAAGAATACCGTTAGAAATAAAGTAATAGTATAAATAAACACATACTGCGAAGGTATGTCAATCAGAGAATATTTTCTTGAAAATTGATAGTGCGCCAAAATTTTTTATCCCCAAAGTTTGAGGCGCTTTCCATGCCGATTTTTTCCGGTCCCGCGATGTGCAGATAGCTAAACTCCTCCGCGCAAGATTCATTCAACCTGGGCCACTCGACACCCACGTCAGGCGTACTGCAATAATGAATATTGTCGTACACGGTTCTTGGTATGATATTTGGTACACACAACTATACACTCACCCATCGGTGGCAAACGAAACCCAGATATTAATCAACACTTGCTGCATTTTCTGGTCCTCAACTGTCGTCGTCGGGTCGAAGAAGGAATCCAACACGTACGCAACGTCGTCCGAATGACTGACTCCTAGATAATTGCAAGCAATTAAGTCCGCGCAATCAATGTATCTGGCTCATAAAAACCGAAAACTCACCATAATTTTTGCTAGTCCCGGTGAATAGTTCGCTTATACTGTGGGCCCCTCTGTATGAGAAATAGTAAAATCGAACGGGGCTTCGGTTAGCCCGTGCTTGGAGCCTCGCAGCCTATTCAGCATTATAGAAGAACATACGGTCGCTGAAAATTTGTGTGGTTTGATTAATAGTCGTGCTGTCGATCGGACTTGATCCCAGGTAATGCTGCCTTATCAGATTGGCAACTGCTGGATGATCTGTCTTCGGTATGGTGTAATTAAAGTCAAGCAGATGAGGCGCGAATATCTCCCAATTTCTGTTTAATGCATCAAGGAGCGGCTCTCTAGTGATGAGTCCTGATCGGAAAATAAATGTGAACAAAAACATTTTTCATGCAGATACTTGTATACATGAGGTCAGATATTGTTTGGATTATGGATTGACTTTTATGGAAACAATTGACGATACATACCGGCCGTTGAAGCGAGACCCTCGGCACTAACTACACTCGTAATCCAGGGTACATGTTTCTGCGGTACTTCACCAGAAGTTATAATTTCGATGGGTGTCCGGTCGATGAACGTAAAATCGCCACCACCCTTCTCGACCACCGGTGCAAACGGAGAAGGTGGACTGTACCCAAACACCTGGAAAAGCGACGATTCACGCGATGCGTATGTATGTATAATGTCAGATAATATATTCGTTCAAGTATACGTTGTACGGCTTCTGCACACAAATATATTTTATTAGATTAGATAATTGATAATCATGTTCCCTGCTTCACTACCATAAACTCCCCAATTGCTTGCGTGATCTGATCTGCGGGTCGAGTTCTTAAACAGTCGACCATGCGTCGGATATTGCAAGACGGACATCCTACGATTGTTGCAAGTTTCTTAGCCTTTTCTAGAGAACCTTCGGTCTGAGCCCAGCAGTTTAATACGGTCCCACTCAGCGATATTCCCCCTGAAAATATTGAATTGTTATAGATATGGGTATCCTTATGAGTGCTTCGTGTTCGTCATGGTGATGTTGCTATTTTTCTGACTATGTAATACCTACCGTAGACTTGATTATACTAACTTTGAAACAAGCCCCTGCTGAGATTCGACAAGAGATGATAATGGACGCTCGCACCCCCGGCGCTCTGTCCAACAATTGTAACCCTCGACGGATCTCCGCCAAAGAATTTGATGTTTTTCTTGACCCAACGCAGCGCTATTACTTGATCCTTCAGTCCCATGTTCCCGCTCACTGTATCGTCCTCCGTACTTAGGAAACCTCAATACAAATATATAGATCATAAGAGATTTGAAAGGTGCATAGTGTCGCGCATTCTCCTGGAATACAGATATACGTATATCGATAAATTTAACGCTGTATGGTCTTACCCAGTGGGCCCACTCTGTAATTGAATGTAACCAGCGTTATATTTTTATCGAGCAAGTACTTAGGCCCGTACTGATTTCCGAATCCGAATTGAAATGCGCCTCCGTAAATGTAAAATATAACCGGTAGTGAATTTGTTGATTTCCCGATTCCCTTGGGACGAGTAGCACCACCATAATCAGTAATCGCGGTATAAATATTCATGTAAAGACAGTCCTCGGAACCGCTAACAATTCCGGAAGGTTGCCCTGCAGGATTGGGAGTGTACTGCATGCACGGTGAGCCGAATTGTTTTGCCATCAGAACGCCCGTCCATGGTGAACTTCTTCTGGCAACCTGGCGGAATTACAGTCTCAAAAGTAAAATAATGATCCAAGCATTACGAAGTATCTGCCGTGCGATCATCAAAAAACATAACTGAACCCTTACCCGAAATCTGAACCTTCCGGTTGGGGCCTGGGCGTAAGGTATACCTTCGTAGGCTTCATATCGTCGACCGCTGCTTGAGTTTTTATAATAACCTTCGACTATTCCCAGCGGTGTAATGACCCGCGGGGTTGATCCCATAACTTTTCTTGGGAGACAGAGACCACATCCCAATAAGAACAACGCGACGATTTCAAAGTTCATGATGTCATCTGCGGCGCGGTATATAGTTATGGTATATTTATTGGAAGTTTTGACTGGAGGATGATCTTCTGCCAATTAACTTTTATGAAAGCTTTACTTGACTTTTATTTATGTATAACTTACTAACGATTGCGTATATCGTCTTTACCCTCGATTAATGAGGTGTCAAGCGGTTGCAAAAGCCAAATCTACCCACACGTATAATATTTTTAACTTGTTTTAAGCAACTTTGGGTTAATATACGTAATCCACGATTGATAACGGAAGGATGTTGACTGGCGGCGAATATAGATAAGAATACAGTGTCTTGCAGTGCATACAATGCAAATATTTTAAAATTTCATAAGAAATATATTCATTTATATTTTTTTAGTTGAGATAATGTTATTTAATTTCAAAAGAATATTTATCAATATGAAATAGTATGAATAAATATATACAGGGTGTTTGTTTTAACCAGCTGCAGACAATCGTGAATAACTCAATAAATGGGGTCTGTCAAACAAAATGTTTGAAACAAAAATTTCTGCATTCTAAAGGCCCAATTGATTGGCAATATTTTTTTGTTTGTTTCAAGGTCAAACCAAAGTCAACTTTAGATTCTCAAATGGCAATTTATTATTTTTCCTGCAGATTCGTGTTCAACATTATGATGCCGAACAGGTATAGGTAGATGCTGCGTGTATAGGTACGCCGTTCTGTATAGGTATACACCTATAGGTATATGTTCCTCGCCCCAGGAACTATAATGAAAGTGTTTTACGTCTTCATTTATACGTAATAATTATTTCTTTATTTTTAAATGAAATGTATAAAGTATATTCTGTGCAGTCTGAAGGTGATATATAGCATATGTTAAAGAATTCTCTTCTGTTGCACAGTCAAGATGAAATTATTTATTAGATACTAAGATATTGATAATAATTGAAGATTATAGTTATGAGCAAACGGAATAACTATAAATAAAGTCAATTAAGAATCAGAATTAATTACAACTCTTTTGTCTTTTCCACTCCTTTTTCTGCCTCCACTAATGTCTGGTCATATCAGGTTTTTCATTACGACGCGCGTCATTTGCGGTCAAATATGAAGATTGTATAATAGTGCATTCAATTTTCGTTTTGAAGAAGAAATGGTTAATCATAGCAAATCTTTATGGTACTTAATTAAAACCCAGATAAAGCCATAATGAAAAGAAGTATCCCGGAAATGATGAAACAATAATCAGTTTAAAGACAAAGTATGATCTTTAATCACAGAAGAATTACATTTATTATACAGGAGGAAATTTGGTTGAAACATTAGTTCGTAATTCGAAAGAATACCTTTAGAAATAAAGTAATAGTATAAATAAACACATTCTGCGAAAGTATGTTAATCAGAGAATATTTTCTTGAAAATTGATAGTGCGCCAAAATTTTTTATCCCCAAAGTTTGAGGCGCTTTCCATTCCGATTGTTTCCGGTCCCGCGATGTGCAGATAGCTAAACTCCTCCGCGCAGGATTCATTCAACCTGGGCCACTCGACACCCACGTCAGGCGTACTGCGATAATGAATATTGTCGTACGCGGTTCTTGGTATGATATTTGGTACACACAACTATACACTCACCCATCGGTGGCAAACGAAACCCAGATATTAATCAACACTTGCTGCATCTTCTGGTCCTCAACTGTCGTCGTCGGGTCGAAGAAGGAATCCAACACGTACGCGAGGTCGTCCGAATGACTGACTCCTAGATAATTGCAAGCAATTAAGTCCGCGCAATCAATTTATCTGGCTTATCAAAACCGAAGACTCACCATAATTTTCGCTAGTCCCGGTGAATAGTTCGCTTATACTGTGGGCCCCTCTGTATGAGAAATAGTAAAATCGAACGGGGCTTCGGCTAGCCCGTGCTTGGAGCCTCGCAGCCTGTTCAGCATTATAGAAGAACATACGGTCGCTGAAAATTTGTGTGGTTTGATTAATAGTCGTGCTGTCGATCGGACTTGATCCCAGGTAATGCTGCCTTATCAGATTGGCAACTGCTGGATGATCTGTCTTCGGTATGGTGTAATTAAAGTCAAGCAGATGAGGCGCGAATATCTCCCAATTTCTGTTTAATGCATCAAGGAGCGGCTCTCTAGTGATGAGTCCTGATCGGAAAATAAATGTGAACAAAAACATTTTTCATGCAGATACTTGTATACATGAGGTCAGATATTATTTGGATTATGGATTGACTTTTATGGAAACAATTGACGATACATACCGGCCGTTGCAGCGAGACCCTCGGCACTAACTACACCCGTAATCCAGGGTACATGTTTCTGCGGTACTTCACCAGAAGTTATAATTTCGATGGGTGTCCGGTCGATGAACGTAAAATCGCCACCACCCTTCTCGACCACCGGTGCAAACGGAGAAGGTGGACTGTACCCAAACACCTGGAAAAGCGATGATTCACGCGATGCGTATGTATAATGTCAGATAATATATTCGTTCAAGTATACGTTGTACCGTTTCTGCACACAAATATATTTTATTAGATTAGATAATTGATAATTATGTTCCCTGCTTTACTACCATAAACTCCCCAATTGCTTGCGTGATCTGATCTGCGGGTCGAGTTCTTAAACAGTCGACCATGCGTCGGATATTGCGAGACGGACATCCTACGATTGTTGCAAGTTTCTTAGCCTTTTCTAGAGAACCTTTGGACTGGGCCCAGCAGTTTAGTACGGTCCCACTCAGCGATATTCCCCCTGAAAATATTGAATTGTTATAGATATGGGTATCTTTATGAGTGCTTCGTGTCCGTCATGGTCATGTTGCTATTTTTCTGACTATGTAATACCTACCGTAGATTTGATTATACTAACTTTGAAACAAGCCCCTGCTGAGATTCGACAAGAGATGATAATGGACGCTCGCACCCCCGGCGCTCTGTCCAACAATTGTAACTCTCGACGGATCTCCGCCAAAGAATTTGATGTTTTTCTTGACCCAACGCAGCGCTATTACTTGATCCTTCAGTCCCATGTTCCCGCTCACTGTATTGTCCTCCGTACTTAGGAAACCTAAACATACATAGATTATAAGAGTTACGAAAATTGCAGTATAACGCAGTCTCGCAATACCCTGTAATGCAGATAGGTAGGTGAATTTGACGCTCTACGGTCTTACCTAGTGGTCCCACTCTGTAATTAAACGTCACCAGCGTTATATTTTTATCGAGCAAGTACTTGGGTCCGTACTGATTCGCGGTTCCGAATTGAAATGCGCCTCCGTAAATGTAAAATATAACCGGTAGTAAATTTGTTGATTTCCTGATTCCCTCGGGACGAGTAGCACCACCATAATCAGTAATCGCGGTATAAATGTTCATGTAAAGACAGTCCTCGGAACCGCTAACAATTCCGGGAGGTTGCCCTGCAGGATTGGGAGTGTACTGCATGCACGATGAGCCGAATTGTTTTGCCATCAGAACGCCCGTCCATGGTGAACTTCTTCTGGCAACCTGGCGGAATTACAGTCTCAGAAGTAAAATAATGATCCAAGCATTACGAAGTATCTGCCGTGCGATCATCAAAAAACATAACTGAACCCTTACCCGAAATCTGAACCTTCCGGTTGGGGCCTGGGCATAAGGTATACCTTCGTAGGCTTCATATCGTCGACCGCTGCTTGAGTTTTTATAATAACCTTCGACTATTCCCAGCGGTGTAATGACCCGCGGGGTTGATCCCATAACTTTTCTTGGGAGACAGAGACCACATCCCAATAAGAACAACGCGACGATTTCAATTTTCATGATGTCATTTGCGGGGCGGTATAGTTACGGTATATTTATTGTATACGTTTGGACGGGAGGATCGTTTGCCAATGAACTTTTATGAAAGTTTTACTTGACTTGTATTTATAGTAACTTACTAACGATTGCATATCGTATTTACCCTCGATTTGCAAGGTATCAAGCGCTTGCAAAAGCCAAATCTACTCGGGCTTCCGCACATATAGTATATAATTATTGACTTGATTTACGTAAGCTTGGGTTAATATACATTATGCACAATTGATTATAGAATGATGTAACCTGGCGGCAAATGTAGATAAGAAAACAGTGTTTGCAGTGCATACGATGCACGCAAATATACAGTATAAGGTTTCAGAAGAAATATATTTATTGATATACATATTTTTTTTATTTTTTGAGATAAATATTATTTCATTTCAACAGAATACTAATCAATATAAAATAGTATGAATAAAATATACAGGGTGTTTGTTTCAACCTGACAATCGTGAATTATTCGAAAAATGAGATCTATATACTGTAACAAAATGTTTAAAACAAAAGTTTCTTTATTTCAAAGGCCCATTAATCGATTAGCAATATTTTTTTGTTTATTCAGGGGAGGCTTTCAAAATCAAACCAAGGTCATCTTACATTAAAAAATAAAAAACTGTGGTTCAAAACACTTTTTTTTCTTAAATTTCAAATCTTCATGGTACTTGGTTTTCCCGTTTCTGAACCCTGCAGCAAATTTTGTTCAAAATACTTTCGTTTCAAAAATTCATTCATCACAAAATATTTTCTCGAAAGTTGATAGAGCGCCAAAAATTCTTATCCCCGAAGTTCGAGGCACTTTCCATGCTGATATTGTCCGGTCCTGCGATTTCCAGGTAGCGGAATTCCTCCATAGACGATTCACTTAACTTGGGCCACTCGACACCCACGTCAGGCGTACTGAAATAATAAATATCGTCGTACACGATTCTCGGTATGATATTTGGCACAATTGGACTCACCCATCAGTAGCAAACGACACCCAAATATTGATAAGCACTTGTTGCATTTCCCGATCTCTTGTAGTCGTCGTTGGGTCGAAAAATGAATCCAATATGTACGAAATGTCGTCCGAATGACTAACTCCTAAATAATTTCAAGCAAGTAAAATCGTGTAATCAATTTAGATACATGTAAAACGATTGTTTTTCAATGACATACCAAAGTCTTCGGTAGTTCCAGTCACCACTTCGCTATAACTGTGGGCACCTCTGTATGAAAAATACTGAAATCGAATTGGGCTTCTTAAATTTTGAGCTTGTAATCTTGCAGCTCTCTCGCCATTGTTCCAGCACATTCGATCACCGAACATTTTTATTATTTGATTACTAGTTGCTTTATTAATCGGACTCGATCCCAGATAATGCTGTCTTATCAACCTGGAAACTGTGGCATGATCTTTCTGCTCTATTGTGTAATTAAAGTCCAGATAATGTGGCGCAATTGTGTCCCAATTTTTGTCCAATTCATCAAAGAACGTTGGGTTAACGATGAATTCTAATAAAAAAAAAAAGGTTAAATGTGAGCATGAATATTTTTCTTGTAATTATATGCGAGGTGAGTCATTACGAATCGAAGTATCTTGAAAAATAATTCATAGTTATATACCAGAGATCGAATAGATACCCTCAGCGCTAACGGTACTCATAATCCAGGGTACATCCTGTGGTGCTTCACCAGAAGTTAATATTTCGATAGGTGTCCGATCAATGAACGTAAAATTACCACCTGTACTCTTCTCAACTACCGGTCCAAATGGAGAAAACGGATTGTAACCAATCACCTGAAAGGTGTTACACACATATAATTAATTGATAATAAGTTATCTGTGTCACTTACCATAAACTCTCCAATTGTTTGCATGATCTGATCGGCAGGTTTGATTCTCAAACAATCGACCATATTTCGGATGTCGTCAGACGGACATCCTACGATACTTGCAATCTTTTTAGCCTTTTCAAGAGATCCTTCGGTATGGGACCAGCAGTCAAGTGCGGTCCCACTCAGCGACATCCCCCCTGTTAAATATTTGTTATAAATATGGGATGTGTTTAGAAGTTATTCGTGTTTGTCATGGTCATGTTGCTATTTTTTCTGACTATGTAATATGTATGTACAACAGCTTTGATTCTACTAACTTTGAAACAAGCCTGAGCTGAGATTTGAGAAGAGATGATAATGGGCACTCGCACCTCCGGCACTTTGACCGGCAATTGTAACCCTCGACGGATCTCCGCCAAAGAATTTTATGTTATTCTTTACCCAACGCATTGCCATTACTTGATCCTTCAGTCCCATGTTTCCCGGTACTATATCGTCCTCTGTGCTTAGGAAACCTCAACATACGTAGAAACACAAAGATTTCGAATAATTACATTGTACATATTGCATTTTCCTGGAATGTATACGAGAATGAGTAACATTTATAAATCAAATTCAACACGATATGGCTTACCCAGTGGTCCTAGTCTGTAATTAAATGTAACCAGTGTTATATTTTTATCAAGTATGTACTTGGGTCCGAATTCACTTCCGGATCCGTATTGAAATGCGCCTCCGTGAATGAAGATTATGACTGGTAGCAAATTTTTTGGTGTATTTAATCCTTCGTGAGGAGAATTAGCATCGTCATCATCGACAATAGCCGTGTAAATATTCAGGTAAAGACAGTCCTCGGAACCGCTTACAATTCCATGAGGTAGTTTTCCAGGATTTGGAGCGTATTGGACACACTTCGAGCTGTATTGTTTTGCCATCATAACGCCCGGCCATGGGGAAACTCTTCTGGCTATCTAAAAAATGACAATCTTCACTGTGAAGTAATGATCTACATATAAGATGAATCATATTTCGCGAGTACTAAAATACAGCTCAAACCTTACCTGAAATCTAAAATTTCCGATCGGCGGTTCGGCATAAGGTATACCTTCGTAGGCTTTGTATCGTCGACCGTTGCTTGAGATTTTATAATAACCTTCGACCTGTCCGAGCGGTGTAATAACCCGTGGCGGTGATTCCTCAACTTCTTTTGAGAGACAGAGACCACATCCCAATAAGGACAAGACAGTAATTACGAATTTCATGATGTCTCGTGCCTCGTGGTATTATAGTTATAAATGTATACTGTACACTCGGATTGAAGGATGATTAGCATTCGATCGTTTCCAAAGATTCTTCTATACTGCGTGATCTGATGAAAAATAACACGTTTTCGAAACTAGACTCGTCCGGTTTGGTCAGATCCCACTCAATGCGCCGCTAATTTTATTCTCTTCATCTCGCCAAACGGGTCTAGCAGCTATTCAAACCCGGCTAAGATACTGAGCATTGGTATATACATGATATGTAATATTCTCATATTTCCAGCGCTCGTCGAAAAGTAAGGAAAACATTACGGTAGAAACAATATCGTTAGCTCGCTAACGATTGACAAAGTTGTTTGGAATGCGCAAGCGTACATGAAGGAGTGAAAATGCGTGACAATTGTAATTGGGTGCTACTGTTCGCGCCAATGAGCTGCGCGTGCGCAGAATGACTAAAGCTGCATCACTTTATTGACATCATCGCCAATTTTAAGCGAGATCACTGGCAATGCATATATGAATATTATATATACCACTACCACGCGGCGCTGTGATGTTCTTTTGTTGGACGCGGTATAAGGTTATATTCATAGTATATCAGTTAAACGATTGCAATATTATCTCGTGTTACTTTATATTGTGTGATTATTGAGTACAGACAATGCGTTATAGACAATTTGTTGATTATATTACTATAATAGGAACACGTAGCATTAGGTTTATTCAGACTTCAGCTTACTTTACTTTCATCGTCATAGTTATTTTATACTAAAATATTTTCGTTAAATTTTAAAGAATTCCAAAACTTTTTTTCTCCTACGTTCAGGGTGTTCTTTATAGTGAGTTTTCTCGCTCCCGCGATGTGTAAATGAGGTAAATCGTCCGTGGATTTACTTAGGGTAGGCCATTCGATAGCCGTGTATGGTGTGCTGAATAAGTGAATAGAAGATTAATATTTCTCAATAGATTTTAACTGTAATTGAAGATTATATATAGTTTTTAGACCAGAATAGGCTGTCCATCTTATGGTGGTATAGGTATATGATAAAATAATATTTACCCATTCGTAGCAAACGATACCCAGAGATTAGTCAGCACCATTTGCATGTCTCGGTCTTCTTGCGTTGTTGATGAGTCGCCAATCGCTTCGAACGTGTACATTAGGTCATCTGCGTGACTGACTCCTAAAAGAACAGAAGCAACTCGCCCGTTTAGCGTAATTTATCTCCTTATGAAAGGATTTGATATTTGAAACTCACCAAAGTTTTCGCTACCGCCGGTCATTATTTCGGTTAAACTGTGAGTCCCTCTGTATCCAAAATTATAAAATCTGACTGGGCTTTGGTTGATTTTTGCCTGTAGCCTCGCAGCTGCTTCCCCATCGTAGACAAACAATCGATCGCCAACCATTTGCACAATTTCATTAATGGTGCATTTATCGATTGGACTTAATCCCAGGTAATGCTGCTTTATCAACCTTGCAATTTTTGGATGATCTCGCTTAGGAATAGTGTAATTGAAATCAAGCAGATGAGGTGCGATCGTTTCCCAGTTATCGTTCAACTCTTTGAGCAGTTTTTCACTGGCCACAAAGTCTAAATAAGAGTATAAATTCGCAAATAAAGAATTAGTTACAATGCAACATTAATCTTGATCTCACCTGCTGCTGGGTAGAGACCCTCCTCGCTAGTGATTCCTGTTATCCACGGTAGGTCTTGAGCTCCTCCAGAAGAAATTATCTCAATGGGGGTTTGGTCGATGAACGTGAATTCACTACCACCCTTCTCAACCACTGGCCCAAACGGCGAGTAGGGATTGTACAACCATGGCTGGAAAGAGGATGGTGTGCTTTGACGTACAATGTTATGTTTGGTAAAGTTTCATCGCTTTTAGCATTCACGAATCACTTTGCATTTTTACCATAAACTCCCCAACGGTTTGGACGATCTGATGAGCTGGTCGGGTTCTCAAGCAATCCACCATGCTTTGAATGTCGAGAGATGGACATCCTACGATTGTCGCAACTTTCTTAGCTTTCTCGAGAGGACTTTCAGTTTGGGTCCAACAGTCCAGCGCAGTTCCACTCAGCGACCAACCCCCTTTTTAATTTGATCACAGATCGATGTATATAATATGTTATATATAATTTTCGTGATGTACGAGAATTCTACTCACTTTGAAACAGGCCTCTGCTAAGCTTTGATAAGTAATGATAATGTACACTGGCACCGCCTGCGCTTTGTCCAAAAATCGTAACTCTCGACGGATCTCCACCAAAGTATCTAATATTATCCTTGACCCATCGAAGCGCTATTGATTGATCCTTGAGGCCCATGTTTCCGGGCACTATTCCATCCTCCGTACTTAGGAAACCTGAACATATACTACATAGTTACGCCGGTTCTTTCGTGACATAAATTTATACAGCTAACAATGAGACTCACCCAGTGGTCCAAGTCTATAATTAATTGTGACCAGTATCACATCTTTATCCAATAAGTACTTTGATCCGTATTGCATCCCGGATCCGTACTGAAAAGCGCCTCCATGGATGAAAAATATAACCGGTAGCAAATTGGATTTTGCCCGATTTCCTACACGCTTACTGTCTGCGCTGTAAACGTTCATGTAAAGGCAGTCCTCCGAGCCATCTACTTTCGCGGGAGGATTGAGCGGGGAATAGGTGTACTGCATGCATGGTGGGCCAAATTGTTTCGCCATCATAATTCCCGGCCATGGTGACGTTCGTTGTTTAGCAACCTAAAAAATTGGCGAACGAAGAGATAGCTGCAGAATGAACTCGCTAAAGCAGAAAAATCACCAAAATCGAATTCAAGTCTTACCTCAAATCTTGATTTTCCGGTTGGCGAATGAGCGTAAGGTATCCCCTGGTAGGCCTCAAACCTTCGGCCACTGTTCGAGATTTTGTAATACCCTTCAATAGCTCCAAGAGGCGTAACCACTCTCGGGAATGATTCGTCTACTTTTTCCGAGCGACAGAGATTACACCCGAATAAAAATGTCACAACAATAATCGATGCGGTGTATTTCATCGCGAGGTTTGAGTCGTGGTGTATTGTGATGAATGTGCACCGTTTTGAAAAAAGCTATTTATATTAAAGTACTATTTATGGAAACCAAGGAACGGCCGTGGCGATTGTGCAACTCCGATTCGAAAGCCTACGAAAAACTTAACAGAACCATATCGCTTCACGGGCTTATACATAGACGACTCGTATTATTCATTCATTATCTTATACTGCATTTAGATAAACAAACAAATATTTTTTTGTATGCACTCAGACGTGTATCGCTCGTCATGTATTCCACAATATTTCATCACGAGATAAGCTAAAGATAAAGACAAAAAATCGAAGTATAACAAAATCCGACAAAGTAATCTGCACTTTTCGATTTTTTCATAGCTATTCTAAATCTGCAAAAAGTGAACTAATAGAACCACGTAGCTTTTGGATGGTCCCCCACCATGTCATATCCTTGACATTTTGTTTTTCACATCATATCGAAAAAACATATACCAACATATTGAGATCGAGGCTGCAGTATGGGTTCAAAGTCAACGTTTACTTTAGACTTGGGGTCACTGAATCAGACTATAAAACTTAACGATATGTAAATAATATGTTACCGTCATATGATAGGATTTTAGTCACTGTTTAATCGTTTTTTTTTTTTTTCAATTTTTAGTATCGTTGACCTATTACTATCTCGTATGATAAGATTCGTAAACGTTAACATAAATCTCCAAAATTAATTCTCTAAGGCAATACTCCGGCCTGGGAGATTGTACCAACCACAAGACGTCGATGTCGTTCGTTTCAGTTCGGTAAATTTAATTTAACCAGCGATTTTTTGTTTTTTATTTATTTATTTATCTTTTTTTATGTGCGGAAACATCATGTAGTGTAATTTGCCAGAAGGATTTTATTTTTCATCTCAGAAGAGAACAGCGAAGAATATGTAAGAGTACCAGTTCATATAATATTTTCTTGAAATCCAATAGTCTGCAAAAATTTTTTATTCCCAAAAGCGTTCGAGGAGTTTTCCACGCCGATTTTTTTCGGTCCAGCAATATGCAGATAGCGAAACTCATCCGTGTAGGATTGACTTAATCTCGGCCATTCTACACCCAGATTAGGCTTACTGAAGATAATAAATGTTTTTTTTTTTTTTTTGTTTAAATATTTTCCTCATTTCCGGTAGAATTCTCGGCTGAATAACACCTACCCATATGTGGCAAACGATACCCAGAGATCAATCAAAACCTTTTGCATTTCCCGATCTCTTAACGTCGTCGTCGGATCGAAAAAAGCATCCAATACATACGAAAGATCGTCCCCATGACTGACTCCTAGATATTGCGGATGAATAAAACTGCGTTAGCAATTCCATTCGACTTAGCATTGAATAATAGACATTTGTTTTTTTAAATTTTCAAGACTTGCCAAAGTTTTCGCTACTTCCGCTCAACATTTCGCTGAAACTGTGGGCCCCTCTGTACGAGAAATAGTAAAATCGAACAGGGCTTCGGTTAGCTCGAGCCTGAAGCTTTGCAGCCTTTTCGGTATTGTAGAGAAAAATTCGATCACCGACCATTTCTATGGTTTGATTAACGGTCGAGGTATCGATCGGACTTGATCCCAGATAATGCTGTCTTATTATCCTGGCAACTAAGGCGTGATCCTTCTTCGGTATTGTGTAATTGAAGTCGAGTAGATGAGGAGCAATTGCCGGCCAATTTCTGTCCAATTTATCAAGGAGCCTTGGTCTGGTGATGAAATCTGATCAAAAGACACATGAACATTCTTCATACGTATATGATATTATAGATATAAGGAAATAATAGATAATTAATATATACCGCCCGTCGTAGCGATACCCTCAGCGCTAACGATACTCGTAATCCAAGGTACATCCTGTCGTGTTTCACCAGAAATTATAATGTCGATAGGTTGTCGATCGATGAACGTAAAATGACCACCACCTTTCTCAATCACTGGACCAAATGGCGTGTAAGGATTGTACAAAAATGGCTAAAAACATCAGATTATACCTATGTTCGTTCAACTGTACGTCACACCAATTTTGCGCATAAATAATTGGTTATACAGAGCGTCCCATCCCGAGTGTTGAGAATAGGAGGACCTTAGTTGATGCGAAGCCACGTCCCATGAGATGGGACACTCTGTATAATTGTTCATCAGTCCCTCGCTTAAATCACTTACCATAAACTCTCCGATTGCTCGCGTGATCTGTTCCGCAGATCTAATTCTTAAACAGTCAACCATGCGTCGGATATTGCGAGTCGAACATCCTACGATCGTTGCAAGTTTCTTAGCCTTTTCAAGAGAGCCTTCGGTCTGGGCCCAGCAGTTTAGTGCGTTTCCACTAACCGAAATTCCCCCTGATAATTATATTTTTCAAGATATTGGTTTGGTCTAACTATACATTTCTATTTGTCTAAGTATGTAATAGTTTTGTTTATACTAACTTTGAAACAAGCCTGAACTGAGATTCGACAAGAGATGATAATGGACACTCGCACCTCCGGCGCTATGTCCAGTAATCGTGACTTTTGACGGATCGCCGCCAAAGTACTGAATGTTATGTTTCACCCAACGAAGCGCAATAACTTGATCTTTCAAACCCATGTTTCCAGGCACGACTGCATCTTCTGTACTTAGAAAACCTGACGATACGTAGATTATGTAAATATATTAACAAAAACTGGATTATACAATATCCCACTCGTCTGCAATGTTTTCGATAGAAAATAATGTGTCTCTTATAATCAAGTACAGTCAAGAAACTAAATTAACGAGTTACAGCCTACCCATAGGTCCCAATCTGTAATTGATCGTGATCAGAGTTACATCTTTATCAAGTAAATATTTAGGTCCATAAAAACTACCGGCACCAAATTGAAAGAAGCCTCCGTGAATAAAGAATATAACCGGTAGCAAATTTGATGTACAGATTCCCTTGTGACAAGAAGCATTGCGATTATCGGCTGTAATCGCGGTATAAATGTTCAGGTAAAGACAGTCCTCGGAACCGGTGACTTTATCAGAGGGTTCTTGTGCAGGATTTGGATTGTATTGCACACACGGTGAGCCGAATTTTTTTGCCATCAAAACGCCCGTCCATGACGATATGCTTTTGGCAACCTGCGTAATTAGTCTTCATGAAGAGATAATATTCTACATATTATGAAGTATCTACCACGATTATTAAAACGTAGCTAAACCCTTACCCGGAATCTTAAATCTCCTTCTGGTGGCTCGGCATATGGAATACCTTCATAGGCTTCGTATCGTCGACCGCTACTTGAGCTTTTATAATAACCTTCGATCGTTCCCAGCGGTGTAATGACTCGTGGAGGTGCAGATTCGTTGATTTTTTTTACGAGACAAAGACCACATCCCGATAATAACAAAACAGCAATTACGAATTTCATGATGTCACGTGGATCGTGGTACACTTAATACGTGTACTATGAGCGTTTCCGAAGATTCTTTTTCTTGCGGAATGTATTTATAGTAACAGTCAATGTATTGCGATATAGCTTTGCCCCTGATTTGCTGTTTGCCAAACAGCTACAGCAACTACATCTATTCGGAATTCTCACATAGTTTTCATGGATGTATGAAGGTCTTATAGACATATTATTCAAACAATTTGATAATAGAACGATGAGTACTGTCTATAATCCGATTTCTCTCTCCTAAAGCCTTGATCTAAAAAGCGATGTATAGTCATAGAAATATCGCTTGTATCAAAGCTTCAATTGTTATTCATATTCGATAGAAAAGTGTCTTTGATAAACTCTGAATTAATTTTAACTGCCTCATTTCAACCCTGACCAATATTGTAAATGATACATTATGGTATTCCCATTCGCAATTTCGTTAAATGTCAAATGAATAAGGAATTTTGATATTACTTTGAATTGCAAATTTCTTTGTTAAAATCCCATTTCATTTAACCAAATATTTATTAATTGTTTCGTGGATAAACATATCATTTAAAATTGTTAAATTTTAAAGAGGATATTTATAGTTTTAATATCGAAATAAAACAGCAGAGAATAGATTACAGTTTACAGAATATTTTCTTGTAATCCAATAGTCCGCCAAAAATTTTTATTTCCAAAATTCGAGGTGTATTCCATGCCGATTTTTTCCGGTCCTGCGATGTGCAAATAACGGTACTCGTCTGTAAAGGATTGGTTCAATCTAGGCCACTCAACGCCCACGTCTGGTTTACTGAAAAAATATAAATATTGTCGCTTATATTTTTTCGGTAAAATTTTTGGCATATACAATAAATCAAATTTACCCATCAATCGCAAATGATACCCAGATATTAATTAGCACCTTTTGCATCTCTTGATCCTCGACTGTCGTCGTTGGATCAAAGAAGGAATCCAATACGTACGCAAGGTCGTCCGCATGACAAACCCCTGGATAATGCGATAGGAAATAAAAATTATTTATCTTAAACTATGTTATGTGGAAAATCGGTTCGATAATTTTAAATTTATGTACCAAAATTTTTGCTAGTTCCACTCATCGTTTCACTGTAACTGTGGGCCCCTCTGTACGAGAAATAATAAACATGAATTGGACTTCGGTTAACTTGTGCTTGAGATCTTGCAGCCTTCTGGAAACCGTCGAAGAACCATCGATCTTGCATCATTTTCACAATTTTATTGAAGGTTGTTATATTGATCGTACTTTCACCTAGGTAATGCTGTTTTATTATCTTGGCAATATTCGATTGATTGATCTTTGGAATGGTATCATAGTAATAAAGTAGATAAGGCGCAATCGTCTCCCAATCATCGTTCAACGGTCCAAAGACCTCCTCGTTAGCAATATAATCTGCGAAAAGGATTAAAATTGATGAAAATAAGATTTTGTCAGTTAGATAATAAAATAAATAATTAAATAAATAAAATTCTACAATTTATTAATCATTATCAATAATGCATGGCCTACATGATGTTGGGTACAGAGAGTCTTCGCTGACGACGCTTGTTATCCAAGGTAGATCGTGCGCATCACCAGAAGCAATGATATCAATGGGTAAACGATCGATAAACATAAATTCACCACCTCCTTTCTCAACTGTCGGTCCCCAACCGGATGCGGGACAGTAGACCCACTCCTAGCAATTCGATGATCAAACACGAGCATGCAAACAGTTAATAATAAATATAATATTATTTAGTTTAGGCGTACTTCACATTAATTTTGCTAATAACAAATTGCCTTCGCGAAAATTACCACAAACGCGCTCACGGCATCCACGATTTGATGTGCTGGTCTAGCTCTCAGACACTTCACCATGTTCCGGATATTCTCTGTACGACATCCTACGACCGTGGCTAGTTTTTGCGCCTTTTCTAGCGGATTTTTAACTATATCCCAGACGTTTACTGCGGTACCACTCAACGACATACCTCCTGAGAATATTTTCAAGTGTGTAATGTTTAGTACATGAAGCTGATTTCGGTGACACAAGGTCGTATATACATATGTGATCGTATAATTTTGTTTTTCGTTCCATCATTCGTTATGAAAGAAAAAATGATGAAAAGAATTTGAAAACTTGAAAGCGAATGGTCGTGTGTGTAGGCTACCTTGATTATACTCACCTTGGAACAATCCTGTTGTAAGATTTGTCAAGTAATGATATTGCACGGACGCGGCTCCGGCGCTCTGTCCAAAAATCGTAATCCTCGACGGATCTCCACCAAAATACCGAATGTTATCCTTTACCCAACGCAACGCTATCACTTGATCCTTAAGACCCATGTTTCCCGATACTATATCATCCTCCGTACTTAGAAAACCTATAGATTATTATTATACATAGGTGTGTTGCAGGATTGACCATTAATTAATTATTCACTTCATGAGGTAAATTAAACGAAATACTGCGCTCACCCAGTGGTCCGACTCTATAATTAATAGTGACCAACGTCACATTACTATCAAGTAAGTACTTAGGTCCATATTGATTTCCGTTTCCGACTTGAAAGGCACCACCAGGAATGAAGAATATAACTGGCAGTAAATTGGTTGATGTGTCGTTCCCCTCGTTGTAACAATGATCCGAAACTGGAGTATAAATATTCAAATAAAGACAGTCCTCCGAGCCCGATACCTTGTAGGAAAATTTTGGAAGGACGAAATTGTACTGCATACATGACAAGCCGAATTGTTTTGCCATCAAAACGCCTGTCCATGGCGAGATGTTTTTAGCGATCTGAAAAATCGTAAATTGTGATCCAATTGTGATATGATGATGAAAAAATTTCGCTGATTCCTTACCGCAAATCTTAACTCGCCAATTGGTGGATGAGCGAAGGGTATTCCTTTGTAGGATTCGTAACGTCGACCTCCGTATGATATATTATAAAAACCTTCTATCGTTCCCAGCGGTGTAATAACCCGCGGATTTGAATATTCTGATTCTTTCGAAAGACAGAGACCACATGATCCGATTAAGAAATATACAATAATGAAAAATTTCATTCTGTAACTTGAAGAATTAAAATTATGGGTATACATTAAACCGATACGATGAATCTAATTTAAAATTACTCTACTTGTTCGCAAGGCAACTATATGCAGACTATCAATTATTCTTATGCATTTTATAATAGCCAAAATTATAATCTACATATATTATAGGTGTCTCAAAGTTTACATTCGGGGTACGATAAGTAGCTATCAATACCGGTAATCTTTACAATGTAATGCAACGATTATACCGATAATTTTTACAATGCAAAGATATATTAATTCTTATAAAGATATAATTAATTTCATTTGTCACGTAATGACCGTCAGTTAATTTCAGCAATGATCGCTATAACTGGAACGATCATCGCTATAATTGTGGAGGCGTGGATTTAAATATGAGAGCGATAAACTGATAAGCATTATTTATTCATGTTATTAATGATCTTATTGATAGAAACATGATTCACATGAGTCTATTCGTAATTATCTTAATAAAATTCCTTGGTATAAGGTATACAGTATGATAAAATATATTATAGGTATGTATGTATAAGAATATATATCGACGTATTCCCGTGGAGGTTCGTCATGGTCATAGAAGATTTTCTTTAAAATTTATAGTGCGCCAAAAATTTTTATCCCCAAAGTTCGAAGCGCTTTCCATGCCGATTTTACCCGGTCCTGCGATGTGAAGATAGCTGAATTTGTCCGTTGCTGATTTACTCAACCTGGACCACTCGACACCCACGTCAGGTGTACTAAAATAGTTAATATTATATCAGTACGGTTTTCAGTAGGATATTTAGCACAATTAAACTTACCCATTTGTTGCGAATGACACCCAGATATTAATCAGTACTTTTTGTATTTCCCGATCTTGTGCCGTCGTCGTTGGGTCGAAAATTTGATCCAATACGTACGCTTCATCATCCACATGACTGACCCCTACATAAAGAGAGAAAGTAGTACGCAGTAGTTCTAAATCGCAAAAAATATATTACCAAAGCAGTTGATTGTTATCATAAACTTACCAAAGTTTTTTGTTGATCCACTAAACTGCTCACTCAAGCTGTGGGCCCCTCTGTACGAGAAATAATAAAATCGTACTGGGCTTCGGATAGCTCGTGCTTGGAGTCTTGCAGCTCTTTCGGCGTTATAGACGAACCATCGATCGCCAACCATTTGTACAGTTTGATTAACGGTTGACATGTCAATAGGACTTGATCCCAGATAATGCTGCCTTATCAGTCTGGCAATTGCGGTATGATCCTTCTTTGGTATGGTGTAATTAAAGTCAAGCAAGTTGGGTGCAATCGTTTCCCAATTTTTGTCTAATTCATCGAGGAGATTCTTCCTGGCCACGAATTCTGAGCAATGAATGCATTTTTAAATAATTTTAAAATATCTTAAAATGCTTGTATTGTATGGAATGTCACTTGTGGAAAGAAATGATGATGATATCTTACCGGCTGCTGTGTACAGACCCTCCTCACTGACAACGGTCGTGATCCATGGTACATCCTGCGGCAGTTTACCAGAATTCAAGGTTTCAATTGGTGGTTTGTTGATAAATGCTGATTTACCACCATGCTTCTCAACAACTGGTCCAAACGGAGTGAAGGGGTTGTACAAAAACGGCTGAAAGGCACAAATTATATTTTTTTCGAATCGATTTGATAATGGGTAATAAATTCCCTGCATTACAATTACCATAAAGTCTCCAATTGATCGCGTGATCTGATCAGCGGGACGAATTCTCAAACAATTCACCATGCTTTGGACATCGTTAGATGGACATCCTAAAATCGTTGCAAGTTTCTTAGCCTTTTCAAGAGAACCTTCCGTCTGGGCCCAGCAGTCTAGTGCAGTCCCACTCACCGACATTCCTCCTGATAATATATTTGTAAATATGGGTGTTTATAAAAGTGCTCCGTGTCTATATCATGGGGATATTACTATTTCTCTGACTACCTACAACAGGTTTAATTATACTAACTCTGAAACAAGCCCTTGCTGAGATTCGACAAGAGATGATAATGGACGCTCGCACCACCCGCACTCTGTCCAATAATTGTAACCCTAGACGGATCCCCGCCAAAGAATTTAATGTAATCCTTTACCCAACGCATTGCCATTACTTGATCCTTCAGTCCTATGTTTCCTGGTACGATCTCGTCCTCCGTACTTAGGAAACCTCAACATACGTTGATTAAAGAAAAAAAATATCAGTAATTCCATTTTCGAATTCTCTTGGAATTCCAATACGTTGACCATGAAACAAATTTAAAGCATTACGCCTTACCCAGTGGCCCTAGTCTGTAATTAATCGTGATCAGCATCACATCTTTATCAAGTAAGTACTTAGGTCCATGCTGGTTCCCAGATCCAAATTGAAACGCGCCTCCGTGAAGGTAGAATATAACCGGAAGCAAATTGGTTGATGTTGCGGATCTCTTGGGACAAGAAGCACTACCATCATCGACAATCGCGGTGTAAATGTTCATGTAAAGACAGTCCTCGGAACCGTTAACAGTTCCGGGAGGTTCTTGCCCAGGGTTAGGAGCATATTGCATACATGATGAACCGAATTGTTTTGCCATCAAAACACCCTTCCATGGTAGAACTTTTCTGGCGACCTGCACCAAGTTTCTCTATTATCGTTATATAACTATTATACATAGTTATATTATATGCATAATGAATTGTGTTCACGAAGTTTTTAAAATGCAATTAGTTATATTACAAGAAAGTTTTATCAATATTTATATAAGGTACGCTAGAGGTATATACATAGCACATATTATTATATAAAGTTTCTATGAGCGATCGACCTTGTGAAAACTTGTTTTTTTTTTTGTTTTTTTTTCTACTATTATTATTATTTTTTATTTTTTTATATAATATACTCTGAAAAATTGTGTTATCATTACACGTATACAAATTTTCACATTTTTTTATCCCTTCAATTATCACATACCTCGTAAACTATTTCCTATAACTATGTATATCATTAATATGGTAGATGTATTGAATATTCGTAAAATATTTTTATAGAAAATTACGATATTTATGAAACCATATATCTTATAGGTATGACCGGTATTCGTTATAATTATACGTCTTATTTCCAAGATCGTCTTAAGTCAGTTTTATACTTGATTAATTGATTGTTGTTGCTGTTGTGCTGTTTTCAAGACGTTCTTGAAAATAATACCTGACTGAAAACTCTGGCCTTAGGCCTATGTCGATTTAAATAAAATTTCGAACATTCGATACATTTGCCTATACAATATATATTTCTATAATGTTTATGATATATATTTTTATTCGCTGTCTGGATGAGTTCTAAAACATAGCTGAATCCTTACCCGAAATCTTAAATTTCCGATTGGTGGCTGGGCATACGGTACACCTTCGTAGGCTTCATATCGTCGACCGTTATTTGAGATTTTATAATAACCTTCGACCGTTCCAAATGGTGTGATGACCCGCAAAGGTGATCTACTCTTGACTTTTTTTGAGAGACAAAAACCACATCCCAATAAGAAGAACAATACGATTTTAAGTTTCATAGTGCAACTGCGATGCGGTACACTCATAAGTGTATTATATTAACGAATTTTTACATGCACTCAGACGGGCGAATCGTCAGCATATGAACATATATGAAACGTACCTACTCTATTTATAATTTATAGTAACCCGCGACTGCCAAACGTATCGGCACTGTGGATAAATTTTCGAATATGAAGTAGCTACTACAGCCATATAGGTATATTTTGTACATACATACAAAAATAAATACATTTAGTCACGCTAGCATACAAAAAATTTGTCTCGGTTATTACGTATGCCTTATTTTGATAACAGCCCGAATATTTTAGCTATCTGCAAGTGTATAGACTGCAAGTTTCGCTTTCATCCTTTTTTTTCAACCGCCTTTCAAGTACTATCTATACATGGATTGAGCAATCCTTGTGCGAAATATACAAGGACTTATCTAAATAGCTTATATTATAGTCGAAAATGTGTCACCATGAATATTTCTGCAGAAAAAAAACTGAGCTGTAATCTATTTTGGATAGCACAGTGATTTTCATTAACTTTTTGCATTTATGCTCATAATAAGTTTTAGAGTTTATTGCCGGAATTCTTCAAAGTTCAAAGCATATCATTTTTATTATTATTATTATTATTATTTTTCTTTTATCGTTTTTATTTTTTGCGAAAAGGAGGTAGATATAGAAAACGATAAATGAAGAGCTCGGGGAATTTATTTAGCTAGAAGATGGAAATCGGCGGCTCGATCCCGGAAGCTCAGTTTCATTCGTCTTCTTCTTTATTATTTCTTCCTTTAATTTACGATCAAAATGCCAGAAAATTTAAATTTTGAATATATTAGCGCCCGATCGTTTGGTCCAGTTCGAGTCTAAAGCCTAGTGACTCACTTCAAGGAAGATTTGTCGCCGCTCGTCAACCATTCAACGTTTCTCCTCTGGACAAAACCCAGTTCTCCGTACCAAAGCGGAGCGTTGATTGGCTTCCGACGCTCCCGAGTCTCAAAATATCGAACATGCATCGCATGTTTATAAGATCTTACTCGTAAACGGCGTCGCGGTGTATTTTCGTGGTTAAATTCAAATAAATAATGCAACACATCTGCCTTTTTATGAATACATACTGCGTATTTACACGCGTATCTTTAATCGTTCAAACTCCACGATTAAAACTATCGTCAGAAGCAATGTAATACATTTATTCGTTTTCGTCTCAAGGCCAAAGCGCATAAACCGACGCCGGTTGTTGCGTTATCAAACAGGTTGGAACTCCCTTTTGCGTTCGTAATTACTCCAAATAAATATGGAATATCCAGCCACTCAAAGATTCGTCAATGACGATGACGATGGGGAAGAAGAAGCAGAAGAAGAGACAGATGGAGACGAAGATTCCGGGACACCATTAAGATCAGAGAAAAATCTGAAGGTATATGCAATCGTAGCTATACCTTGTATATCATAACCTAAAACCTTTGCCTATTTCGCCACAAAACTAACTAATTTTTATATTAATTTAAGGTGGGAATACTCCTTGTTGATTCAGCCACTTATCCTGTTCATAAAGGTGTAAACAGAGTTGGCAGAATCGATTCATGCAGCATAGTCATCGACCATAATGTGAGTTTCTACTACATAACACTTTCATTACGCGTTACAATAAGACGAAGAAAAATTCTATCAGAGGGGATTTCTTTGTTTTGTTTTTGCAAAGTTTTTATACATCATTGTTATTTATCTTATGGTACTTCGTATTATGTGATTGATGAGAAGAGACGATGCGTTATGGACAATTTGTTGATTGTACTGACTACGTTAAGATGGTCATTAAAACAGTGATGTACGAATTTTAATGATTCCACTCCCTAATTTGATGAAAAATAAAAATAAATCAAAAAGTTTTAGCCAAAGCTGAACCCTTTAACTCGATTAGAAATGGTGCCTGTACAGACAAACATTTTCTCATTTAAATAACATTAGACTAAGTCACTTTTGCATTGATAATTTTTTACAGCACCTGATCAATGGTTGGAAAATCGCATATCCAAACATATTTATTGTGTATCGATATATGTTCATGAGAAAAAAATAGGAAACTCCTAAAATTGATCACAAAACCATGAATAGTCACCTACTTGGAACACAAAATTGAAAAACAAAAAGTAATCATATACAAACTATTATTCGATTGACTTGAATCACTTTATTTTAAGTTTTGTCGAGTGTTTTGTATAATATTCATCGAAATTCATTGTTAGTACACAAACAGAGCCTCATAAATGGTTAAAAAAAAACTCTTAAAACTGCACAAATCTCTTTTATGTCGACTTACATATTGGAAAACAAATTATGAACCTCTTGAGATTTAATTCACATCCATAAGCGTGGCATTATCAATAAAAAACAAAATTATGTTTAATGACAGTAAAATATTTGTATTTTTGAATTTATCTGAGAATAAAGTAGTTGAAGCCAATGGAGTAATGATTGTGTTCCGGCCAGGTAGCAATTTATGGTCTGGGGATGAAGTTTAAGGGTCTCCTGTTTATTTTTTTTCTCATATACCTGTATCGTTATACAAAAGATTTGTAAGGATGTGCGATTTTCCAACCATTCATTAGGCGCCATAAGGAATTGTCAGCAAAAAACTGGGCAAATCCAATATTATTTAAATAAGAAAATATTCGTCTCTACAGGCATTCCCTCTGATTGAGGTAAAGCGTTTAGGTTTGGCTCAAAATTTTAATTTCTTTATTTCCTATCAAATCAGGGGATGGAATCATTGAAATTTGTACATCCCTGTTTCAAAGACCATCCTAGTACTACATACAGGTAGCTATAATATGCTTCGCAGACAATACATCGGTGCTATTACACATGCAACTAATATCACCCTTCCTTTAAACAATTACAAATGTATAGATGAAGATTATGGATATGTTTGTCTATAGTTCAGATTTACTTTTATCACCATAGCTACTTGATCCTATAATATTCTCGTTAAATTTTATAGAATTCCAAAATTTCTTTTCTCCTATGTTCAGGGTGTTCTGTACAGTGAGTTTTTTCACTCCCGCGATGTGTAGATGGGGCAAATCGTCAGTGGATTCACTTAGCGTAGGCCATTCGATAGCTGTATCTGGTGTGCTAAAAAATATTAATCATTTGAATTCAAGATTAAAATTTTTTGACAGATTTTAATTGTAACTAAAGATTATTTTGTTCTTGGAACAAAATAAGCTGTGGTATATCAATCTTATAGTACAATACATATGTGACAAAATAAACTTTACCCATCCGTCGCAAATGATATCCAAACATTAGTCAACAGCTTTTGCATGTCTCGGTCTTCTTGCGTTGTTGATGAGTCGCCAATCGCATCCAATGCGTACATTAGGTCATCTCCATGACTGACTCCTAAAGAACGGAAGCAAGTAACACGTTTAGCATATTTTATATTTTTATGAAAAATTTTGATATTTGAAACTCACCAAAGTTTTCGTTACCGCCGGTCATCATTTCGGATAAACTGTGAGCCCCTCTGTATCCAAAATGATAAAATCTAACTGGGCTTTGGTTGACTTTTGCATGTAGCCTCGCAGCCGCTTCCCCATCGTAGACAAACAATCGATCGCCAACCATTTGCACAATTTCATTAACGGTAGATTTATCGATTGGTCTTGATCCCAGGTAATGCTGCTTTATCAACCTTGCAATTTTTGGATGATCTCGCTTAGGAATAGTGTAATTGAAATCAAGCAGATGAGGTGCGATCGTTTCCCAGTTATCGTTCAACTCTTTGAGCAGTTTTTCACTGGCCACAAAGTCTAAAGAAAAGTATAAATTCGCAAATAAAGAATTAGTTACAATGCAACATTAATCTTGATCTCACCGGCTGCTGGGTAGAGACCCTCCGCGCTAGTGACTCCTGTTATCCATGGTAGGTCTTGAGCTTCTCCGGACGAAATTATCTCAATCGGGGCTCGGTCGATGAACGTGAATTCACTACCACCCTTCTCAACCACTGGCCCGAACGGCGAGTAGGGATTGTACAACCACGGCTGGAAAGAGGATGGTGTGCTTTGACGTACAATGTTATGTTTGGTAAAGTTTCATCGCTTTTAGCATTCACGAATCACTTTGCATTTTTACCATAAACTCCCCAACGGTTTGGACGATCTGATGAGCTGGTCGGGTTCTCAAGCAATCCACCATGCTTTGAATGTCGAGAGATGGACAGCCTACGATTGTCGCAACTTTCTTAGCTTTCTCGAGAGGACTTTCAGTTTGGGTCCAACAGTCCAGCGCAGTTCCACTCAGCGACCAACCCCCTTTTTAATTTGATCACAGATCGATGTATATAATATGTTATATATAATTTTCGTGATGTACGAGAATTCTACTCACTTTGAAACAGGCCTCTGCTAAGCTTTGATAAGTAATGATAATGTACACTGGCACCGCCTGCGCTTTGTCCAAAAATCGTAACTCTCGACGGATCTCCACCAAAGTATCTAATATTATCCTTGACCCATCGAAGCGCTATTGATTGATCCTTGAGGCCCATGTTTCCGGGCACTATTCCATCCTCCGTACTTAGGAAACCTGAACATATACGTACGGTTACGCGTGTTCCTTCGTGACATGAATTTAATCAGCTAACAATGAGACTCACCCAGTGGTCCCAGTCTATAATTAATCGTGACGAGTATTACATCTTTATCCAATAAGTACTTTGGTCCGTATAGCATCCCGGTACCGAATTGAAAAGCGCCTCCATGAATGTAAAATATAACCGGTAGCAAATTAGATTTTGCCCCATTTCCTTCACGCTTACTGTCTGCGCTGTAAACGTTCATGTAAAGGCAGTCCTCCGAGCCTTCTACCTTGTCGGCAGGATTGAGCGGGAAATGATTGTACTGCATGCATGGTGGGCCGAATTGTTTCGCCATCATAATTCCCGGCCATGGCGACGTTCGTTGTTTAGCAACCTAAGATATTGGCGAAAGAAGAGATAGCTGCAGAATGAACTCGCTAAAGCAGAAAAATCACCAAAATCGAATTCAAGTCTTACCTCAAATCTTGATTTTCCGGTTGGCGAATGAGCGTACGGTATCCCCTGGTAGGCCTCAAACCTTCGACCACTGTTTGAGATTTGGTAATACCCTTCAATAGTTCCAAGAGGCGTAACCACTCTCGGGAATGATTCGTCTACTTTTTCCGAGCGACAGAGATTAAACCCAAATAAAAATGTCGCAACAATAATCGGTGCGGTGTATTTCATCGTGAGGTTTGATTCGTGGTGTATTGCGACGAATGTGCACAGTTCTGAAAAAAGCTATTTATACTATCGTACTATTTATGGGAACCAAGAAACGACTGTGGCGATTGTGCAACTCCTATTCGAAGGCCTACGAAAAACTTAACAGAGCCATATCGCTTCACGGTCTTATATACATAGACGACTCGTATTATTCACACATTATCTTGTACGGAATGTAGATAAACAAAAAAGAAAAAAACACATGATTTTATACGTATTCAGTTGCATAACGCTCGTCATGTATCCCACAATATTCTGTCGTGAGATGAGCTGAAAGTAAAGACAAAAAAATCGAAGTATAACTAAGTCTGACAGAGATAATCACTATTCGATTTTTTCTGAGATACTCTTTTTCTAAAAGCTATAGAATATCATTACTTGATCAAGAGACCGCAGATGAAATATATTATCTCATTCATTTTCATTTTTTTTTGTCCAACCATTGAATGGTATAAATAAATAATCACGGATTCTTATCGGGAACGAAAATCCTGCAGTTCGCAGACATCGTCGTTATCTGCTCCACCTTAATCGTACGTTGAACCCCATTAAGATTATCGTACAAACAATCTGCAACTTCTTGATAAAGTTATTGGTAAATAGCAACCTCTATGATTTTAGAAACGACGTATCCGTCCATCATTTTAATCGTATTATTTTTACAGTACAGAAGAGCGAAGTTTTCCAGTAAAATTAATTAATTTTTTAATAACTGTTGTAGCAATACATCGAAAATTTAACGATATTTATAAACGTATAAAATGCTATCAGTACAACCGCTTATAGTCGTTTTTTTTTCCCCCATAGGTGTGGTAACAGAAGGAAAAAAAAATCACTTTGTAATTATTTATGATTAGTAAAACGAACACGATCCTTGAACTTGATTCATCTTTACGTGTAATAATGCAGAATAAAATATTCTATCTTACTCGAGAACTGCAATTATTTAGTAGGTATTTTCCATGATTGTAATAATTTGCTTATAAATTCACGTACGTTCTCGTTAGTATTCACTTTCTGAACACGCAATATTATGAGTCCAAGACACAGATAAATAAATATATCTGTTACTGAGATTAACAGATCGATTCTTAATAGGATAATTCAATGCTACTTGCATAGCTGATTTGCGTTTTAATATGAATTCTTACTCGAAAATTGTCGACATTTACATATGAATTTAAATAACTGTGTCACCCTTGGCCTTTTGTTTTTCAGACCATATCAAAAGAACATGCTGAGATCGAGGCTGGTGTGGGTTCAAAGTCGACGTTTATCTCTGACTTGGGGTCACTGAATAAGACTAAACTTAACGACGTAAATAATCTGTTTTCGTCTTATGATAGAATTTTTATTATTATTATTATTATTTTTTTTTTTTTTACTGTTTAGTTTTTGTTCCGTTTTTATTTATTTTTTTTTAATTTTTACCATTTTTATGGTATCGTTGACCTTATTATCTCGTATGATAAAATATTGAAAATTTCATTTATATCTATGCTGACTGACATACATAAACGTGAACTTAAATCTCCAAAAATAATTCTCTTAGGCAATACTCCGACCTGGGAGATTGTATCAACTGCAAGACGGGGATGTCGTTCGTTTCGGTTCAGTAAAAGCCATTTTTAAAGTGGAAAAACTAAAAACTAAAAACTCAGTGTTATTAAAGGATAACAATGAGTTTGTAATTCCCGATACCCCGGCATCGAAGAAATTACAAACAGTAATTCCTGGCACTCCTGATCTCTCATTCGTAAGTAAAAATAACTAAACTTTCTCGATATCGATGAAAAAAACATTTTTTATTTTTTTTTTGTCCCACAATTATTGCATCTCGCAGGATAGATCGTTGACAGATGGAAATCGCAGCAGCGATTTATCCGTGATTGTGGGTACTCAAGACGTCGGAAATACCGTTGGCAGATTGTCACCGCGTCTGTGTCGCGAGGCTATATCAGAAAAGGGATCCACCAGTGGTAAAAATCTGGATTCAGGAAGAGAAAATGATACTTCGGGAACAACCAGCGGTCGTATTGACATTTCAGACTTGGAAACACAGAAGAATTTTACCGTCGAAGATTCTGATGAGGAAAATATATTCGATATGGTTACCCAAAAGACAGATATTCACGATGACGAAACCCAGAGATTTTCTATTGAAAATATCCAAACGGTTAAACCCTCGGGATATTCTCCAGATGAAATAGCAACGTCTTCACGTGCCATAGAGGATCTGGATACCCAGAAGTTCTCAAACGATGATGGCAAAGTAGCGGCTCGTTTAGAATCGATAAACGATCTTGAAACGCAGAAATTTACCCTCAACAATGTTCCCCATGGTTCACGTCGTACTGTAGACGTAACTGAGTCACGTTCGGTTGCAATAAACGATTTAGAAACGCAAAAATTCTTCGCCGATAAAATAGAGTCGATAAACGATGTAAAAACTCAAATATTCGATGTTCCTAATAACGATGTTGAAGATTCCGAGACCGATGAGGAAGGTATATTCGAAAATAGTGACGACTTAGACGTTGACATGTTCGATGCCCCGACTCAGTTGATCAGGCCGCTTCGTGAAGAGACAAAATCTCCGTGCGAAAATCGGGTAGAAAATTTAGCAGCGATATCTAAAGAAGAGCAAAGGATAGAAGATCCAGATGTTAAACCTGAGGAAAATGAGGAAAGTAATCGCGAAATAACAGCCATCAGTGTGACCGTTGAGGAACACGTTCAGACTCCAGTTCAAATTGAAACTCACACAGAGTTGAATGTGAATGAGAAAAAGGGAGCCGCACCAAACGAAAGTGTCGAAAGCAAGTTAAATCACATGTTTGACGAAGTGAATAGATCAGTCATCGATGAACCTACCCAAATGTTGACCCAGCAACTTGAAAATGTACTTGAATCCACCCAGGCTGATGGATCCGGAGCTCGACAACATCGAGACGAAATTGCGAGCACTGATAACGTCGATGTTCAGTCTTCCGTATTGACTGATCGCGATGGGGCTGATGGTGGAGCTAATGATGATGATAATATCGCGGAATCGGATGACGAGGAGGTGAACCAGCCTGTAAAAACTGCGAGGAAGAAGGCTTTTAATGCGGTGATTCGGGTACCCGAACTTCTTAGTACACAAGAACTTTTTGGCGATTTACCGGCTATTAACATATTCGGAACACCGTCGAGAGGCTCGAGTAGAGAGAGGATCAAGGTTTCTCCGTCATCGGATGTGCAGGACAGTCCGCGGTCGAAAAAATCCGCTCGGATTAAAGCTAGGAATTTTTCTAACGGTCCGAAGCGAGCTGGGTCAATGGAAAGCGTTGAATCCGTCGACTCAAAACGTTCTAAAAGTATGAAAGACAGTGAAACTAAGATAGCAGAGTCGAGGGTTACACCAATCAAGGAAATGCAAACACCTTCTAAAGCTCGTGGGCGTAAAAAATCGAGAATACAGAACGACGAAGTTTCATCTGCCTCGACTGTTGCCAATCTTGAAAAAACGAGCCAGGAAGTAGATGAGGCGATGAAGGTGGAAAGTAGGAAAGGATTACCGTTAAAAAAACGCGGTTCTTCAATACTTTCAAGTCCTTCAACGCCGCAGAAAACTGTATCCGAAATCGTCGTTAATACTGTGAGGGTAGTGACGAGATCAAATACGAAAATATCTTCGGAAACTGGTAAGAAATCTACTCGTTTAGCGGCTGTTGATAGTCCGAAAGTTCAAGAGCCGAAACGCCCAGCTTCGAATTCAACAATTAAGATGAATTCCGAGAAGCCAGAATCATCGACGACGGCTTCACCGGCGAAAGATGAACCGTTAAGTCGTTACAAAAAGAATACGAGGTCTAGGAAGGCCGAAGATGCTTCGTCGAGCGACGATCCAATTTTAAAAACTGATTGTGAACATCAGCCGATGTCTAGCCCGCGTGAAAGTTCACGAATATTGCGAAAAAAACCACTGGATACGTCAATTACGGCTAGTAGCGAAGAAGTTACTCCTGTTAAAAGAGCCAGAATGTTGACTACCGCTTTGCCTACGAATGTAAATGACCGACCGAAGCCTGCGGCTCGGAGAGAAAGAGGAAAGATCGCGAAACCTCGAGAACCGAATGTTCCAGAGTCTTCTGATCTTGAAATTATTCAAAATGAAAGCCTCACGACACGGAGCCGCAGGGTACGACCTACGGCAAATATATCGTCGAGCGATAGTAGCAGGAATTCATCACTGGCGGTTGAAAATCTTGACAATATATCGCCCCAACCGAGCTTGGAGTCTCAAGAGATACAGGCCATACTGGGCGTAATGGATCAGGGAGACGAAGAGGTTCGCGGAAAGGGAGCATCGGATTACCGTAAAGAGAGGAGAGTTTTTCCGAGTCATATGACGGGTAATGATTTTAGAAGAGTTGAAGAAGCTCGGGAATTATCGCGGAAGGGTTTTATGGGATTTTCGAAGGCGGAAATATCGAATGAAGACGGCGATAACGGATTTTCAAAACCCGTTGGTAGACCCGAGCGAAAGAAACGACCAATACTCCGGCATCAGCTCGACGATGACGACGAAGATGTAGTAGAGACAAGTAAAAAACGTTCTAATCCACGTGGAAATAAGAACGCAGACGTCGTCAATAAAGATAATTTGCTGAAAGCTGAGACTTCCGGTATTATTGTAGCAACTGGGTCTGTGGGATTATCAAATGTAAAGTCTCACAGCAAACCTACTAAAAAGGAGAAAATTATCGCGGAAACGACGAAGGCCAAAGATCCACCGCCTTCCGTAATCGCCGTTGAAAAAAAAACGCCGAAAAGGCGAGATACTATGCCCGTTCGTAATCAGAGAACTGTTTCACGGAGAGTGGTAGATCAGCCGGAAAAGGAAAACTTGGTTGAAGAAACCGCGTCAAAAAGAGGAAGGAAAACAGTAGCCGAAGTAAAGTATGCAGAAAAGCAAAACATCGATGATGACAAAGTCTCGGAGTCTTCGTCCCCGTTAAGAAGAGGAAGAAGTTCCTTATCCACGCCTAAATCTACGGCTACATCCTCTGCGAGGATAAAACATAAGATATTATTTACAGGGCTGAATGATTCCCGCCTAGTATCGATCGTAAATAATTTAGGTAAGCAGGATAAAATTTTTATTCTTGTATTAATGTATTATAATTGATAAATCATGCGTTTAGAGATGTTGATTAGGCTGGAGGAGTAGGAGGAGGGGGGAATTGACCTCGAGTCAAATAAAATTCACGTAGCATAATAAATGATGACGTAAATTTCCTAGTATAATACGCATTATACATAAACAGTCACATCCTTATTAATATACAGATTTATAATCGGTACGCGTATTTATTTCAAATGTATATTATACAATACAGGTGGTACGGTTACGGAAAAGCCGAATGACTGCACTGCGTTGGTTACTGACAAGGTACGACGTACGTATAAATTTTTATGCTGTATGGCGATGGCCGTACCCATCGTTTCAGTCGATTGGCTTAAAGAGAGCGATAAAAAATCTCGGTTCCTAGACACGGGTGACTTTATTCTAAAAGATCCATTTGAGGAGGCTAAATTCGGATTCAATCTTCGACGTAGTCTCGTCATGGCGACTGACGACAGACTCCTGAATGGATACACCGTCGTTCTAACGCCGAACACGGCACCACCACCCAACGCCGAAATGAAAGGTAAATAATGAACGCAGGATTAAATGTTGAATATTAAATCCACCAATCATCACATATTTATATATTGATACGAGCCATATTGAAAATTTATAATTCTAGGTATCATTCAGGCTTGCGGAGGAAAGGCGCTGGCTCGTCCGCCGACTAGATGGCCAGAAAAATCGTTAATAATATCGAGACAAGAAGATGTAAAAAATGCAAAGAAATTTTTAACAAAAGCCCCTAAATCAGTGCATCTTCTTTCAGTGGAATTCATACTTACTGGTATATTAAGGCACGAACTGAATTTCGAAGAACATAAATTAGAAATTGATTAGACAACTGCTTGTCTTAGCGGATGTTTTTATATGTTTGAATTTAAAGACAATCCGAAATATTTTAATATATCAGTTAAAGATTCCATAACACTTTTATGTGTCTCCGTATTATAATCGTTTTTATTATTATGTAACAAAAAATATATATACATTATAGGTATACATTTGTACGAATATATTGTACACTATAATATACATTAAAAATAGAATGTTGTACTGTACTATAAAAGACAAGATGTAATAAAAAAATTTAAAAAAAAAAAAAAAAACAACAATAATTTGGAACAGGTTTTTTGTTGTTTTCTTTTGTTTGATATTTTTTTTTTTTTGATCGTTATTAAACCCGTACCCTTACAACATCGTCGAGCTATGCTCTATCATCGCGTAAACAAATTATCGCCGCGAGCGTTCCTCAATTATTAAACATATTTCATTATCCGGACAGATCCAAAACTAAATATACATTATAACTATAACTATCATTCTCACACCTCTATCTGTAATTATTCTTTATTACTTAATATGCGTCATGGTTTAGAATCATCAGGGTCACTCTTTTCATCAGACCTTAAATTTTTCCTGAGTGTTAATTATCTTTTAAATCCCAATAAGCGATAATTTTTAATACGACAGTATAGGTATAGGTATATCTGAACAGATATATGTATAATCTAAAGCGAAAAATACCTCTGACTGAGTGCATCGGAAATAGATAAGATTAAAATAAAATTGTGGAAATGTATTGAAAAGAAAATACTTAAAAAAAAATAAATAAAAAAGAAAAATCTTATCGGCATATTTTTTAAATTGCACATAATAAAGGAAGCTGATAAAGCGCGATAATAAACGCTTTTCGTAAATATACAGAATAGTCTTAAAATCCAGGGAACATATTGTCGTGTCCCACTTCAGAACCAGGTCCTTCGATGTTTGTCCCTGATCGTCCCTTCGCGATCGGGATAAATTTAAACGGTGATACCTGAAATAAAAGCATATCAATAGATTACCTATAAGTAAAATAATTCATTCCTCATACAGCTGCAGTATCTGAATTGTACTTACGTTTCTGCAAGTGTATCCTCTGAAATCGCAATTTTTGTAAAATGCAACACGTTGAAGACTGATGATGCTTCGAAGTCTCGACACAGGTTCTGGATCTAGAAGTCTCTTGATAAGATCCCTCGCTGCGACTGATAAAGCCGTGTAATTAGGGGATGAACAAGAAGATGACGAGTCGAGTGTTACCTCGAGGCTGTTTGTTGGTGAAACGTCATTCTCTGGCGGTAACGGGTACTGCAATAAACAAAGTTTAATTTACAGTTGCGTGGCTATTCCATAAAATGATATTTGGACGTATAGATTAGTATTATTTGAATAAATTCAACTAATTTTTTATTTATGCAAACGAGCGGACTAACCGCGAAAGGAACGCGGCGTCGGACGCGAGACCAACGACCTTCAAGAGCCTTGAGCCACCGGACTCTCATCGCTTCTTTCTAACCGGTCAATAATTTCACCGAAATATCGGTTCTCTTTCGAACATAACACCGTAAAGTATTATCGGACTAATCTATGTGTATGTTTAGATACAGGCATGATGAACTTTGTGTTATTTAAAAAAATAAAAATAAAATATTTCCTAACTTCTCACCAACGACCGTATATGTATGTATACGATAAATACAGGGAATATTCAAAAATGCAGATCTATGTGAATAACATGCGAAGGGATTTTTATTTATTTGTTTATTTTATTTATTTTTTTTTCTGTTTTTCTATTAATATAAAATATACCCTGAAGCGTTCGGCTATAATTATCTACATCCAGGACGCAAACGCTCGATGTTTTTCTCTATTATATATAAATATAAATATATATATATATATATATATATATATATATATATATATATATATATATATTTTCTCGCCCCCTGGCATAGTTGGTACCTGTATCCAGGGCCCTGAACAAGTATCTCTATACCGTTTGCAGTATAAATCGCGATTCGAAGAGGCACACCAATACCATGATCCTTCACAGGTGTATACACCACCGCAGTTCACGCACCCGCGCAATCATCATTATATATATGTATATAATCCCAGTGTATTTTCTATTTATAGAAAACCGGGGATGGCAACAGATATATACTTAACATGTGTGTATGTGTGTGTATCTATCCACATACTACACATGTACGAGCGTATATATCCCTCCAGGTTTTCCATGCATTCATGGCATAGTCGTCCTCATACAACTATAAACGCAAGGCCCCAACCAACGAACACAACCATACGTTTGACACGTGCGTTGCAGGTGGATGATCGGGCACTGGCCTCCCTGTGCACCTAGTATAGCCTTCAGCTTGGTAGCTAAAGATCTGCCCCGTACAGCGGTGAAAGACCGGAACCCATCGAGGGTATAGCCCTACCTCACGGTTGCAACTCTGCTGCAGTATACGATAGAGAGATATGCCACATACCAAGTGCTGGAGAGATAGGTATAATGTATTTATATAGAAAAGGCGACGACGGTGGACAATTACCCATACCTATATACCGCGGATCATTGATAAAACAAAAAAATAAAAATAAATAAATAAATAAATAAAAAGATAAAAAAAAAAAGAACGGTTTGTGCGAAGATTTTATAATAGAATAAATATATTACAGGACGCGTTGTTCATCGTAGTTGAATTACACTATCGGGATACTCAATTGTGCATCAACGTTATAGCACATTATACCTATACATCATTCGTCTCGGATCGGATAACACTGTACAGACTCTCTGGTAAAATTGACTATAACGCACGTCGTGTACCGTATATTTAAACACGCGTATCTAATTTACACACATATGTATATTTAATCGTTTGACATAAGTTACCGGGGGGGGGAAATACTTGTACAGTCAACATACACCTATAATATGCTTCATACGCCCGGATCCGAGTAATTTCGAGGGTGATACTCGGCCAGATTTCAATGACTATTGAGAACCGAGTAGGCGCGATGAGGCGTGGAGCTGGGGGAGAAGGCAAAGACTTTCGGCACCGCGCGTGAGACGACAGAACAACGCTAGATGCCAGGGGATACGCGATTATTCAATTGAATCCAATATACGAAACTGGCCATTGAGAAATTGCAGATGGGAAACTTTCTTTTGGCGTTCCGAACGTATAGCGAGCGGGGCGGTTATAAGACTGACGCTGCTTATGATGCTGGAGTGAAGGTAGAATTTATTCGGTACTTTGACCCAACCGGCTTACATATTTTACGGGTCTTCATATTTATACAACGCGATATACCTACATCGATTTTTATATGTCCTTATTTATGCATCCTTAAGACATAATTTCATTCGAAATTAGGATTAGAATTAAGATTAGACTACCTTGACCCGTCGTGTAGACTATAATACCGCGAGAACAGCGCCGTCTCACCGCACCGCATTCTCCTTTATAGCTGACGATGAGAATGATATTATAAGATATTTTCACGCTGGTACAACCAGCTAATTGCGTCGCGGCATATATAATATGCAATTCTACATGTAATACCTTTCAGGTACTATAATGTATACCTTACTCTCTGTGTGGCTTGCCTTGCCTTGCCTTGCCTTAACCGCGGCGCACAACACCCCGCGCGCTACCGCTACCAACAAGACGCTTGACTTTATACTCAATGGTAGGTATATACGGTAGCCTGCGTCAGCTGTAATCGTATAACGTTGCCGCGCGTGTTAGTTTTGAACCGCGATGTGCGTGACAACCTTGCATAAATTTTTGATAGCCGAATTAAGAGGAAAGAAAACAAAATTTTTAAAATGCCAATTTCGTGCACGTTAATGGATTTACCTTAACCACTTTGTTTTTTTTTTTTCGCTTATCGTTATAATAATCGTCAATATAATGTATGTGTATACATAGGTATACATCTTTAGTTATTTTATATACGTTTTAGAAGGTTGGTTAGTTGTTTATAGTCAATTAATAGAAGAAATTAAAAAATAAAAAATAAAATAAATCAAAAGTAGATATTGAAGAGGAAAAATTGCTCTAACAAAACTCTTATTCCATTCTTTATTCTTCCTTCTATTCCTCTTCTATAGTTATTCTCGATTAATGAATTTTACATACGATATTGGCTCCTGAAATATATATATATTTTTTTTTTCTTCTAATTTTTTATTTATTTTTATTTATTTATTTTTTTTTTATTTCATTTTTTATTCATTACTCCCGGAAGGGATCGTGTATCATGGCACGCTTCTCGCCACGCACCACGTACAATCTACTACAATTGTTCGGTCTGCAACGTCCTCGACTGATCAGTCTGCACGATTCGACTATGAATTGTCGATTAGAGGACTTGTCCTCGTACCGTTATACACAGCTCTGGGTATAGGTACCGTACGCGATCAGACTATTCATTAACTGCCTTATTCCGGTGTCTGATCTCTTCGGTATATTACGATGACGCTATTGCGATTGCGATCGCATGACGATGATCATCAGAATCTTTCGAGTGGCGCCATGGTTAAAAAAACCTGATTCCCAGTCCCATCCCCCCTCACCCCTCGCTCTTTCCTACCCATCGTTTTCTAACATATTTAAAAAAAATGTAAATTCATTATATGGTGGCATATATTTGTGATAAAATTTTTGTATCTGATGAAACACGTCACTAAGACATTCAACGATTATTGTATACGCATATAGATGAAAACGAGTATACCATACGGTGCGTGAGAAAATTTTCAGTAACTATATGAATTAGAAAAAATAAAAAAATAAAAAATAAAAAATAAATAAAATAAACATAAATCTCAGATATTACTGAATTTTCCAACTATTATCCGTACAGGTCCAAGAGATATACATACTATATATAATGTCATAACCCGTGATTATGCTGTTTCAGCAACCTGTTTGAACTTTTTAAAAAAACCAACTCTCCATCGTTCCATAACGTTAGTTAACAAATTTTTATATTTTATTGATGGTTTTCCGATCACTGATTAATATAATATTACAAAATAACTATGGTCGTCCTAAAATCAAAAAAATAAATAAATAAAATGAAAACGAAATATTCGTTTCAACAACCGCTCGTCGTTAGTAGCGGCTATGAAACTGTTACCAATCGTTGACCAATCAGTGATCAGATTATTATACACATGACAACACGTGTGTGTGTGTGTGTGTTTCGATTAAGAATTTCGATTCTTTGCAACAGTATAACAGGTAAAAGCAATAACAGCAGCAAAGTAATCGACCCCACGTCCTTAACATATACTATATATAATATATATTATATTTTATAACGGCTCTAGGATGAATAGCGCATATATCAATCCATATATATATATATATATATATATATATATATATATATATATATATATATACATATATATTAAAGTATAGTATAGTCTATGAATAGGAGTTAATATTGATAGATATACACATCGGGCACACCTATAAGAGCATATCTCGCATGATTTTCATCTACGCGATGAGGTCGTTCGAGGACGAGTATATAGGTACGAAGATAGCTCAACGTGAAATAGCCGTGATTATCTTAACGATCCCTCGGAGCAAAACCTGGCCGGCAACCCGTTCCGCAGGATCTCTGGAAGCCGTCCTCCATCCTCCCCCCCCCCCCCCCTCCCCCCGTATTTCCCCCCTCTAGTCTCGCCCCGCGGGGGTTCTGTTCGCAAAAGGATAAGAAACTCGCGTTCTGTGAGATGAAACGACGACGATCACGCTGAAAATAGCATCGGATATGTATATGTATATATATATATATATATATATATATATATATATATATATATATATATATATATATATATATAGCCTTTTATACATAGGTATATCATCCGTAGTGTATATCTACCCTCGTCTCTACAACCTCCCGCCTCCACTTCCCCCTTCCCACCCATTGGACTAAGACTGCTCGACCTGTCTCAACGAGTATCAATAATTCTGATCTGCGAGAAAGAGGAGACCGTAAAGGAGTAAACCAGTACCTATAACCTAAGCGTGTATATTATCTTGAACAGTTTCTCAATGCTTGTTTGGCCCCCCGAGTCCTGTTGATGCTAACGCGAGGTATTCTTCGACTCTCCTAGCCGGTCCGAGAAACCTCCTCTCCCTCCCTCTCTCTCTCTCTCCCACCCTCCGTCGTCGTAGTCGCCCTTCACCCCGCTTATTGCGTGCTACCAACCGCCGCCTCAACACGTAGCGCGCATCTCTACATAAAAACGATGAAACGAAGAGCACGGGAACAAAGACCGAAGGGGCTACCTTCTCTATCTCTTATATACAATACACGTGGATGTATACATGGATTAAAATACATGCATATAATACATATACGTGTTTAAGTAGCGTTTAACATTTTGATAAAACCTTGCACCTCGCAATTATTGTTATTCAAGAAATTTAAAATATATAAGTATAGGTATATCTATATAAATTTTCATCTTCTTCTTCGTCTTCTTTCTTATTTCTTCATTCTTGTATGTACCTTAAGTTTTATACTTACATATATAGTATAGAATATAAGAAACAATTTAAATGACCTCTATACGTATACCTATCCGTACAACAAACGATGATACATATAATAATAGTTGAAAATTTAAGACGATTATTAACGTTCAGAGTAATTGGCTTAATTTGCTGACAGCTCACTTCAGTCGACGACGTTTAGATATATACCTATACAGTATATTGTAGACGGGTACGTAGACGCGAGTTTTTTGGTGCCACCCGGTGTCTTTGGTTCTTAGGATGAGGATGAGGAGAAGGAGTAGGACGACGACCACCGTCGCCACTGCATAAGACCTTGGACTCCTTGCAAGATGATGATCATGATGATGATGATGATGATAATGATAATGATAATGATAATGATGACGATGATGATATTATGCCTAGATTTGCGTTATAATACGTATTATAATCTCTCTGGCACGACGTATATTGCATCAATACGATTATACCGCTCTCGCGTCTTATACCTGGACTTGTATATGTATACGCGCTAACGCGACATTGCTAATAGCTGTCTTCACTTTGTCGGTAAACTCTAGCCCGTCAGTGGTACTCGACATCTAGATACAGTGTTGTTAGTCCCTGATCGTCGAAGATTATTATATGCAAAGTAAACTTTTAAAACTAATAGAAATTCCGAATTCTGATGAGTCCAGATAACAATATATCCGATAACACAAGAGTTTTATGATAAAGCATGCTTTGGACAGCTGATAACCAGTTTGACCGCTTTTAACGAAGATGGGTATACTCATGATGCACCTTTTTTCTTTCCCCCCAATAGAAGCCCAAAATTATCAGGATTTAACCATCGATAGAAAGAGGCGAATCGTCTTCGTTTATATTGCAGTGGGTCAGAAGCAAAATGATTAACGTGTGCATGCCCACACGAAAATTTCTTAATTCTGAATATTATGAGGTTCTATAGACAATATAAACAAGATTCACGGTGTGAATTAACTGCCTTTCCATATAGACAGAGGAAAAAGCCATCTGGAACTATAGGATGGTTAGATAGATTAAACGACTAAAATTTTAGCTATGCAGATGAAGATATTTTTATAGATTGCCATGTAATGATTATGGTTAGTAAACTTCGAGAAAACCACCAACTTCCGGCGCCTTGATCCATTCCTCTCGATTTCCGGAGCCCATGGTGTAAGGTCAAACGCGTATAGTTGTCTCGCTAAGGACAAAGGTACATGTATTTACATTTTATATTATATACGTATATCCGCGTATAAGTAACCGTGAACAATACCTGGAGTTGACCATACGTGCCTAGTTAGTGATCTCTACCCTCTGTATCTGGCTGCATATCAGTTGCACGTCTGCGTTACGGTAGCGAGGTAGAGTGGCGGGGTGCTTATGTTTGCTGGTACACGCTGATGATGATGGTGGTGGTGGTGGTGGTGGTGGTGGAGGAACCAGGCGGTTATGGTGGGAAGTGATCTGTTCGGGGCCCCGCTAGGTATATAAACGGGGCCTGGCCGGCTCAGCCCTCATTCACCGAGTCTTTTAGAACGTGTCGTACTACCATATCGACGACTCGCGATTTAAAGAAAATCGCGACTAACATTACCTAAACCGAAGGGATTTTTTTTTTTTTTTTGACTAAACGTCAAAAAATACAAACCGCATATATCCAGATCCAGGAGATTAAGAAACCGTCAGAGAAAGGAAGAAATAAAAAGAACGTTCCGTTACACTAAGTCGTTATCTACGTGCGGGTGAGTTATTTCTTCATTATACTACAGCATATATATCACCGCATGTTTATCCAAGAGATACAGTACTTGGCTTATTTTTGACTCGATCGAGTCAGATAGTATAAACCGAAAAAAAAAATCAAATTCGCGGCCAATATATATCTTAACTAAGGTACTCATGGTATCCAAAATACGCAACGGTTATACCTAAATAATTAATTTTTATTTTTTTCTCAACTTTTGTCCAAACCGTTACGGTTTTTGCTATTTTTTTTTTACCACCCTTTGCTAACGCGGTGTCAATCCCGCTTACACCGGTATGTGTATGTAGAAAACACGAGCTTGCACCCACCACCTACCGCTATTACTTCTTTAACAGTCTTGATGAGGTAATGGTCTCATTTTCTTCCCTTCTACCGCGTTACCACCGTCTTTCGGTGTCGTTTCCTTTCCGCTTAACGGGGCATATATTCACGCTTTTGAGACAAATGAGGTGAAAAATAGAAACGGTTTATCCAACTTCACAAACCGCATCATCGCGTTTGTAAAATCCATCACATTTTCGATACTATGAATGTTAGGAATTTCCACGCGTGAGGGGGGTTTCGCATTGATGTATGTATGTACATAAAATACATACAGTGCGTTAGCTATACGATATATTTTAACGTTCATAATCGGACAATTGGCCGGATCATTTATCGGATTGATTCTCCCAGTGGGGGGGCCTTGACTCCCCGCGAACAAATAAATTGTATAATGGGACTAACGCGGTATCTTAAAGCGTATTATCTTCTAACAGTTGTTATTCTTTCGGTGTGATTCAATGAAAGGGATATTTAAAGATAGAACACCGTGTGGGTACGGGTGTGTTTCTGTGTTTATTAATATGTGTGCGTGCGCGTGTGCGTGTATGCGAATGTGCTCGTCCACCCCCCCTCCCCTCCCCGCACAATGCACATAGTACACACGCATGTGTAAGCGCATCCTGTAATTACAATTCTCCGTATAGTAGCAACTCGTTGAAGGCTACACAGTCGAGTCATTCTACATACGGGTTGAATGGAACTGACTAAGGCCTTAGCGCATTGATAGTTATTAGTCAACCCCCACCAATGTTTGTTTTTCTCTATTTCTTTTTAGCTAAGAGAAAATAATAATCAACACCAAAATGAAGGCAGCAATTACAGCAACGGCGATGGTACTACTCACCATTATGAGTATGTCCCAATCCCTACCGTTGGGATCATCATCACCTGAAGATGCGCAACCCGTTATACCTTTAGAAGAAAAACCCCTCGTTCAGGAACTCCCGACTTCCGATATCGCCGAAGTAAAGGAGGAACCGAAACTCGAAGAGAGTAAGGTACCTGAACCAGAAGAAAGACTTAAAGAGCCTAAATTAGCGGAACCGGAGATCAAGACAATCGAAGAACCAGTTAGCAGCGTTCGATCAGGAGCTGAGGAAGCGAAGGAGGTGATCACCGATGTAGCAGCGGAAAGCGCGTTGGTTAAGGAGGAGCCAGAGACGATTGCGCGTTCCGTCGAACCAGAAGTTGCACCAAAAGTGGATGAGGTTGGTTGGAAATTGTGATTTAAAATTAGTAGCGAAGAGGTGGCTGGGCCTTTTCATTTCACTAACGATAATTATTTTTATTTTAAACAGACTGTTCAAGAAGCGACGATTGTCGAGGCAGAGAAACCAATTGCAGCTGAGGATTCCGCTAAGGGATTGATCTCTGCTATTCCTGAAGCTGCAGCTGAAGTTGCAGAACCAGCGAAGGCAGAACCCGCACTTAGCAAAGAGGAACCAAAGGAACCGAAGAGCGAGGAAGCCCCAATTGAGAAAGAGGAAGTTGCCGCTGCTATTCCCGATCCCGAGATTAAGGAAGAAAAAATTATCCCAGAACCTCAGGAATCAAGCCCACGACTAGAAGATGAGGAGATCAAACCTATTGAAGAAGTTATCAAGAAGGAGGAGGAAAATCCTGCCGATAAACCAAACGTAGCTGAGATTTCTGAGGCTCCAAAAGATAGCGAAGAGAGGTCAAAGTCCGGAAGCGAGTCAGAAGTAGAGGTACAAGAGGAGAAAAAGGAGGAGAAGGAAAAGGAACTGGAGAAAGAGAAGGTGAAAGACGAGGTTAAGGAGATTCTTAAAACTGATGAAGAGAGGAAGGAATTGGATGTGGTGAAGAAAGAAGAAGCGTTGGAGGAACCGGCAAAACCGATAAAATCCGAAGAACTTCCTGAGGCACAAAAGCTTACAGAACAATCCGAGATCCAATTGCTTAATGATTCCTCAAATTCAAGCGAAGAGTCGAGCGAGGAAGGTGATGTAAGAAGTCAAGAGAAGGATAAAAACGCGGTTAAAAATGAAGATAACTCTAGTCCTGAACAGAGCGATGAAGATGTGTCTGAGAAAAAGATCTCGTAAAATGATTTATGATATTGACGAATTGATTGTTAGCGAGTGATATTATTATTCCATCTAAGAAAAGGGGGAAACAAGAAAAAAATAAATGAATAAATATATAGAAAAAAAAAAAATAAAAAAAAATAAAAAAAAAACAACGGGCGAGGGAGAAAAAGCGAGTAAATGTGTCTGAGAGAGAGAGAAAGAAAGAAAGAAAGAAAGAGAGAGAAAGAAATAGAGTGAGTGAAAAAAGTAAGGGAAAAATAAAAAATAATAAAGAGAGAATAGAATACATAATAGAATAGAACATTGGATTTATTATTCCTACGTCATAGACAGAGCAACGGAGAGAGAAAGAGTTGGAAAAACTGATGAAGATAAAGAAAAAGAGAAATCCGATTAGAGTCGAATTTCTTCTTCTTCAAAAAAAAAAAAAACAAAAATAAATAAATAAAAAATCTGCTGTAGGTGTACCACATAAACATTGGCGTTTAGATCTGCCCCAGTTGTCCGTTACTTACTTATATCGTCTCCGCTCTCTTTTACCCTTGATTGAGAGTTTAGTCGTTATAAAAAAAAAAAAAAAAAAAAACATCACCACCCTATTCTACTATTTTTACTATTATAACAACCGTCATAGTAGTAGTCAACGTCATTTATATCATAGTATTATAGTTATTGGCAAACGGCTTCAAAGTAAATAGCCTCTTGATTATTGTAACCACTTCTCAACCTATTAATATCTATTGGTATTATTATATCATTACGTTTATTTACTCGCCTTTGCGGTACACGCGTTTAGCGCCCATTATTATTATCATTATTATTATTATTAATATTATTATTATTATTATTATTATTATTATTATTATTTTTATTATGAATACTAGTGTTAAGCTATCCTTCATATTATATGTATCTATACGCGGTATGATTGCACGCAATGTCTGACTGGATGAAAATAACACCTGGCTATATTAGCATACAACCAGCAGTTTTTTCACCCTTGCCTGAATAGGGCCGTGGGCTCTAGCCCCTAAATGTACTCCCCTCATATACTTGCTTGAAATAAACTAAAAATTGAAAAAGTTCATTCGGTCGATTTTTATATATTATCATCATATTTCCTACAGGTTGAAAATTCGTTCTATAAATTGTTGTCATATCACAACATATGCTTGGTGAATACTTAATCATTGTTCAATTTTATATAATGAATTTTATTCAGACTCACCTCTGTTGTGAGTAGGAAGAACATTAGCACTCCGAGGGACCACCAGTCAACAGAATGACCGTAAGGTTCTCTTCGAAGAATTTCTGGCGCTGTAACAATCATCAGGTATAAGATTTATATTTATTGAATTACTTTGAATTATGGTTTCTTAAATTTTTCGTCAAAGGAATGTAGACTCTGGTGCTCACCGATGTATCGGGGCGTACCGCAAAGAGTTGATGTTTTTTGTCCGTGTTTTAACCACTTGGCAAAACCAAAGTCTATTAATTGAGCATGACCTTCATCGTCCAGAAGAATGTTCGATGCCTTGATGTCGCGATGAATGATGCCAGCGTTGTGGAGAAAATCTGGGAAAAAAAAAATATGCGCATATTTATAGTTTTCGACTTCTTTTACAGCGATGAAACGTACAGTTATATTGAAAAAAAAAAAAAAAAGAAAACTGGTCAGATCTCCGAAAATAATAATTCTGAAATAATTTTCATTCATATAAACAAGTACCTATCGCCAGAGCAACCTCAGCCACAAAAATTCTGACCGCATCTTCTGGTAGACTTCCATATTCTTGTACTAGGGTAAATAATTCACCTCCGGAAACATAGTCGCTACCTGCAATAGAGAATATTGGGTCAGAAAGTCAGGACTGAACAAAACTGGTAAGTAGCGTTTGTGCAGTTTTTTTTTGTTTTTTTGCTTTGATAATCTTCTCTTGTTTGTTTGAGGAAAACAAAGAGTTTGAATTCGTTTAGACGATATATTGATAAATCTTTCATATTGTGTTGATTCTAAAGAGATTGAAAAACTACACATTTCGCGAAATTCCCAGGTACGAGATAAACTGAGTTATGCGTGTCGCTTTTATTTCTTTAACCAGTATTCGTGACTTTTGTCAATATCTGATCTTTCAGGATCTTCCAATCCATAAATTTAAATTTTTCGTACTATTTTAAAGACGTTTATTTGCGTAAAACAGCTAAAAGAATAATATTTTTTAGATCCTGAATTTAAATTACAGTGAAATAAGAAACCAACTGCAAATTAAAGCATGAATAAAGCATAACGTGAAATAAAAGTACTTCATCATAATAATTCAGCAATTGTAATTAAACTCTCTGACTTTTTCAAATATTGATAATTTTTTTTCTCAATACAAAACCAAGAATGGCAATATGTAGTTAAAACTTCTTTGAGCAGCTTAAAATTTAATTTTAATCGTTTAATGATAAAAGCCTTGTGTCTGATTTCCCTTTTCCTATTTTCTAATTGCCCGCAAATACACCTCTCATCTATCTCGTGCCTAAGGGCAAGTATGATCTTACGCCTTCGCCCTACCGACGTAGAGTCTCCTTTTATCCTGCCAGTGGCATGTGGCATTCACAACGAAGGGATGATGTCCAACAACTTGTTGTATTCGAACCTAAATCAGAATAGGCATATTTCAAATGAATAGAATAAACTAAAGCATTAATGTTTCCAAGTGCTAAAACCAAAATAATAGCAAATAGGAGTAACCTCGTCTTTAACACGCTCCACAGCATCCTCAGCGATGATCTGAGCCTTGCTGAGCACCTTTAAGGCGAATATTTCCCCGCCACTACGGCTTCGGACTTTGTAAACTTGGCCATAGGCTCCCTTTGATATCACGTCCACAAAATCAAACTGTGACTCGGAAGCTGGACCCTTGATTTTAAACTCGGGTAAAAAGGCTGCCTCAAATTGTGGCATAGGCCATTTGGTCTTTGAGAAAGATAGCTGATCATTGGACAGGCCTTGGTTTCCCCTGAAATGTTTGTTTTTCTAAGTTCAATTTTTTGGGCTATGAAGTAATCATTTAATTTTCATCATTCAACAGCAATAAAATTAAAAAACCTTTTTATTATTGATATTTTTTTCTTTGTTCTCATATTTTTGATAGAAGTTTTTTTTTACTGTGAAAACAATCTTGCAACCAATAAAAAACATGAAAAATCGAACTTATAGAAGAAACTTTCCTACAAAAGTAATGCAGTTTTTTCTATAGATCATAAATCTGCACTAAAAAATGAAGTTCTTATTTGAAAAAAACAGAAGTTACGTCATAAAAATTCGATAAAACCCAAAAAAAATCCAAGACCCATAGCATTATCAAATGTCCCCCTCAGAACCATACAACTTTTGTCTGAAGTATTTTTTTGTATACTGCTTAGTTTCAAAAATATTTGCCTAGTTTGATTAAATTGGATCACCCTGTATAACAAGAGACAAAAAGTACAAATAGATGAAAACAGTTTATGGTATGTAGTACAGTATACTTACGATCTTCGGGAAGCGCGGGAGCGTTGAGATGTCTCGATGCGAGTGGATGCTATCGAGTTGAACACCCCGCTACCTCCAAATATAACAAATCTGGCAGTACGATTGGATGCGACGTTATCGAGGCTAGACTATTTCGAAAAATAAATGCATTTACCATCTGCAGAAGCAAAAACAGATTCTAATAAATTATGGTTATGCTATGTTAGGTTAGGTCAGGCCGTAAGATCGGGGTTCGAGTTTAAAATAAATTATGTGCTTAGTTATTTAAGCATTGTCATTTGTTGTTTGAATTGGAATTTTGAAGTATACGATTTCGTTTCTCATATGCAAATGAATATGTACATTATATCACTTGTAGGTTAGAGAGGTTATATTATGCGACATTATTGTAACTCACGTGACTCGTATAGGCAACCTGCCGTTCCTCCTTCTCGTTCGTTGCCGTGTATTTCTTTGTTTTATCGTTACAATTGCCCATCCGAATCTACGCTCAGTTTTGAAGAAATTTTTCGATGCATAGAACAATTCTGACAGATTATTTTGACACATTGAGATCATCGATGATGAAGTACTGTGTAACTGCTGAACTACCTACGCACTATTAGATATACTTGCATAGACTACGAACTTATGAAGAGGCAGAAGACTCAACGACTTTTTTCTTTGTTATACATAGATAGTCAATAGCGACTATTTTTTTTTACATAATTTTGTTTTTTGAAAATTGACTTTTATATTCGAAATTTTGAATATTTAGATAAACGTAAATAAATGTTATAATGAATACTCATAAATATGAAAAAAAAAATGGATTTCTCCAATTTTGTCATAGGAATAGAATAATATAAAATAGGATTATAACATATGTCGCATAGTTGTATTGTTAATCATTATTGTATATCTGTTTTATTCATCAGAAAAAGCATTCATTATAAAAATAATATTCTATTGACAACATGTGTTATGATAATACCGAACAATTGTAATTTTATAATTATTATACATATAGTATACTACTATTTGTTCCATTTAAAGGATTCAAAATAAGAATTCTATAACAATTTGTAGACTATCATCAACTCTATCTTCTAATCTCCTCCTCCTACGGAGATAAGCCTAAGGATTAAAAAAAAATCGCCTCCTCCTTCTTTTCTTCTTCTTCCTCCAATCCAATCATTCTAATATATTTCAAGCACCTTCTTTATTCATTAATTATTTTTATCGTACCTTATATACCTCAGATCAAATTTCCATACATATACCTACATCAGAACTTAACAATAGTTTAATAACTATAAGGAAACTCAATATGGTATTGCTCAATGAATGTATACGAACATGATACATACACTGTCTAATCTAATAAAGTCTAATGAAGTTGAGACTGATTTAGCTTTAAATATTATTATGCCTCTACCACCTTCGGCATAGATACATAAACATATCTAATTATCTATTTATGTATGTTTGTATAAATAATATATAGGCCATCATACTGATATATAATATCAAATGTTATTTCTTTTCATGAACTCAAAGAATAAAGTAATCCTAAAGTACTTATCCACCATAATACCTACCCTATTCCTTGTAACAAAATAAAAGGGTCATCTTTCCTTCTAAACAAATGTATATATGGGATAGTCCAGTAACTTCCAGACTGAAGTTTGAAAAAATTTGAAAAAAATTCAAAGCTATCCTTCAGTATGGGGCTATGATCAAAAAGATTATTGATTCAAAAATTGAAAAGAGTAAGGGTTCGCGACCGTTCGAAAATCTCTGGACTTCCTCACATATAAACATATAAACATACTATCACTCTATCCCATACCATACGTGTATAAATTCATTTATTTTGACGTATGACTCCTTCTAGTGGTACACAAGTAGCATGATGTGACTGTATCCAATGTATTTCTTGGCATACTTTTGAGCAATAAGTGGCCTTAGTACACTGACCACAAGCTACAACGCTAGCGCGATAACACAAATAGCAAGGGTCATCATCCTGTATTGAAGAAGAATCTAGCTTTTCGTCAATCTTTTCAAATTGTTGAGGAGAAATAGTCTTCACTTCTTCAATGCTGGGTAAATCCTCTCGAATTTCGTTAGCATTAAGGTCGTGCCCCCATGAACCATCAACTGCATCAACTTCAGGCTCAGACTTTGTATTGATGTTTATATGGTTTTGGGACCGAGGTGGATCCGTGCTGCTATCACAGGGGTCTCTCATCATATTATTGTGATCATCGTCAGTCAAATCAATGGTGCAAAGCACCTGGCCAACTGATCGCGGCTTTGGTGGTGCTGCTGATGATTCTATCTCACTTTTATTTATCGGAATTTTCACCTTTGCTTCATGCATCGCTAGTTGAACCTCAGCTGCAGTAAAGGGTTTGATACCCGCTGGGGTACGATGGTCTAGACCTTGGGCTATGAACCGCAGTACTCGATCCCACGTGCCTAATTTACTAAACAAGAAGCTAAGCTCATCGCGAAAAATTATCAACTTAGATTCGTACTCGTGCTTTGCTTTCAATACTTCTTCTTGACGGTTTCGCATTATGGCGAGCTTACTCGCTGTCTCTTCTCGCTCGCAAACTCTACGCCTACAGTGTAAGGCCAGATATATATTGTCCAAAACTCCCAGGAGCCTGTTGCTGATACACGACATTCCAGATCCAGGTGTACTGCTCAATTCTGTGTCTGTTGTAGACGATGGGCTTGGGTCATTCTCTAGCAAATCGGGTGAACAACTGTTTGAACTAACTTCAAGATGCTGTTTATCTGAGGTGGGAGGTTGAACCCAGTCAAATGTCTTTGGTGGAGATGCAAGCGGATGAAATTGATCAACTGGTTCATTTTTCAGGTTTCTATTACTAGATGGAGTTCGAGTTTCCGGTAAATTCTTGAGCTGATTTTCCGTATTATCTACAGCAACTTCATTAGTTGAGCTACTATCGTCAAGTGCACTTGAGATTTTTACTTGGTGGGTAAAGTCTGCTTTTTGTTCATTAATTACTGATTCTAATTGGAATTTTGTGTCTGATTCGATTGAGCTGGCTTCGACGGACTGACCATGATCTTTATTAAACTTTACTATCACACTCTGTTGCCGGATCATAGACTGTGTTTCTAGCGAAGCTAGTGAAGCATCCGTAGTATCGGAATGATTATCATTCTCCAAGGTCAATCTAAGGAGGAAAAAATTAATCTAATTTAACAAAACATTGTTATTAATTTTCATCAAAATTTTTTTCACCAAAAAGAATTCAAGAAAATAAAAAATACATATTATCTAAATACCCCGAGTTTTGTGTATCTCTTTCAGTCCATTTCTCTCTTTTGCAGTTGTTTACCAAGCCAGAATCTTCCTCCTTCTCAGTAATGGAGCTATTCCAGGTACAACTATCAGCATTAAATTCCTCAATTGCTAGATTGTGGGAATTGACTGTCATCTGATCCCCAACAAGTGGGAGAGTGGATTCAGCTGAGTCTGTAATCAAACTATCATGTTGCAGAGGATTTGTCTCTTCTCTGACGGTTTCAATAGAAGTATTATCAGAGGTAACAGAGTCTCTCTTGATATCGTAATGTGCAGTCTTGAATTTCTTTTCACTACCAACAGCACGACTTTCTCTTCTTCTTTTCTTCCCGCGATTGGAAAAGGTCGGTGACTTCCAATTCAATGCTTCTATCGTTTCTTGAGTTTCCACCTTTTTATCACATGTTATTATCTTCTTTGGTATCGACGTTTTGGATGTCTCATGAGTTTTGGTATTCGGAAAAGAAACATCGGGTTCATAGGGCTCAATATCTTCTCCAAATATCTCTATCAACTTAGCATAAAGTCTGGCTTTCTTTTTAATTTTATCCACCTCTTTCAGCTGCATGGCCCTTAGACCAGGTGATTTTAGGGGATTCTCCATCTCGAAAGGAATCAACCGCCAAGTAATTCCGTTGGGGTTGTCCCCTTGCATTTTTACCCGATGTTTCCTCTTTCTTTTCAAACGATTTTCAGATTTATTCCTTCGCGATTCTGAAGAAAAAACCTTTTCTGATTTTTCTGTCTTTATTAATTTCTTCAAATTATTAGACGAGACACCAGATGTGCTGCACTTTGGCTCTTCTGTGAGATCTACTGTAATAATATCTCGTCTCTCATTTTGCTTGCGGTGCTTTTGCTTACTCAAGGAGTTTGATACATGGCTAAATTCTTGTTTTAGGTGATTGTTCTTGTGGTGGTGGTTGTTGTTGTTGTTGTTGTTGTTATTGTTGTTGTTGTCGCGTGTTGCTTGGGCTTCTTTTATTCTTAATTTCGGATCCTTCAAATGATTTTTTCGAGTCATCTGTAATCATTATTTGTGATATTTGAGGCCCGGTTTCAAACTCATGATTCAAAAATCGAAATTTTTGAAAATTAGGGCAAGGTTGAGATTTGAATCTTGATTTTAGAACCGGGCTGTATTGAGATAAGAAATCAAAAATCACCGATTTATTTACAAATCTTAGCAATGAATTAATTACGCAACTTTTTTAATTTCAAACAATTATCTCATTGCGTGATAAATATACATATACATATAGGTATACGATAATCTTTCATATATGTATATAAATAACCGCGACATGCAGGAAACCACATTTCCGCAGTTCGGTTCTAAAGGAAACCAATTTCATCCGTAATCTACGGTCTGTTGAATGAATCGAGATCGTTGAATAAATATTTTCGACAAATGAAATTTTTTTATTATATTATACTCTTACCCAAAAAGTATCGTTCATTATACTAGACACAAATTTTTACGAAGTATAATTAGACAAACTATAAATAAACGGATGAAATATAGTCTGAACATAGAATGAACAAAACATAATTATACTATATGGTCAGTAACATACCTGCGTCGTAGACCCTCGACTCTGTTCACGAATTAACCGGACGATTGGCCGCGACGACAACTGTAAAAGTCCCTTCCGCCACGCGAACTTGGAAAGACCCAACCGCACAAGATCCGCCCTAAACTAAAGAATAATATACAACTCAAGGGTATTCATTCACAGACACAAATGATACGTCGCAGTGACTGTGAACCAATATGTATCGTGTTAGAGGGGTTCTAGGTGCACTATCGCAATGTCCTATGAAGACTAGCGTCGGAAAGAGAATTTTAAAGAAATATTTAGCGACTAGAATGAATTAAACTACTCGTCTCATGTTTCGCGATATCAGCAGTAATTCTATCGTGATATCCGGTGCACTAGGACGTATATGCGTATATTCACGAGAGTTATAAAATTGATGGGATATAGAATAAAGAAGAATATAAACGTAAAAAATTTGTATTCCACATGCGACATCAGATACAGATTTTATATCCCGAAAACATCACGATGGGCATGATTACCGCTTCTTTTTCATTACTACTTCAGAATTTTCGTATCAAGTCGGTTTCGTTCTTACTTTTTTTTTTTTTTTAATAAATGTTACATTTTTTTGTCGAACTTCGAACGATAGGGTCTAAGAGGGATGAAATCATTTCCACGAAATCAAGTTAAAGGAAGACAGAACGATAGCGAACGGCTTACGCAATATAAATAGAACCCCTTTCCGTAAAACTTCACGACGATAAAATACGTATGTATGTACTACGCCGCGCTACACAACTCATGTGACGCTCTCGAGATAGGGAGTCAACAGGCGGTCGCAGGTTGTAGAATGCTGGCAGCTCTCGGCCGATTCTGATAGTTTTAAAACTCTTAGTGAAAAATTTAACGCATTCTGGGGGGAGTTTGGGAAATAAATTTGAAAAGGGATTTTTACGACAGGTATTCTTGCTGGACCGGATACCTACCTGTGCCGCTTTTTTCATTAAATTTATTCTGTTTGCGTTTTATACCTGTATTGCATTCTATACCTATACAGCGTTGAAAAATCTGTAGATATAATACGTTTTCCACGAAATAATGTTATATGAGTTTAGTGAAATCGCAACACAGACCTTTGTCAATAGGGTTTTACGACGTGCAGGTCCGACCTTGAGGAGCCATCGCTTCAAAAGAATGTTATCAAACTTCGGTTTTGAACTTTTTTTCATTTCGCAGATTGTATTAATACCGCAGTCGTTTAACCTCTTCCGCGATTATTATACTTCGCAATGCTTGAGGCGACTACTGCACCTTCTTAAAGATTTTATGAACTGTCACGCTGCAACGAGTTATGAGATTATTATAACCTGTAGACGCGCCCGATTTACCCCGTAGTTGTTATTCGCCGGCACCAATTGTTTATTTCTGTATCCAACGCGACCTTGCATCCTCGCGTGTAGTCGTAAGTCGACCGGCCTTCTGCTAAGCTGTTTACTTCTTAATTTTACCAAGTTTCATTATATGTTTTATTTAATCACCAACTTCTTCATGATAGTTCAATATAATTATTCCCTGTTCCTTGAATTCGTATATCAAATCCGTTACGATTATGTATTAATTGTAAGTGAACGTTATCGCTGTTTTCAGAAACACCGAATAAGCTAAACGCTGACACGCGGAGTTTATATGAACTTTCACACTCTACACATGTTATTAAAAAGTTCCTGTTGCACGAGGCTAACTTAGGGGAAGGGTTTCCGCACACGCATCTTATATTCATTGAAATCGGGTTCTTTCGGCATGTCTCGGGTTTGTTCGGTTTTTATCTACTCGTCAGGATGCGGTCGGGACCTCGGCCCTTGAGACGACGTAACGACGTGATCAACGAGGGCTCACGTTATTTCATTTCATTATTCAACTGCCAATTTATGCGGAATGCATTGTTCATAAAAACAAAAGATACAAAGTATGAATACTCTGTATGCATGGCCAAGCTTTTTAGCCGATAGATACTGAACATGGTAGTGATAGATTTGTATTATATGAATTTCATTTCTTTTTATAATCGCTACTATTGTCAGACCACAAAGAATTTCTTTCATATACATATGTATACCTATACATTTATAAATCACGACGAAGAAATGTCGCAAAAAATATTATACAAAATATATATTGATATTATCATGCAGATTTACGGGGATTAAGAAGGATTGGCATGTCGCAAGAGCAGAGCCCCCTCAAATATCTTTTGGGTAAATGCTTCAGTATAACGATTTACCTCATGCTCACGTACGATGTGATTTCAGTTTTAATCTTAGGTTTTGCACGCGTTACATGTTTAGGATGTTCTCATTATTTTTGAGCGGATAATTCTATTTCATTTAAATTACACGTATCATTTTTATGGTTGCAACTGCTCGAAAGCTAGTTGAATGCTCTCCTTGTTAGTATGTCAGTAGTACAGCTAAGGCATGTGGGATTGTTTATATTTTCGGACCCACAGTTACATCACGCTTCTGAGAAAAGGGTTGACTTAATAAATTTGGAATGCGTTATTTATGAGCTATAACTGTCAAGAATTCATGACATGCTCTACGAATTTTTGAATATATTCCATGCACGTATCTAGAATATACAACTACACGTTCTTTGTACGCATTGTATATTTATTCATTATTATGAATAAAAATGAATGATTATTGCCTATAGATCGTTTCGGTTATGAAATATGATCATTTTTCACAGTGCATATACATATATTTTTGTAATAAGTGTTCAAGTATTCATTGAACTGTTGTACATATACATTCTGAAGTTGACACTCGAATTTGTAGACATTGGGAAAGGTATTAGTATTAATTATTCATCCTATCGACTCGACTGGATTGATTTAAACCTTTCCCAATATTTATTGAGTTGTTTTCAATCAAAGCGATTAATTACAATATTTTGTTTTGTACGTAAATAAAAATGATATAATCTTTTTGATTGTTTCTTTATTTTACGATCCTATATTTACCACGAATAATAACCGACGTGTATACCTATATATGATATGTTGCCAGCCGGTGGATTTGGAGGAATATGTACAGTGATTACCGGTCATCCGTTAGACACGATTAAAGTTCGTCTTCAAACAATGCCTGGAGAATATTCTGGGACGTGGGATGCGTTGAAAAAAATTGTAACCAGAGAAGGACCGCTTGGGTTGTATAAAGTAAACGATATATAAATTAGCGCCAATTGCATAATTCGGTAATTAAAAATTTGTACAGGGTGTTACAGCACCGCTAGTAGCTATCACACCGATATTTGCTATCAGTTTTTTTGGCTTTGGTCTTGGAAAGAAACTTGTGGCAAAACCTGGACAAGATAAACTAACCGACATGCAGCAGTTCCTTGCTGGTGCATTCAGCGGCATGTGTACAGCTTTCGTTATGGCTCCAGGGGAGAGAATTAAGTGTTTGCTTCAAATGCAGGTATATTTGATAATTCTATTCGGAAGGAATAACGAAAAGGAGAAACCGGAAATCTGGATATACGTGTAATGCTTTTGTTGAACATTCAGACCGAAGGTAACAAAAAGTATAATGGGTTTCTCGATTGTGGGTTAAAACTGTGGAAAGAGGGAGGAATTCGCAACATATATGTTGGCACATGCGCAACCCTTTTACGCGATGTTCCGGCCGCTGGAATGTACTTCTGTACCTACGAGGTGCTAATGCGGAAATTTAAAAGCCTTTCTGGATCAGAGGTATGCATTAATATACCGAGATAAGGGTAAAAACTGAAAAATCATTATTCATAGGATGCAATGTGGCAGTCTCTAGTGGCCGGAGGCGCCGCTGGTATTGCTAACTGGTCAGTGGGCATGCCAGCAGATGTAATAAAATCCCGACTTCAAACTGCTCCGGATGGGACTTATCCCCATGGTGTGAGATCGGTACTCCCTATCCTCCTCCGCGACGAGGGATTTCTCGCTTTATACCGGGGCGTTATACCCGTAATGCTACGTGCATTTCCTGCTAACGCAGCGTGCTTTCTTGGTCTCGAATTCGCAATGAAGTTCCTCAAGGAATATACCCCTTGGCTTTGATTAAGATCTTTATTCTGGCCACAGAATGATAGTGTATTTACATAGTGTTACAAATACAGTAGCGTGTGGAGCTGCGGTGAAATTCACATTAAGAGCTTACGTTATAGTGTCAACGATGTGAAAATGTTTCTTAACCACACGCGTTGATTATAAACTAATCGCTGGACTGTGAATCACGTTCTTTCATGAAATTAGTAACTTATAAAGTTTATTGAAATTTCTGATGAACATTTAGCTTAGAATTTTTATTTATAGAAATTCTAAAAATGGTTTCAATATTTTAAAGCTTCATTAAGCATCAATTTAAAAAAAATAAGCGTAAACAGCTGATACGTTGATGTAAAATAATCGTAATTGTAATAATACAGCAGGGTTGACAAATTTCTTTCATTATGTTACTCAATAAATACGATTAATTAATCAACGAATATTCTTATGTGTATCCACTTTCAAACTGTTGGAAGACAGATTGATTCCTTTCGACGTATGAAATTTATTATACACCTCGACACGAGTACACTATGCTATAAGTATGTTAGTATGCACGGTCTCTATGAGAGTCTGAACTATATTCTTCTTTCCGTGCACCGTCGCGAATCACATACAAGGTTGAAAGAATATAACAATCGAACGGTCGGCTCGGTGGCTAAGATGAAACTGCGATTATAAAACTTGTACTGAGGGATATAACCAGGACATATTATACCGGCTCGAGAGACCCGCGCACGCAAAAATGACAGCGTAAGGGTAGAACGATCAACTCACCCCCTCTGCGAGCTCTCGTAATTGCTGTAGCAAGAATGCAATTTACGTCTGTCGATCGTTGGCTTCAGTTTCATTTTTCTACGACAAGGTTGGTCGTTGAAGTCATATCTAAAAGAATGTGTTAACACTAACATGAAAGCATATGAGGGTATATAACATATTATACGATCCTGGAAAATAATATTAAACCATGTCTGAAACGCGTCCTTATATACAATGATTGACAATTTTGTGTAACAGCATATACTCACATGGGAATTCAAAAGGACTTTCAATTCTTTCTTCGTATTCGTTACTTTTATTTCGTTTTAATTTATGAGTACATATGTACATATACAAATATGTTTGTTAGAAGGTTTTCGCGAGTTTGATTGGCAAAATTTTCGAAACGTTTCCAATTTCATTATATTCCGTAAACTTTTATGTTCTCATTTGTTAAATTCTTTTGATTCTCATTTCACGACATTATACCGTATGACTACAGTTTTCGCACCACAATCTTAATATGACGAACTAGTCTCAACTTACTAGATGGTGATGGTATTTCGACGTTGAGAATACGGTTTTTTTACGGTGTTTAGACGGTTGAAAAAATGTCCTAAATATTCCGTGTAATTATCATCGCAGATGTATCTGGTTTAAAACAGTTCACATACCGTTTTCATATACGTATGTACCGTTATTAGCCGGTCGTTGGACCGGTATTTTGTTCAAACCAAAAGTTATTGGGTAATCGAATAAACTATGCTCCCCTTCCAATATATATATTGAGTGTTTTTATTGTAGTTTCCAAATTCTAAATTTTATATTCTATAATTTCTAGCAGTAGGGGATTCCCGGTCGAACATCAACTTGGACAAAATAATATGGCCACAACTGATGCTGTAGTACTTAAAGTCCTTTTTAGATAGCGACACTAATCAATCTTACGACGATCTTGCGACACGTCAGTCTTAGCGCACGCGTGAACACGACGGTTTACAAAAGTTTGAAATCTGTTTTAAAAATGGAAGTTGGTCCCTGGCTGTTGTTTGTCAGATTATTCCAATCGGTATTTTAGGGTTTAAAAAAATTATTTTTTATACCATTTTTACTAGAATTTTATTACCAGTATCTTCGAAATAGTTTCAATGTGCGATTTATGAAAATCTCAACCTCTTTTTACATCTTGATTATTCATTCGTTCATCTATAACCGTACGGATGAAGCTTCACAGTGACTATAAATTGAAATAGACTATTTTCAATATTTAACACAAAAATTAACGACGACATCACGTTGTAACATTTATTCGATATGGAAAAACACCGACCAATGAAATCATTCATCGCGGCAGCTCTGGAATACTCTAAACATCCCAGCGAAACAACGGCGTCTATTTTGCAGAGAAACCTCGGGGTAATTCATAATATTTAATTACAATATGTAATACATACCCGCATTATCGGTCGTCAATAGATTCAGCCATTAATTCACCTACATACGTAAATTGTGTTAATTTTACTAAATTTTAATGTAATACCTTACACAGACTATAGGTGCATCCTTGGACTTAAGTCTGTTTGATCCTGGATCAAGCATAGCTGCAGAATTCTATGTTAGTTTACACGAGTTGATGAACTCTCTAGCTTCAAGGTCTACTCTTGTTTGGAACGCTTTAGCCGTTCTTCAACATGCTTGCAAGAATACTGCGGCGAGAAACGCTCTTATACATACATACAAGTTTACTCCTATTTTAAACAGACTATTGGAGGTTTGTACAGCTATGCTACAACCGTTAGAGACTTGTAGCTTGGTTATTAATCAGTTAATTATAAGCAGTACTCATTTCTCAACCTTGAGATACCTTTTTTAACAAAAACATTAACTTATCTCAACTGAGACACATTTTCAAACAGACAAGTTGCTTTTCTCACTTCATAAAACACCTTTTCACATTTTCCGGACACTTCTACATACAAAGAGTGATCTCTTGTTCATATTCAGATCCTTTTTTGCCTAAAAAAGTGACTTTTCTTATTTTTTAAGCGAGCTTGACTGTTGCCAGCCCCATCTCTAACGATCTAAAATACTTTTCTCTCACCTAGAGCCATTGATTATTAAATGATATTTAATATCCAGGCAAATCTGACTGCAGAGAAAAGAATCAGAGTGTTACAGCTGCTTCAAGAGCTGACCTATGGGGTAAGGATATCATGGCAAGAAGCTCACTTGCCATATCTTATTGCGACGCTAACTCAATGGGTTTCTAATTCATTGGAAGAGGACGTAGTAGCATTGTCACTGGGTGTGCTAGTTAACTTATGCTACAAGAATCTCCATGCTATTTACACTCTGATGCGTGCCGTAGACACAAAAGCATTTATCAGAACTTTACTCAAAGTACAAAGCTACAATATAAACACCAGAGTACAGTGCTGTAAATTACTAATAATACTCGAGCATGTTAACAGAGAAATATCTGATAAAGATATCCTAGATTTTGCTGAAGTTACTTTCACCAGTCTTGTAACAGCTTTGAAAGACAGAGATGTACCGCTATTGAGACATACTGTTGATTTCTTCGACGATGTCAGGCAAAATGATCATTCTAGAGCTGTACTCACAACATATCCTAGGTACGCTAACTCTCTTCTATCAACAATCTGATTCTTCAGTTCATGAATCCATACAGTAATTGTATTTCGTTTATTTAAGCTATGCAGAAAGTGTTGAAAATATACTAGCTTCATTAGAAGCAGACTCAGACCCTGAGTGCGTAGCACTTATGATGGAATTCCTTGTTTCCTTGGTCAGACTTCAGATCCCATCATTAGCACCTTTATATTCGAGTTGTGTGAAGGTCGCCATGACTTGGGTTCCCGTTGAACAAGTATGATTTGATTTGATCTCATCCATAAGATGATCTTCTCTGAATAGAAACGTAATTAACTATCGAATTGGCCTTTTCAGGTGTGCTCAAAGGCTCTAAGTTTGATTAGGACTGTGGTCACAGATATAAGGCGGATAAAAGGCTCTGTTGAGATACTAAACGAGCTTGATTTTTCGGTTTTAATGCTTGTCTTAGACTCTGATTCTAAAATGGACGAGGGTAATAACTCTCAAAGCGTCGAATCTCAAGCTAAACTAACTGAGTTTTTACAACTATTGCAAGAACTGGTAAGAATTGGTCAACTTAGGCCTAAAGTTATGCAAACTTTCAATGACCATGCCATGCGACAAATCCTTGGACCTGTTCTTGAGCAAGGAGATACATCTACGTGCGAGACTGGACCAGGAAATATGTTCCAAGTAAGAAATACGAAGTTTATGATCTATCAATAGTTCAGAAAGATTTAAAACGGTAATGATTTCCGATCTATTCATCAACAGGACCCAGCAACTACTTTGAATATTCACGCTCTCTCTCTGACGGCCGACCTTGCAGCCCATGATTCGAACTGGCTTACCCTCTACTCTGAATTGCTTAGAAAAAGGCAGATCCAGATGGTTATGGCGCATGCACTGTACTCCGGGGATGTAGAGATCAAACAAAGAGTTTTGCAGTTGACTTCATCGGTCGGGTTTCCTCAGGACTGGTAAATATGTCCTTCGTCACAACTTGTACCCATTAACTTATTCAGTCAATTTCTTCAATGTCTTTAACTCTTTTTACGATAACATATTACAGTGTATCCGCGGTAGCTCGATCTATGAGTGAATTGGAACCACTAGTATTGGTCCAGAGCGGAACCGGGTATAACCCGTCTTTGAGGGATCGAACTACTGTCAGCCATGGATATTCGAGTGAAATGCTGGCTCCACTGTTCTCTTTGGCCCAAGAGGGGCGTCTAGATATATTCATTACGAAACTTGAACAAGCTTTTGATAACAACCAAATACAGGATATCACGACTTCTGCTGTTATGGAACTTTATGAATACAAGGCATGCAGTATTTTCTCAACACTTAAGAGATGCAACAAACCACATTTTCTACCATTTTCTAACAACTTTCTTCTCCGTTTTTCGATATCAACAGCTGGCGGCCATGAGGCATGCCGAAAGAGCAACGCAAGCAAGTCTCGAAGCTGCCAATAATCACTCGACCAGTTTACAACATAGATTAGCACAGGTGATAGCTGAGTCTAGCAGACTTCGTCAGTTGTTATTCTACACACAACAATGTCTGGAAGGAAGTCAATCTGAGAAACTGGCTTTGGCGGCAAAGCTAAGAGACTCTGAGACTAAAACTAGCAGAGTACACAGTGCCCAAGTTCAGGTAAATAGAAAAAAGATTTTAAAAAATCATTGCTAAAATAAATTTAATTAATAAGCCATTATTTAATGAATTAAATAATGTAAATATGACTTATTTTCTTTCGCAGGAAATCCAAGGACTGAGAAAAATTGTTACAGAAAAATCAGCTACCATTGAGCAGTTGAATACTGTGGTAGCAAAGCTCACGACTGAACTTAAGACCAGTGAAGCCAAGGTTGATACACTGAGAAAAAGGGTTGAGGATTTGATGAACGAGGGTATAACTAGCGAGAATAAAGCCAAAGAACTTATATCAAAGACTAATGAACTGAGCAGACTTATACGGAAAATGGAGGAAGGAACAAACAGACAAAAACAGGTGAAAAGCTTAGAAATCTTTTCATTGCAACGCATTATAATTGACTGTACGAAATTTTCTTTTATTTCTAGCAACTCGAAGAGAGAAATAAGGAGATAACTTCTAACCAAAATGATATACTGGCTTTGAAACAAGAAATACAAGAGCAAGCAGAACAATGTCAACTTCGGGATAAAGCCCTACTCGAAAGGGATGGGACTATCGCTAAGTTGAAAGAAGAAATTGCCGAACTGAGTCGAATACGGGATATGATATTTGAATTGACGGCAAAAAAGAAAGAGGATTTAAATGTGAGCTAGCCAATTATGAAATATTTAATTACGTAAAATACTCTGTATTAACATACTGCATCAGGGCTGTATCAGAGAGTTATCCCGTTCGCTGGTAGAAGCTAAGCGTTTACAGGGAACAATATTTTTTTACTTATTTACTCTCTTATCCATAACTTGACTATACTATTTATATCTAATTTGTATGTACTGGCTTGTTATATGCAATAAAAATATATTTAATGTTACATCGCAACACATACGAATTTGATTTGAAATTGCCTTATCTACAACTGTGAAGCATGGGTAAATAATAAGGGAAGACAGTTTCATTTACAGTAATTGGAATGTTGTATTGTCATGTATATTTTTCAAAACCCATAAGAATATTGGGGAAAAAATATCAAAAATCAAATCTCTTGCAGCACCGATCCAAGTAATAGCAAAAATCGACCGCAGTGCAGATCTAAATTATAATTACAGCTTGTTCATCAATCCCCAGAGATCATCCGTCTGTAGAAATTTATACAGACACGTAACTAGTGCAGTTACTTGAATAAAAAAAAAAAATTAAATCTGGTATCTATGTAAGAATTCTTCTATCTACCTTGTCGCGCATCGGCTTTAATCACTATTATACATACATATACACTAATTGATAATCACACTATGTTTGGCGTAGTTCAAATATATGAGAAAATATCTAACTTTACCACGCCAGGAGATCATCCTAATACTTGTAGTATATATACATAATATTATCCAGTTGTGGGAAACCTGTATAAAGGTAGGAACTGAACTTAAACTGCTAGTTGTGCACCGGACAAACGTAAATTATTCTTTACTGAATTAATTACTTTCTAATTAACTACGGCCTTTACTCCAAGGCTGTTCACTAGCAGAGGCAAAAATTAGATAAAAGAAATTTGCTCCTATGTTGATTCCCGCTGCTAGCCAAAAGACTGTATGCCAACGAGCCAAGGTTTCCTGTAACACACGAATCAAGAATATAAAATTTGACTTCTATATTCGATCATTAATGTGATCCTGCAATACGAATACTCACGTGTCCCTGAACAATTATGCCTACGACATAAGGGGCTAAAAATCCACAAGTATTTGCGGCCGCGTTTGTTATGCCGTATAATGTACCAGCGTAGCGAGGAGCAAGTGCGATGTGATTCATCTGATTCCCGGCATAAACTGCTCCCTGCAAAGATCCCAGACCAGTCAACATTACCAGGACAATATTGCCGTCACAACCAGCCCAAATTGCACCAAGGAAACTCAAGCTCGGTCCCACGGAGCCAATAGTATTCCAAAATTTGAAAGAATTCAGTGGCGACAGCACATTTCGCGCAAGAAGACAGTCAGCCAGTACAGATACTCCTAGACCAACTATCCACGCACTCAGATATGGCAACATAGATAAGACCGCGTCCTGCAATCAGATTTTATAGCGTATTTTACTTTACGTTATTATTCGTTCTATGATTGGATGGTTTTAGATGAAATAGTTTAGATTTTAGTCAGAGTTTTCAGTGATAAGCACGCTTTGAGATGTTCTTTTACATCTTTTACGAATTTTCTTATTTTGCTATGTATCATGGTGCAAATCATTGTCGGTATGAATAACGCATCTCTTTATACCTGTTGCACGTTATAATGTAGAATCCGTCCCATATAAGACGGGAGTTCGGTAAGTAGAGTATAAAAAGCCCAGGACTGTCCACACTGGGTGATGGTGATCGCCCACATTGGCAAAGAAGTGAATACAGATGACCAAGGAACTCCCATATCTATTCCCTTTGAAAAAACGATAAAATATCGATGAATATAAATGAAAAGAAGCAAAAAAGTTCAAAGATCGATTTATTTACTTCATCTTTCGGCTCTACTGATGCTTCGATAAACGCTCTTTCTTGGGGATCAATTCTGGTGTGTTGAGCTGGTGTATCAAATACGAATATCAACCAGAAGACATACCACAATACCCCTAATCCTCCAAATAAATAAAACGCTAGAGGCCAGCCTCCCCAAAGTTCTAACGAACATAGCCACCCACTAACTGGTAACGATATCACAGTACCAAAGTTCGCTCCTATAAATAGATAAAAATTCATCAATATATTTAGATATTTAGGAATGAAAAATTCAGAAATAACATAAAGCTCATTGGATATCAACGAAATTGATCTAATATGTGTATCACCTGCGTAAACTGCGGCAGCAAATTTACTCCTTTCCAACGGGGGGACCCAATGAGCCAGCATACTGTGCATGGCGGGGAATGTTACTCCCTGTAATAAAATTAGTGTATAAGTATTTTGTACATCTGAGAATTTGTTTTCTTGATTTATAGAGTCCCAGTGTCTAATTTACAGTCAAAAAATACTTCTGCTTATCAGAATCTGACCATTTTTAAATCGTTTTCAACTTGTTTGTGATCCAGTTTGACTAATCAGTGTTACTTTGAGCAATTGGGAATTGGAATTGTTGCGTTATCTGATCAAGCAGATTCTCCAAAGTGTCCAAGCACTCTGATCTGATCTGTGATAAAAATTGTTGGTGAAAATTTGAAGAATTAGTTGAAATTCGGACAAAAATGTTGTTTTCAATGCTGCTAAATACATAATGCATGTTAATCAAATAGACTGAAGCCTTTGTGGAATGTTTTACTCGCAAAATGAAACCTTTTAAGGTATTAGCAAGGAAAAAAAAACTAAAAATTTCACAGCTTTTGGGCGTGGAGTTATTAAAAATAATATATAAATTACTTCGTACCTCCGTAAAGCCTTCGGCAACTCGTACAGCGATGAATGGAATAAGTCCCCAATAAGCAGCGAATGGACTAATAATGGTCAATACACCAGTGAGAAAAATTCCTAATCCGTATATCAACTTTCCACCAAATTTTTCGGCCATACGACCACCAGGTACATTTGTGGTAACATAGCCGAAAAAAAATGCGCCTAATATTATACCCTGGGTTTTTTCATCCCAGTTGAATTCTCCTGCGCTCTGTAATGGATAACAAAGTCAGTAAAGATATAGACATTCTACTCTCGTCTTTTGGTGAGGATAAAATTGATTATGTTTCTGAAGTGAAACTTTAAATAGCGCGGTAGGCAGAAAATGAAACTCAGATGTAATGACAATGTATATACAATATATAGGGCATTCCTTGCCAATAACAAAACAATATAGAGCGTTCCTTGCCAATGACAAAATAATATAGGGCATTCCTTACCAATGACATAAAAATATTGTAAATATACCCAGATCGAATTGGGATGAAATGCACTATATAAAATTGTTGTTTGCCTATATATGGGATGTTCCTGGCCAATGACAAAACAAAAAAATTGTAAATATACTCAGATCGAATTAAAATTTCACTTCTGCCGCGCCGAGTTGTGCCACCCATAATATTTTTTTCTTTATTTTTATACAGTCGATTAATTACTTAATTAATTAATTATGTTTACACTTACTGGTGGGAAAGTCGCGTTCTTTTGATCTGGTATCGGTGGACAAACGTCAGTGTTGTTATTTGTCGTTCCATTATCATCGTTTGTTTGAGTTTGGTTTACCATAGAGACAATAGCGATCGAAAGATTAACTCGCATCGCATAGACCAATGCAAAACCGAGAAATCCCATGAAACCGAAAGAGTATCGTGCCTTGATACAGGATCTAACATCTTCGGTAACGGCCGGCGCTTCATTATGGGTAACTTAAACGTAAAATAAGACGAGAAACGTTTTAGCAACATGTGTATAGTGATTGTGTTTACATAGGTATACATAGATTACTTATATCGCGGAATAACGCGTGGATCCAGAACCGCCGCGGCGTATAATCAAATCGACTGTTTTTAATTAAATCGTTCTTATATCGTTTCCAAAATTATTTATCACAAAGAAGAAAAAAGTCTAAGAATCTTGCGATATGGTTTTTTCGGTTTTATAATTCAAATCCTATCTTTAACAGATTCACAGTATTCTTTATCGGGTGTGGTATATATACAATGACGCATATTACAGACACTGTAGCAGCGGAAGTTTTCAACTGATAAAACGAGAAATAAAAATTGCATGCGAGCAATCTAGCATATAACAATATCATGTAACCATCTGTAGAGGAAAATTACGCCCACCAATATAAATATGTATATACAGTTTGCGTAATAATGTGATATTTCATAACAATGCGATATTTCTGTTTTGATTGTTATTATTATTATTATTATTAATGTGTTATCGGGTCGAAGTCGAGATATATCGCTGATGATTCCGATCTAATAGACGAATTGGCAGAATATAAGAGACAAAGCGAACCTTCAGAGATAAACAATACATTGCAATATTGAAGAAAAAAATTAATATACTGATACATGCGCTCATACTGTCAGATTATTTCACACTCACCTTTTTCATTCCATTCCTCATTTATGACTAACGGTTGATTATCCCTGGACAAAGTCGGGTCCAGTACCTCCATTATTTTTAATAATCAATTTATTAATATGTCTATTTTAAAATCGTTGATAGTGATATGCATACATATGCAGGTATATTAGATAAACACAGCTGTTGATTGCTCGATCGATTTAATGGAATAATTGCCTAGGTTGCGCGGATAAAAGTAGAGAGAGGTTATTGCTGGAAATGAAGTAATAGTTACATCCTGGCTATAGTAGTGTATAGGACTGGTGTAAGTATAATAAAGAGATTGGAATGGTTATTCCATCGGTCACGTATTATCGAAAGTGTGACACAATTATACTGTGATCTATTAGCAAACGCATAGAAAAATTATAACAATGGCGAACAAAGAATATTTGTTAATGGTATTATACAGAGAGAGACAGTCACGATCCCGAAACCGCGCGCACGCTGACTGTGGTTTTATTTAACTGTCAAATACGTGAATCATTCTATGTGTCCCCTACTCTACAAGATATGACAATTATCAGCTGAGGTTCGGGCCGTTACGATTGCGATTGCGCACGTTTATTACCCCCACTCCAACAAAACACGTGCCATATCGTGTGAATCGAGTTTCTTCTACCTGGAATATATCATATTCTCAGATAAAATCGACCCGATTTTATTTTTTTATCTTTTTGCGAAATCTCGTAGAATCGAGATAAATTTTTAACTCAATTATCTTATTTTTGTTTAAATAAAAAAGCTGGAGCTAAACTATAGCTAGATTTTTGCATTTAGAATGTAGGGCAAATTATTTTTAAATAAGTAAATGTAAAAAAAAAAAAAAAATTAAATTTAAAATAAACAAAATTCGAATGCAAATATTTTTTCGTTTTATTTAATATTGTAAAAAAAAGAAAAACTTTCATAATTAGAAAGAAAGCAGGGTACAATTACATTTCCATTCCATTAAAATGCTTTCTTCTTTAAAATTATTATCATTATCATCGTGGACAAATCATTAAATATTAAAATTATTATTATTATTATTATTAATCGTTATTCGCCTATACTTAATCGCTGTACTGTTCCATTTGCTACTTTCGTAGGCGAGTGTGTTAAAGATTTGGTCAAGGGATCCAGTCCCAATGCCACTTTTAGTAACTTCAGAACACTTTTCTTGTCCGGATTTTCACTCTCTAGAAAAAAATAAAAATAAAGAATGAAGTTAAAATCGATTGGTTGAACACTTTTTTTTCCTTTACGATTTTATACTTCAAAGAATATATAGAAATAAGGAACAAAAAAACAGCACAGAAAAGACCGTTTCCTATCATCTTATATCCTGTTTTCTGTTCCAATCTTGTGCATAGTACATTCTATTTGATAGATTTATCTTTGTCTCAAACCCACCTTCAGTATTTGTAATTTGTTGTTCCAAGTTAAGTTTTCCTTGTGCCATCTCGTACATACCTTCCTCTATCGTATCTTGAGCTATTAATCGAATTATAGATACTGGTCTGTGAATGAAAACGTTAGTTAAATCGATAGCGAATTTTATATTCCAAATTAATTATTATTATTATAGTATAAATTGCATTTCTATATTTTTCTTTGTCTGCTCACCTTATTTGACCGACTCTATGACATCGATCTTCTGCTTGTTTATCATTATATGGATTGAAATCAAGATCGTGAATTATCACCGTATCTGCTGCCGTTAAGTTTATTCCTAGTCCTCCAGCCTTTGTTGATAATAAAAATATAAATATGCTAGGATCTCGAGTAAATTCATCTATCAAAAACTGCCTTTCTGTTACCGGAGTCTGACCGTCTAGCCTGGAGATAACAGATCATAAAAAATTCGACAATATGAACAATTTGCAACGTTATTTTAGATGTAATACACATAGGCTTTAAAAAGAGTAACAATTTTGTTATTACAATGTAAATTTAACTCACCTAAAGAACTTGTAGCCTCTAATCCCTACATATTCCTCTAATATATCCAGTACCATTGTAAACTGGCTAAATATAAGAACCCTGTGACCCCCTGCTTTAAGAGCTGGCAGAATTTCGTCAAATTTTTTCAATTTTCCAGATTTTGGTATTAATTCTTTAGGCAGTCCTTGGCCAGCTAAACATTTATGGGATATTGTAAGCTGGTTTATTTGATAATCAGACATCCACAATAAATCCTCGAGCACATAGTCAGGATTTTTTTGTTTGTAAGTAGGATCGTTGGCCAATTTCTCCGACATAATCTTAAAAAATGATCATAAATCTAAGTTTCGAGACATTACCAATAAGGAAAGTAGAACCGAAGATCGAGAAAGGAGAAAACGCGTGAAACCTTTAGCTTTTTTTCGTCATAGAAGTCTCTGATAAGCAGCGGATGATTAGCCAGTTTCCTCAACTGCATCATCATCCCCATCCCATTTACTTCCTTGTTTGCGTCAGCCTCTGCGTTGAATTCCGCCACTAAATTCTGATACATTTCATGCTGTGAATCTTCCAGAGGGCATCTAATCACCTTTTCTGTTTTCACCGGCAAATCTCTGAGGACTTCGGACTTGAGACGGCGCAGGATAAACGGCTTCATGATTTGTTTAGCATTAGAAACTTGTTCTTGTTCAAAAGCTGGCTGTTCTACGCCGTTTTTGTCTGCTGCTAATTTCTGCGAATATAATAATTCAAGTTTTTGTTATAATTTGCGTTTAATTATTAGGTTTTATTTAATTCATATCATTTTCATTTCATGCTTACAGTGTTCTTTGAAAACAGACTCTTTAGCTCTGCGTGTTTGCCGGCAAATATAGACGGCATTACAAATATCAACAGAGACATCAATTCTAGCAAATTATTTTGCAACGGGGTACCCGTAAGCAGGATTCTGTGCTTTGCCTGTAAAGAAATACACACAGAAGTTTCAATTCCTGATAATTTCAATCCACGGAATTTGTGAAAGGGAAATATGCTCACATTGATCCTAAAGAGAGTTTCGTATCTAATTGTAGCCATATTCTTGAGCATATGAGCTTCGTCAAAGACCACATACTGCATTGGCATAACTCTGAAAAGTCTCCGCTCTTCAGGGGTGCTACTGACCAGTTTATAAGTTGTAATAATAATATCAACATCTTCTAAATCGCCGCTACGCCAACCCATACGCATTTCTTTTCGCTCTTCTTGGGACCCGTAGTATCTGACCACATTTAACTGAGGAGACCAACGCTCCAGCTCGTTGGCCCAGTTTGCTGTTTATTAATTAAAGAGAGCAAAGTGATAAAATGTATTTCTGTTAGAAAATAAGCCAAATAGTTTTAGGGAATTAATTTATAGCTAAATTCTCACCCATCGTCGAACTGGGTACAACAATGAGATGAGGTCCTGCCCCTTCGATGGACAACCCAGTTTCTTTAAGGTAAGTAAGGAATGCAATGACTTGTACAGTCTTTCCAAGTCCCATTTCATCTGCTAGAATCCCGTTAACTTTCTGTGCGTGAAGTACAGCGAGCCAATTGAGGCCGAGCATTTGGTAAGGGGCTAAATTTAATCCCGGGGATATCCCCGCGGGTTGTTTTCTCACATTTGTAGCCCCAGCTGCCACCGCTTTTTCCATGTTTGACGAAAGTCGAAGGCACTTCTTCATTAGTGTTCCAATTACCTGCCGTGTCGCCAACAGGACCTTGAACGCACATACCATTCCTTGTTTGCTTAATTCTTCAAAAATTCTTTTTTATTAGAACTTTTTGTCTTTTCAAGGAACATTCCGTATCCATTATACAAATTTTCGAAGTTATTAAATAATCGCATAATAATGTACAGATTCCTTTTTTAGGAGGAAGAGTTTATTTGTTTTTTCTAAGTACGTTAGTCATAGATAGACATTGATATACGATAAAGACAATGCAGATAAATTAAAAAAGACAGAATTTCTTGACTATAGTTGAACCGATTTCTTAACTAGATGTGGAGAGAAGATTACAACAGACCTGAGCAGAGTTTAAAAGTTCAGTATCTAAATATCTATAACTTTGGAACTTTTGTACGAGATCTCTCCATCCCGCGAATGGACGAGCTTTAACAATAGCGTTAGCTCTTTTCTGCGTGCACTGAGACATCAGTAGCAATTCAGTAGTGTTTGCAGTCTGCATGAATTCTAGAACGCCTTTTTTGTCTCCTGTCAAGTCATCGGATACTTCGGCGTCGGAATCATCATCACTAAAAAACGGGAATAATTTTTTTACAAGAAATCTGAAACTTCGTTTCCACGCAGTAATCGTCAACCATAATTGTTCCTGCTTTTCACAACCCACCTATCAAACACTTTATTCTTATAATCCTTCTCGTCTGAATCCACATCGACCTCTTCATCACGGTCTACTTTTCTACGTTTCTTTTTGTTACTCAAGGACGTATCGTTGGACCTTTTTCTGTGTGTGTTAAGATGGATTTCTGCCTTTTCAATCTGCCAGTCGGAACTAATTAAAGCCTCTTGAATTCGCTGTGGAAATTTTTGGGGAAATTAGACTGACTAGGGTAGGCATGATGAATTGACTATTTGTTTGTTTCAAAAGGCCCTCTCAAAAACTTGTTCTTCATCATCAAATATCAAGCTTGGAAAAAAACTCAGCCCTTAATATTAATATCTAAAGGTCACTCATCGCTATTCTTTATTTTCCATTTAAGTAACCTGGGAAATGTTCTGCGGAACTTTTCGAATTTTCTATCTGAAGAACTAATCTACTTAGAAAGATTCTGCATAACTAGTTTTGTTCAAAATTGAACGCTTCAGAAAAAACGTCTCTTAATCTTTTTCAATGAATCTAACCGTTTCCAAGTTATTCATGGTTAAAGTTATGAAGAAATGGGACAATAACTCGAAAACAATTAGATTTATCAAAAAAGACTGAGAGACCTTTCTTTTTAGAGCATTCAAGATTGAACAAAAATAGTTATGCAGAATCTTTCTAAGTAGATTAATTCTTGAGATATAAAAATCGAAACGTGCCACAAGAACATTTTCCATGTTATTTAAATGGAAAATGATGAATAGTGATGACCAGCCTCTGAATGTTAATACTAAGAGCTGAGTTTTTTCAAGACTCGTTATTTGATCATAAAGAAAAATTTTTTTAGAGGGCCTTTTGAAAGAAAAAAAAAATTACTGACTATAATACATAAAGTTATTGATGTATAAAGATGAATATGTGTACAATGGCTCAGTTATTGCCCAAAGTATTTATTACTAACCACAGCATCGATGCGAGGATACAATGTGGTCAGGTACTTTAATTTTGACTCTCTGTCTTTGGTTTCTGGCCCATTATCGACCTTTGGAGATTTTGAACTTTGGAGTTTTCCAGGACTCCCAACGTCGCTGTCACTATCTTCGATCCTGTTAATTGTCTTGCGACGAATCGCACCTACAGGACTCACGAGGTTACTGTCCTCGTCCGCTATAATGGGAAAAAGTAAACAAAACTCGATATTCACGTTAATACACAAAATTTTTATTTGTACTTTATGTTACTTGAAGAAATTTTTTTTTTTTTTTAAAGTAGAGTGGCTGTTGTTTGGTGAGCTAAGACTCGGAAAGACGGAAAGAAAGTTGAATGTGGCGAATAAGATATTATGAAGGATCCAAATATTTCGGCAACGATGATTTTAGATCGTATTAAAGTCGAGTTTGTGTTATAACCGAATTAGTAGATAGAATTTCCTTACATGTGTTCATATTTTTCAATGTTTTCTTCTGGAATCGAAATTTTCTTAAATTTTCCAAGAGACTTGGACTACCTGTCTTTGTTTCGGGAGAATTTGAATTTGACATAGCGTCAAAATCGGTGGAAATAACACGCGAGAGGAGACATTTCTATTTTTTTTTTTAATTTTTTTCTATCCCCCCTATCTATCTGTCTTTCTTTATTTATTTCTTTCTTTTTCCGAAAGGTAACCTTCGAAAATTGTGACAGGTGCTGCGGGAAACTGCGAACTCGGAAGTAGACTACTCTAAATTACAGATCGCCAACTAGGAAATATTTGAAACAGTAAAATCACTGCCAATAGTCATTTTCAAATACCCTAAAAATATGCATCACAGGTTCTGATTTGTCAGTTTCTAATCACTTGTCCAATTTCGGTATCTGGATTCATTAAAATATTCGAGTTTCTCTACTACATCGTTAAGAATAGTTCGTGATTTTTGATCCGTGAACTTAAATAAGAATAATATTACATATGAAAAACCTCGAAATTATGTTCTAAATTTAATTTACACCACATTTATTTTACTTTAAAATTAATATCCGTTGAATTACCACCGTACAGATCATTTTCAACTCGATGAAACAAGAACAATGACTTTAAATCAACCATTTTTTTAAATGTCTTTGGTTGATTCCCGCGCAATTCCGTCATCTTGAAAATCTAAATACAGTTTAATCGATGTTATCAAATATTTAGGTCGATTAAAATTCTGTAAACAATCGATATTCTGATGAAATCGATTATAATCGTTCAACCCGTGGACTTGAGTCCCTTTAATTCCATCCTCCGCGATTTTACCTCCGACTAGATACATGCACATAGCATAATACAACATTAACAGTTTATGTGATTATAGTGGTTCGTTTAGGCGTTATTACTACACCCTACATGAATATAAACTGGCTTATTTAAACGGCAAATTGTCGTCGATGATATAGATCCATATTCTTTAAACATGGCAAGTAATTGAATATCAAATTTCACCCGAATCGGCGACTGCTGTCTCGACAGCCGTACACATAACACATAGCACGACTCGCAGCGGTCCCGAGAAACTAGTTCAATATCCAATTCTTCGATATCCTTATCATTCCGTTATTCCACATTATTAATTACCGAGGTTAATAAATCGCGGAATATTCACCAAAATATCGAAATTTAATCGCATTCACAATCTGTACAGGATTTATACTTAGCCTAGTTTTTCGCCCCACCTATTTCCTTTTTTTTTACAGAGTTTCACACTGTTCTTTATGCGAGATTTCGTTTACAAGATTTTATCATTTTCAGGATGACGACGTTGCCGTCTTAAGAAGGCTCGAGCAGCTTATGACTGAGTTTTTTTCACTCCAAACTACAAACGAACAAAAAAGATCCATTGAACATAGTCTACATGAATTCGCATCGCAAATTAACTCATGGAGACCTTGTCTCCACTTTTTATCTTCTACTAACAACAGATATGTCAGCATGTTTGCTTTGACTACGTTAGAGGCGAGTTTATAAACTTTACAAGACTTCTTCATTTTCCAGAAGCATAATTATCGCTTATTTTATTAACTTTATCTTCGATCTATTGACAGACTGCAATCGCACGTAGATGGCCTGTTCTGGGATGGGAAGATAGAGCTCTTGTGCGATCAACTCTTTACACTCTTTCATTGGAACGAGGAGTGATGCCATTTGTTAGAAACAAAGTTGTCAAGCTTGTTGTCGATATTGCCAGACATGATTGGCCCCATTTTTATCCAGACTTCTTCTCAAATATTTTACAGGTGTTGTATATTGTACGGTTTTTTGTTGTAAACCCTTAAAGCGGCTTAAACATGAACATGGACCATCAATCTTAATGAATATTCTATAATTCTTGTTATGAAATGATCAAGAAAACTAAATTCTGGTTTTCAATTAGTATCTTTGAAATTATTAGTGATTTTGATTCACTCAGCTGGCTTTTAATCTAGAGGATGATATTCTGGGCTTCAATTTCACTTGGAATTTCTATTGTGAATAAGAAAGAAAGAAGTTGAAAGATAACACGCATTTATCCATTTGAAAGTTAAACTTTCATAATTCAAGCATCTCAAATCTTGCGGAAATCGTTCAAAAAGTTTGATAATATTGACAATAAATTATCAAATCCTATTAAACACAAAGAAACAGAACTGATTTAGGTAAACAGATAAAACCTGCTTCTTTTTCAGTTATTAGGTCATAAACACACGAGATTACTGGGTTTAGTTTACCTCAAAACAGCCTCTGAGGAATTAGCCACACCCAGAGAGGATTTACCTCTTCATCGAAAAACAGAGCTCCTTAAATTGTTCAATAGTTTGGTTCCGACAGCCTTGGATGTTCTCACAGGCACGTTGTTTAATAAAAAAAAAAACATGTATCTTTAAAGGAGAAAGGAAAAAATTATAAGTCAACTAATCGAACCTTTTCCCACCACAGAACTTCTCGTTGAAACAACCAAACAGCAAAACAGATCTGGCACAATAACTCCACCGCCTTCTCCAACTGGAGGTCAAAGTGCTCCGCCTCAAGGAAGAACCGTTCTTGATGTTGAAGGCCTTGCAGCAGGCAATGGAGACATCTGTATCATGACCTTAGAAGTCTTGGCCCATTTATTCACGTGGATTACTTTGACAGATCACTTCTCAACCAATTTATTGAACGCTATATTCACCTGCGCCAAGTACCACGATTCAATGGTAATGAAATATATACTCAAAATAAAAGGTAACGGTGCACTCGTCGGCGCACAAAATTCCCATCTTCAAAATGCTGTAACTCGATGAAAAAAAGTTGAAAAAAATAACTTCAAAAAGCATTTCGAAAGTTGAAGCTTCATCTTTGAGATAGTTTCTTTAAATTTCCTCTACGGTCATTTCTGACCTCATGGCGTCGGTTCGAGCGCAGAGTTGCGAAATGCAAAGAAAACCAAGTTTTCAAAGTTCTCTGTGGAGCGTTAAAAAAATCGCAGAGAATTTTTGTGATAGCCATTTTGTGGCCTGATATCTCCTCTTCGGAATGGTTATATTTAACTTTTCTACCCGATTTTCTTTCACGGAGTTATTCAACTATAAGACTAATAACTGTACACACACACACACTGGGGGTGCATGGTGCCTTTACGCATGACTTGACTCAAAGTTGAATAACTCAGTGAACAAAATTCGCTTAAATAAATTAAGGAAAACCACTTTGAAGAAAAGATTTCAGGCTACAAAATAGCTATCACTAAAATTCTCTGCGTTTTGCAACATTGCGCTCGAACCTACACCACGAGGTCAGAAATGAACGTAGAAGAAATTTAAAAGAATCATCTTGAAGATGAAATTTCAACCGTCAAAATGCTTTTTAAAATGATTATTTTCGGCTTTTTTTCATTGAGTTACAGCATTTTGAAGATGGGAATATTTCGTGGAGTCCTGAGTGCGTGGTTAATTATTGTACTTTAAGTTCAAATCTTGTCAAGAAAGACGAATATCTACCTGTATTTTATATTAAATGGTCTTTTTTTCCCTTTTCAAATGTTTGAATATACAGAATGGAAGGCAGATAGAAACTGCGATGCAGGCTCTGACGACGATAAACGAGTTGTTATACCGTCCGTGTTCACCAAGTGCAACTGAGAGCCTATTGCTGCAGATATTTCAGCGTAGCATTGACCTATTTCAATCAATGGAGCATCTAGAGTCCGTTGACGAAAGGTGATTACGATTTACAAGTTACGACGACTTCCGCACTCCAGATCGTTATAGAGAAAAAAATTCTGGAAAGTTGCCGTCGGTAACTATTGTGCGATTACATACACAAAAATTTACAATACGTGAGATTGAGCTTATCCTATTTCCTGCTTCTAGTTACTTGGAGAAAATGACCGAGTATCTTCGGCTCTTTGTTACAAATCATCTAAAAAAGGTTGAATCTTGTACGAAGTTTCCAGTCAATGCACTACTGGAAGTTCTCTATCATCACACTTTTCAACGCTGCATTACGCCCTCTGTATACACTAGGTGCCTTGAGGTGTGGGCTATTCTATTAGAAAGCACACAGTCTCGATACGCCACTGTTGCTCTTGCCCTCGCCGAAAGAGTACTTCAGAAAGTTAGTTTCAAATTTAACGCACATGTTCTTAAGGATCTGGATACGGATACCTTGGACGAAAATGTGAGTCTTTGATAACTTGAATTGTTTTAAATGAGGAAATATGTACAATAATTCATTTTGTCATGTTTTTTTTTTATCAGTATTTACTTCTCGTTCTCCAGTATTATCGAAATTCGATCTCCTTTTTTGTTTCAGGAAGAGACGGAGTGGCAACATTATCTCCGATGTAATATAGAATGCCTTGCTAAAGTCGCTGACATATCTCCTATACCTGTGTTTACCCTGTTGGTAAGAAAACTCTCATATCTTGGTTTCTAGAGATATTCTCGAAGTTCAGCACATCAACAACGTTCGTAGCCATACTAGACTCAAAAATATCTTCTTTACACTCCACAGTATCAATCCTGGCGAGAGGGTCTATCTGTGTACGCTGAATTAGGATCTGCTATAGCCAGCGGCCGTTTAGTTCTTTTGAACGATTCTGAGGCTTCAAACGTTCGGATTCATCTGAGGGATTTAGCTTCTACAACTCAGGCTTTAGCTCGTCTATACGTTCACTTCGTAGGTGAGTTGTTATTTATCGAGAATCCATGATCGTTCATAAATCTAAGCCAAGTATAACAGGAGAGAAAGGAAAAGCACAGAATGTATGTTTCTGAAACAGGTGATCAGCCAGGCATAGATTGCTCTTTGGCAGAGGAACTGGTATCTCAAACTCTGGAAGTCTGCGCATTTGCCAAAGACAATCAACTCCACAGGGCGAGTTTACAGCCGAGTGAGATACTTCAGGATCTTGTTGAAGTGTGGGTAAATTTTTTCAACTTTCTTGCTCTAAATCAAATATTCGATTATCTCAAGTCTTTCCTATCTTCAGGAATTCACAAATGTTGGCTTCGCTGCAAGCCTGGTGTCAGTGGATCTCTGAAAGGCCGGAAAAATTGAGAGACACATTGAGCCAGCGCTGTGTACAGTCCTGCATGTGGGCTCTAACTCCAAACGCATTTCCGCACAGTCTACCACCAAAGTTTGTCCACTCTGCTGCGCATCTTATGCAAAGTACCGTTGCTATTCTCAGACCAAATCTCTGGGATCAACCCGCTTTCAGAGATTTAGTTGTAGCCGGTTCTCACCCACATCTTAATCCAGACACTGCCAAGGTTCTTAGAAGAGCCCTGGTGAATGGAATCGTTTTACCTCCCGGTGATAACGTTGTGAGACAGAGACTAATGGGTAAAGAACATTTATTGACATGAGAATGGGATATTTTTTGATTCTGCTGATAATATTTTATAAATATTACAACAATTATTTATTCAATTCATACAGGTACTATGGTATCGGCTTTATCACAGCCATTGGGTGGCCAAGGGCACCCAGTACCCCCAGAAATGGTTGTATCATCTTGCGTACTTTCTCTGAAAGAGTTGCTAGAAGATTGTCGGTCTTCTTCAACAGCCATAAAGAAATTGCTACACGTAAATCTTGAGTCTACTGTAAATCGGGTATTAGAACTCCTCCCACATCTCGTTAGATTTCCAAGCACATGCGAAGCGCTGTTGAGCTTTCTTCACAGCATATTTGAGGTACTCCAGCAACAACTGGGGCCTGAATATACGCAAAATGCTGCACAAGCTATGCTACACATATTCACTAGGTGATTAATTCACGAATTTGTTTAATTTCTGTGTCCTTCAGCTTATTAAATCTCATCTTTTTTCTTTCAGAGAAAATATACCAATTGGGCCGACGCTTGATCAGCTTTTGGAGATTCTTATTTTGGTTGTATCCGCACCTAGCAGAGCTTTCAAGGCGTTTGTACCTTCGATAACAGACTTATGTTTAGGTCACGTGTGGCCTGTAGTTGGAAGTGAACTAAGTGACCATCCAGATACTACGATAGTATTATTGCGTTTGTTACACAGGTGAGGAGCAATGAATCTTTTATTTGGAACAACTTTTGCAGTCTTTTTTTTCTTTATATCACCACAAGGGACTAAAATCAGTTGTTAATTCTTTTAGTATTCTAATGCACCATTGGCAGTATTTTTACAATTCTTCCGTGCTGCGAACATTCGGAAATCCAGACAGAGACGAGCCCGTTGAACACAGGGAGGAATTAGTAGCTATTCTTGAAGCTTTTGGACAAGCTTTACTTCAACCAGATGTTAACATATTCCGACAGAGTCTTCAGAGTCTTGAGCAGCTTAATGCTAGGTGCCGTTTATATCAAAGATCTATTTTCAAGAGCAATCTTTTGGAAAGATTCTTGGCTGCATTATTCACCGTCTTATTTCAACGGTAGGTAAAAATGAGCAAAGATGTTGATATCATTTTTTTATTTTTCTTATAGAATTGTTCAAAAATCTTTAACTTTTTGCTCAATTTCAGCTCCCACGATCTGTTGGCCGATGAAATAGCTGCTGCAGTTCATAGCTTGGCTTTAGTTGATTGCGAATGGTTCTTTGGTGAATTTTTACCAAAGTTTTTGACTGGTTGCGAAGGATTAGATGATGAACAGAGATGCACGCTCTTGGATAACTTTGACAGAGCAACGGTGGGTTTATTTATTGATATTTCATGCTTTATTTCATTTCTTTAAATTGCACAGATAAAACTATATGCATAATCTGTTGAATCTATTCTTTGTTTGTTTCCAGGATCAACCGACACTGACAAGATCAGTTCTTCGTATGGTGACTGATCTCAGGTGCTATCAATTCTGCAGGACTGTTTAATAGAAGACTACAAGCTGAGGTAAACATCCTTGGATAAACTTCAACTGCGTATGATTCGGTGTGCGGAGAGTATGCCCTGAGATCTTTTGTATATTTGTTAGAAATGAGGGAGAGACGATAGTTAAAACGCGTTCGGACTTGTCTCTAATTTAGCAAGAGCTGTTATTCAGCAATTGATAAAGCGACATATTTGTATATGTAATAAAATTCTACATGGAATGGAGAGGAGGATTTTATCTGATTCGATAGTTTAATATCGAGGTATAATATAAAGTATTCCAATTATAAAAAGTAAAATCATTCATACATAACTCGCACTCATCACAATGGTGCGATGAATAAATACTGCCATATTATATTCCTACGTAGTTTAAGTACGCCAAATGAATTTTATTACCGTATTATTATTGTACTTAAGTAAACTAAGATAAATTTCATTGTTACATTAATAAAATATATTGAAATTTCTAAACTGTGTTCTTTATTTCTAAATGATTTCTACTACGCTAATGGATTCCTTCAAGTTAACGAAAGGAGTATGAACTTTAAACGTTGATAAGAGAGAGTCTGATACCCTTCGACCTCTGGTTGACGTTGCTATGTGTATAATCTGTAATAATGTTTTCTCTCAAAGTCAGTAAAGTTTCGTAATTGGCTTTGCGACCATGGCACGAATTTTGTTAAGAAAATTTTATCGATTTAATAGTGAATCTAAGAATGTGCCGAGTTATTTGATCAGGAGCCTATCCTCTAGTTCAGAGCTTTCTTTTCTTCAAGAGCTAGGAATCGGCCCTGATAATCCAGGAACTTTCGATGGCCAGTGGGGAGGATCGGGTCCGGTAAGTCAATTCGAGAAGGATGTGAAGCTGCGAGTGGATATGTAATATAAACACACATATGGTACCATCTTCTTCAGGTGATAAAGTCCATCTCTCCAGCAACTGGTAATGTCATAGCAACGGTTCGCTCCTCAACTCAAGATGAAGCCAGAAATGTTATAGCAAAGGCAAATGAAGCTTGGCCTCAATGGGCTTCATTGCCTGCTCCAGCAAGAGGAGAAATTGTTCGCCAGATAGGAAATGAGCTAAGAACAAATCTCAGTCCATTAGGAAAATTGGTGTCGTTAGAAATGGGTGAGCAAGATTGGAGAGAAAGAATCATGTCGTTTAACAAATATCATATTGCGGTATATGTATAAGTAGTAATTTATCATATCAGGAAAGATATTGGCCGAGGGTATAGGAGAGGTACAGGAATACATTGATGTATGTGATTATGCCGTTGGTCTCTCCAGAACACTGCCTGGAAGCCTCCTTCCATCAGAAAGAAAGGACCATGTTCTCATTGAGAAATGGAACCCATTAGGAGTTGTTGGAGTCATTTCTGCATTCAACTTTCCCATTGCAGTAACAATCCCAATACTATGAGCGTATAACATATCTACAAGACTTACTGAAATTACATATACATTTGCGTAAATGGTAAATGACCTTTTCTTCAAATTCGTAAAGGTTTACGGATGGAACAGTGCTATAGCTATGGTCTGTGGAGACACCGTAGTCTGGAAGGGAGCCCCAACTACACCCCTAGTTTCAATTGCAACAACAAAAATTGTTGCCAAGGTCCTCGAGCGTAATGGAATTCCTGGTTCCGTTGCCTCCCTGATTACGGGGGATAAGGATGTTGGGGAGGTCCTTGTTAACGATAAACGGTTTGTCTTTATGACTATGATAATGAGTTAAGTGGCTCCATTTACACAATGTATTACGCATTCTGTGAAGATTGTTTTAATTGTAGCGTCCCGCTCATATCATTCACTGGAAGTACTGAGGCCGGGAAACAAGTCGCCTTAAATGTTCAAAAGAGATTTGGAAAATCACTATTGGAATTGGGTGGCAACAATGCTCTAATCGGTAGCTATGTAGATCATATTAAGTTATAAGTTTACAGATTCATCTAGATTCTGAAACAGAGTTAACACAATCATAATTCCAGTTACTAAGGGTGCAGACTTAAACATGGCTATTCGAGCCGCAGTCTTCTCTTGCGTTGGTACAGCTGGTCAAAGATGCACCACAACAAGGAGGCTGATTTTGCACAAAGATATAAAGGCTGAATTTTTAGGTAAAATTTTTTATGCTATAAATAGAATTGACAATTCACGCTCCACATTCTTTGATCCGGAATATTTTTGGCATTTATGAAATCCCAGGTGTTAATGTAAATGCTACTTTCAGAGAGACTGAAAAAAGCTTTCGCAGGAATCCTTGAAAGAATAGGCGATCCTGTACAAGAGGGTACTCTATATGGTCCTCTGCATGGATCTAGAGCAGTCGATGCCTACAAGGTGAAATATCACATCGATATGATGTGAAAGAAACTTGATGAGATAAAATAGTTCAGTAATCATCACGATCCACCATTATTCTACTTGTTTGCAGGCTACAATAGAAAAGGCAATCAATACCGGTGGGCAGATAGAATTTGGTGGTAAAGTAATCAACCGACCAGGCTTCTACGTTGAGCCGACAATAATATCTGGCCTACCAACAAGCTCTGATTTAGTTCGGAACGAGACTTTTGCCCCGATAGTTTACATCCTCGAAGCAAATACTTTAGAGGAAGCTATAGCAGTAAACAATGGTGTGGACCAAGGACTGAGCAGTGCTCTGTTCACAAAAGACCTTGGAGATATATTTAAGGTAAAAATTTCATCTGCAGAAGTTATTTTATTATCGCGTAACTTAAACCGTTTATTTTTATCGACAGTGGATCGGTCCGCTTGGTTCTGACTGCGGAATAGTAAACGTAAATATAGGGACAAGCGGTGCGGAAATCGGAGGTGCTTTTGGAGGCGAAAAATCCACCGGTGGTGGGCGAGAGAGCGGAAGTGACGCTTGGAAGCATTACGCGAGACGTTCAACTATCACGATAAACCACGGAAATGAATTGCCATTAGCTCAAGGGATAAAATTTGAGTAAACTGTAATAAGTTAAAAGAAGTTGATTCATATAGAGAATAAAAAGGTTTTATTATTTACAAATTCATGATTGTTTTTTTTGTTTTTTTGTAAAGTATGTATGTATGTATGTACATGAGTATCAGTTAATTTATTTCTAGTCTTATAAAATCTACTCTAACATCGACGGAAGTATTTTTATGAAATTTGTAAGCCTTGGGTAAGTCGTATCGCAGTTCTGCAACGACTGTTGGCGTAGTTCCAAGATTTTTTGCTTTTCTCATCACGTGATCGCGGGTGCTTGTCTTGTGGAGTGTGTAGACTGAGTTCCGAGCAATTTTAACAGCTATTTCTAAGAACTTCATGTCAATTCCAGCGTTACGCTTTGTTCCAAAGGGTGGATTCATCACTACTGTATCAAAGTACTTTTCAAATCTTCCTGTGAAGTGAGATCCTACGATTATTTTACCTCTGATAATAAAATCAATTCACATTTGGGTAATACCATGTCAAGTGATCAAGCCTTTTTGGGTAAATTTTGAATAATGAGAATATTTTATATTCAACAAACGGAAATTGAGGTGGACTATTTTTTCTTGCTGCTTCATTCGTTTGCAAAGAAAATGAATCCAAGCCGGTCCCCATGCAAGAAACGTACCCAAAGTTATGAATTTTTGAAATAAAAAAGTGCGCCAAAACCAAAAATGTGAATAAGTCCGGAACTATTAGAAATGTTGAAAAATCCTTCAACGAATGTTGTTTTCTTGTTATAAACAACGTTTTTCTCCATTGGCGTGATAATTCGGAAATTTTGCCTGAAAAAGCTTGATCACTTGATATGGAATTGCCCATTTGGATGCAAATATAAAGTTCTAACGAACCAGGCAAAAAACGGAGTAAGTCGCACTGAACAGCCTCGACGTCGGATTCTAATTCAATGCAGTTTCTTCTCAATATCGAAAGCGCGTCAGAATCTATTTCGAACCCAACCACATGATCAGCACCAAGTAGCCGAGATCCGAGCGAAAGAACTCCGCATCCAGCTCCCAAATCTGCAACAGCTTTTCCTTCAATATCATCAAAGTGAGTTTGTGCAGTGTGCAGTATATGAGCGCCTATGTGAGCACTGGTAGCGTATTGTTCAAGCAGAATCTTTGGGGCTTCGAATACATCTAATTGTTGAAGACATTCCTCCAGCTCTCTAAGACGCATGCACGCCATTATCACAGTTTTTCTTCTTCTAAGATTTGTGTAAGATCTGTATATTATGATTCCAAGCTGATCGAGGCTCTCTTTCACTTTGCATCAAAACGCGGCAGAACTGGTAAAATCAAATTGCCAAAGGATGAGTCTTGAGTTACAAAGAATCCTGCCGAAGCTGAGTGGGCGTTATGTAGAGCTGCACGCTGTGAGGCACTTAGTGCAATTCCATCGACTGTTGCTGTTGGACTCTGTTAAGGAAAGCAATTCATCGTTTGATTAGTTTAGGATTATGTAACGTGCTAGAGGATTAGAAAGGGTGAAGGCAGGCAAGTTTATTTTAGGGGTAAGATAAAAGATTTTCAATATTTCGAAAATTCAGTTGATTTTTTAGTTTTATTAATTTTTCTTTACTTTTTTTGACCTCAAACTTGATTTCCCATAAGATTGGGGCGCACAATAAAAATTTTTGACCGATTTTCAAATTACGAAAATTTTCTTTCGTTTTAAACTGAATGAAAATATTGTATATATTATAATATACATATATATTTTTTCTAGTTTACGCGCGCTATGTGTATCATGGCACTATATCGGAAACAGAAGGAGAAAAGAAACAATATGAGGATAGTATAGCTTTATTTTAGATTATTCAGAGTTTGGTTAAATGTACGCGTTCATTCATGATCTCTTTTTTCATTCGGGTTATACGTGACGCATTTATGAATGTAATAAATAGGTATCACGTGCCTGCACCTGCTACACATTCATTCAAAGGGTAATAGTGGTAGTAATATTTTTGTTTAACATTTCCGCATTCTTCGGATGCACCACTATGTTTCCATTTATCAATGAAGTAGTGATGTGTGCGGGGACATAAGTAGTAATGTAAATAACCGAACAAACAAATGAACGAACAACTCGGAAAGGAAATTAGTTAATCTGATGATAAAACCGAATGAAGGAGGGAATGGAGGACAATAGTTAGCGATGACAAGTAAACCAATTAAAAAACAAACAAAAAAAAAATTGATTTTGCTCCGATTTTTTTTAACATGAAATGCACTACATTAGACATCCTGACATAACCTAAAAGTCAAAATATTACAACAAGACCTACCAAATTAGATGCTGAACTAGCCGGAGGGACGGCTAAAGGTGTCAAAGGAGTTCCCAGCGTCGGTGCAACGCCTTGTTTCAATAATAGCTGCTTCTTTAATTGTATTTCTTCTAGTATTTTTCTATTCTGTAATTCTAGGTGGGTGGGGAGGAATAGGAATGGGGAAGGAAATAAATAACAAAAAAAAAAGAACACGAACTTAATTATTGTCGTTATTATTATATGATATGATGATTCATTTAATCCACGAGTATTTATGTATTTTACAGGAGTTCGCTAGGTCATCTCACCTCTCGAATTAGACTGCGAAAAAGCCATTTGGAGCGAAAACGAACAAGCACAGTCACCTCTACCGAATGCTGTAACCTACTGAATCTATTAATCGACTTAACATCATCGACAGCTTCAAATGATCTACGATTTTATAATGTGACAAATTGTTAGAGGTTATTACATTCCAAACAGCAAATTGCCGACCTATTGCTGATGCCAGACTGGGTCAACAATCTTGAATCTCGACAAGCATAAACTAACCTGTATACTAATAAAAGATAATAAACTCATCTATCAAAACCGCATCTCGCGTGGCGAGTTGCGTCACTTGAATTGAAGCGACCAATCGGTGTATACCTATAACTAGCTAGTCAACACGACAAATGCTCTAATCTACAGAACTGCACACACCGAGGTACAGGCATTGAGTAAAGATATCTTTACTCAATGGTATGGTCATTGAGTAAAGATACGATTGTACACTACGTACGCACATTAATATATGAAATTCTTCATTGATAAAAAAAACTACCCTTACGATTAGCTATGCGCTTCATGTCTAGTTATCTCCACGTTTAATCAAACAATTGAACGCGACAAGTAAAAGTGTCGTTCACTTTTCGTTGTCAAAATCGCAGAGGCCTCTAATACGGGTATTATGTACTCCAGAAGGCCCCCTGAAGTACGGCATATAAACGTATAGACATGTTGTATACAATACATATACGAGTGCGCAATAGAAGTATAGGTGTGTGTACAGAAGGTTGAAATTCCGATAAAAGCGATTGTCGTGTCGAGTCACCAGCAGTCAGTAGTCTGTCACTTTGTTATTATGTATTGAAAAGCCCGTTAATAGTGGGATGATGTGATTATTCAACCACCTGTTGAATCCTGGTTAACCTACACAATGGCTTATCTTTTAAAAAACTTAACCAACAGCATTTGGCATGCATTTTACGCCTTACAAGGTGACACCCCGGGTGTCGTAGCTAAGTCGAAATTAAAGGTATGTATAAAACTCTCTTTAAACAAACACACACCCGCCTCAACCATGTTCTATCTATTAACTTACATATTTCGCAATAAATCAAGTTCCCTGTACAGGGGTGTGGCTTTTATTTCATAAACGGTTTCGACGTCATTTTACAGGTTTTAACGGCTAATTTCGGAACCCTAATGGACCTCTACGACGTAGAAAAAGGGCTCGAAGACTATCGCAGCACCCATTCTCTCACCTTTGATCAATTTCTTTATTACTTGCAAAGAGAAGTCAGTTTTTACACCCATATGTTCTTTCACCTTATGCCCATTCTGAAGCTATAAAACTAATCAAACGTTCAATATTCTGCAGGTTTTCTCCGCCGTACCAGACACTGCGTCGATAGAATGGTCGAGAATTCTTGAAGAAAGAGTTGACGAAATATGTTGGCTTGTATCCAGAAAAGTATACTCAAAACATAAACACACAGTATTTGAAGATCGTAGTGTCTACAAATTGTTCAGGATATTTTGTCTACTTGCTGAAATGGGGACCGATAATAACTCAGAATCTTCATACCTTGTTAGTTTTTATATAAACTGTAATCATCATGATCAAAAAACGCTTCGGCTCTTAGATAAATAACTTCTTTTACCATAAACAGATCACCATGCACAGTTCTGAGGTAGCCCAAATTGCATCGCAGCTTGTAACTTCGTTGGGTCTTCCTTGGGATGCTTCTGACTTCATGGAATTATCCGCAGCTTTAATATCATTTAGGTAATTTTTATTCTAGAGACGTTTATTTAGTCGTCGAATGTTTCTAGTCCAGAAGCGGATAGATGAGGTTAAATAAATTCGTTCAAGACTGTATTTTTTGCTTCTTGTTTCAAATCAATTCACAAATATAAAAAGAACTCGTTATTAGCCGATCTTTCTGGACTGGACGCAGCAAGATATCTTTTTTCGTGATTCATGCATTTAGCATTTAGTTAAACGTATTTCCAAAAAGATTCCCCACATTTCTGGCAGTTTTGGAGTCTAAATACAGCGGCGGAGGAGCCTTGGATTCAGCAGCTGTTAGTGAGGCCATAGATGACCTTTATCAGACTTACGTTAACGACGTTATTAAGAAAGTAAGAAATTGTTTAAAAAAAGAACTTAAGCGATTCCACTCGGTTGAATAGCCATTATAGATCTTTTTTTAAACATTTTTACAGGGATATCTCACGAAGAAAGGGTTCCTTTTACCAACGACAAGGTATTACTGGTTCGTACTCAGACCAGGAGAATTAATTTACTACAAAGATGCTCAGCAGAAAGAGGCAGCTGGTGTAATAACTCTGAATACAAATTGTTGGGCAGACGCTGTTAATAACTCAGGGAAACCTGATAGAAAGTTTACTCTTTATACTCCAGAACACAAAGGAATAGAACTGATCGCTGACGATCACAGAGGAAGACTACAGTGGCTGGCTGCATTGCAAATTGCGATAGATTACTCAGGAGATAGAATAAGCTATCAGAGGAGTTTGGCTATTCAGAGAAGATCCGCACGACAGGTATATAATCAATTAGATGAATACAGGTTTTTTTGATAGTAGCGGTAATATGTGAATATCTTTTACTATTTTTTGCTAGGCTGAAAAACAAATAAAAGAAGAGACTGGTATCGAATTACAACACGAACGTCAGGCTAGAATCGCTGCTGAGATACAAGCTAGAAAACTTGAGGCTTTGTCAAGAGAGGAGGGAGCCAAGGTCCAAGAACTTGAAGAAATTAAAATGAAACTTGAAAAACTCTTGCAGGAAGAAAAGCAAGCATTGCAAGATGAAGAAATAGGTAATTTCGTGGTCGCTTCCTCGTTTATATGGAGTTCATTCATTATTACAGGTGTACAGTTGCTCTTTTATCATAGTACGAGTATTTAATCCAGTTATTTTTCACATTATTTTATTATATAGTTCGAAATCTTCAAGCCCGAGTGTTAAAGGAGGAATGGGAGAGAAGGGAGCAGCTTGAAAAACTTCAACAAGAACAACAAGAGCTTCTCGAATCTGAAAGATTGAAACGTCTCGAGTTCGAACGTAAACAGCAAGAAAATGAAGATAAATTACGAGGTAATGCTTTATGTGTTGTTGAGTATTTACGAATGAATGAATCCGCTTTATCTCCATTATTCATGAATATGTTATTACTTTAAAGAAGCTGCAGCGAGGCTAGAGCAGTTGGAGTCTGAACGACAGAGTCTTGACGCAGAGTTGAGATCTGTGCGGGAGAAAGTAAGGCAAGCTGAAGGTGCCCAAATACTACTAGAGGCACAAATAGTCGTCACAAGACCCTTGAGAGGTGGAGATCGAATCAGACGAACTCAAAGCTTGATTCCTTCTGCCAAAGAGAGGATTGATACTCTAGAAAATGTAACAGACAGAATTGTTTCGGCACAGGAAAAAATTCATCCAGTTGTTTGAACCTCTTGTGGAATATTCTCCACAAATTTTCCATAAAGTTATTGATATTCCTCTCCTCGAATTTAGCCTGTGTATTATCAACAATAGGGTAGAATTCTATAGTTCCTTAATTAAAAATACCTTGCCTTAGTGCCAATGTTAAACATTTGCCATCTCGAAAAGCTTGTGCCGTAAAGTAACTAGGATCATTATATATATTTTCGTGTTGTTATTTTATAAAATTTATCTTATCCATAGGGATTGTTAACTATCTGTGTCACAAATTTACATTCCATATAAACAGAACTATATTGTAAATAGTATTCATAAGATTTTAAATGCATATACATATGTAGATTATACCATTTAAGACATACTTGGAGAAATATATTTTGTATAATCGACTTTATCGTATCTATCAGGGTAAATTATTGAAGAATAAAATTTTTGAACTGATTACACTAACAATGGAATTATCAATATTTTCAATATGGACGAGAATACGTTGATAATAATTTAATTACGATCGAAGTTGGTGGATTGTTAATTTCTATGGTGACTGTAGAAATATTGATCAAACACTGATCAACCTAAACAAAAATTACCAAGTTTTTTCTATCTATGTGGAAATCTTCTTAGCTCAACTCTTGAATCAGATAATTTATTTCACGTATTATTTATTAACTAATTATCATAATGCCTGCTAAAAAGAAAAAAGGTAAAGCATCAAAGTTATCGCGTATGAGTGATGAGGAGCGAGCCAGATACTTGCAACACCGAGCTGAAATAGAATTGGAAGCAAAAAGACGAAAGCAACAGTTGATTGCTGCCTTTACAAAGGTGATACAGTTAGATGTCCTTGTTGACCGAATGTAAATTACTTTTGAATAGAATGAAATCATTTGTATTCTCAGCTTGTTACTTATTCTTCAATATATTTAGAATAAATTGAAACGGGAAGAAGCATTCTCGAGATTAAATACTGCCAAGATAAACGAACAGTGGCGTCATATTTTACGTCAGATAAAATGCACGGAATTATATCAAGACGTAAAACATATTTGGCAAAATTTTGACTGGACTTTAAAAACTAAAGATACATTGATAGCAAAACTTTACGATGAGCTTGAATTATCTGATAGAGATCACCGGCGATCACAAGAGGCTCACATTATCATGATTGATAAATTTATCGGTGAAATTATAACTTTACTCTATTTATTAGATCTTGGAAATAATATCACCAATTTCAATGACTGAGTTACATATACTGTAATAATATTTCAGGTATACACAAGCAGAGATTAAATTATTTGCATGAAAATTATCTGAAAGAACTTAGAGAGCTTGAATACATTGGAACGGTAGAATTGTCAGACGTTAAAAAAAAACTTGATAACAGTTGCAAAGAACAAGATACAATTATTTTTGCACAGAACAAATGTCTTGGGAGTAGTTTAGAAAAAACAAGGTCACTGAACGCCATTCACACTCGGACAATCGTGCATACAGTGAGTTTAAAATTTTCAACACGCAATAATGAATCTTTTAAAACGAAAAATTCAACTATTGTGTAATTAGAAAGAAGATGATATAATGGAACTGAGGCATCGTGTCGTCGGCAACATGGAAAATCTGTGGTCTCAGATGCTTGGGACAATATCTGACTACGAATCTCTAACAGAGAACAAACGAAAACAGTACGAGTATCTGAAGGAACAGGATGACGCAGTGAGGGCAGAGACAGCTCTGTTTCCTAAACAACAATCTCAGCTCTTGGAAACTATCGATAGTACTAAAGGACAATTGGATGATCTGGCTTGGGAGCGTGGAGAACGAATAACGGAATTAAAGCACCAGCTTGGACAGTTAAACAAGGCAATTTGGGACTTACGATCTAAGATAAGAATGGCTCAAGTTACAGACGCTATTCAGTTGAAACGGCTCAGTGTTATAAGCAATGGAGTAAAGAAGGTAAGACTATGAGGATACGTAGTCACACAGCAGTCGTTACTTTTGAAAAGTAAAGTTGTAAATATAAATTTCGTATCACTTACTACTATTGCTAGTAGGAATTGGAGAGACTTCTGGAAAAGGGAACAATGTTACAACTTTTAAGTCAACTTTGCTCAAACTTAGAAGCACCGTTAGATGGAATTGGGAAATCTTTTGGCGAAGAAATCGAGTCATCACAATGCTCCAAGGAAGGAGATACTAAACATGTAACTGTTCAAATCATTTGGGAGAATAGAATGTTAGAATGTTTTGTTCTTGTAAATAAAGTAATGTTTATTTTTAGGTAACAGAACCATTCAACAAAATGGAAAAGTTTTGGCAACGTTTTAACGAGGCAAAGGCAGAGAATATTTTAATGCGTAAAGAGCGCAGTGAGCTGTTGTTGGAAAACAGACAGCTGAGGCACAGTTTACGTGTTTATTTAATTACTGTTGCTAGAATGCCTGCAGCGAGACCTCATACTGCTATTTGAATTATAAAATCTTAACGACTTGATAAATGAATAGTTTTGCTTTTAAACAATTTCGAAGTAAACCAATATAAGATTTTTATTTTACACATATATCATTACAAGTAAATGTAATCTTGGTCAATAAAACGTTTCCCAATGTTTGCTCATCGGTAAATGTGTAGCTGAGAGTTGATAAGCTATGGGATAAACCGAAGCTAACAATTATAGGACATTTGTACTTCTTGAATATTGTAAATTCGGCTATTTTAACGATGAGTAAAAATCCCGCCTCCCAATGAAAGGTACTTGTATGGCCTGGCTCTAGTCCTGCCTCTGACCGGATGAAAGAATATTTTTTCCCGAGGAGCCATGCCTTCAGTTTCAAGATATATATCAAAGCAAGCTCTTAATCTCTGCAGTTGTGCTGATAAAGTTGGCGGCTTTTCCCACATGACGTTGATTTCTCGTTCGATATCTCTCAAGATATCAGCCGATGCTGGAACGCTAGGATTGAGAGTGACGCTGAAGATCGGCGCGACTCGTGGATAGTCAGGCTTTATGGCTATCCGTGCCACAAGCTCACCTGCAATAATCGAAAAGTAATATTAAATAATGAAATCGGTATAGATAAGTAGATTTAAGTTAATACTAACTGCTTCCTCTCCGCAGTACAGCCTCATAAAAAATATCCACCGATGATACTAGACCCTTTTGACAAAAAGGAGGCGTATCGTCAAAGTTTGAGTAATTTTTCCAAGAAAGAGTAGTGAACTTGTGCAAGGTGGTTGCTATTTTACGTGGCATCGGATCATTTCCCTCTGTAAGTATGGGAAGATTTCCTGATTCCAGATGACGGATTTCTGAACAGAGTTCTAGTCTGGCTTTTACACGGCGTTTTATCTCCTTCAAAACACATTCGACACTATCCTGTGATAATCCGTGATTAACTACAGCCTGAAAAATGAACAAAATTTCACACATGGAAAATAGAAACCCATATTTTTTCAGCTAATAAATAAGATACCTTTTGTTTGCTCGTATCAGACGTGATGAAGCGGAGTCCGGCCATACGTTGAGCCCAGTTATAAGGTGTTCCTAATCCAAGAGATGGGAAAGAACCCAAGCCATAGCGACGAAGTTGATAATGATTGGCAGGATTTGGACTCTCCAGCCCTAAATCACCCGGATATAATTCTCGGAGAACAGAATCAGACACCAGCATATCTCTGTAAATTGATAATGAACAATATGTCTAATTTTATTTAAATTAATTTGTCTGGTCTTTAGATGATCTTTAGCGAGTTGGATAACTCTATTTGATTCAGCATCGAAAATCTGACAAGATAATCAATCACTATGTATTGTTTTAATAGCTTTTGTGAAAATAATAACATACCCTGCGCTCACACCACCAGGATTTTCAGTTTCCAATTTAGACTCCAACGTCACAACATTCAAGTAACTCATATAAAAGAAATTGAGCATTAGCTTGGTCCCATCTATTTAGAAATCACAATAAAAGGGTGAGTTACTATTTTTGGAGCATGATTACTTATTGTTCTCGAAAAAATTAAATTTCGTCATAAAAAAAAGAGAATCTTTGTTGTTTTAACTTCTAAATAATATCTGAAATTTAATTTCAAGACTTCTGTCTTACAGGCAAATGAAATAAACTGGTTTTTGCCTCACTTTTGAAAATCATTATGAGTCTTATGCTCAACGGATGTCTCTGTAATAGTCTCAACTTCTTTTCCTCCTGTCTAGCTTCCTTCGACATTCTATGATGTCTTTTTTTATGAACTGGTGCTTCTTCCACGACTCCATCAGTTTGATTGTCCTGGTCAGAATCTGAATCTTGAGAACCGTCTTGGCTGTTAACTCTTTTAGCATCATCGTCGTCTCCTTCGATACTGACAAGCAGCGAAGAGTCTGCAATGAATAAAAGCTACATTGCTAAACAATGTCCCGAAACTTCATTACCAATGCTGTATCCAACGCACCGTAGGCATCCCTATAAGCAGCTGATTTTGCGTACAAAACATACAAAGGAGAAGCCAATAGCGCTGCCTTTTGATGTTCTTGTCTTATTTTGTCTAACGGCAAGCCGAGGCTTTCCTGAAGCGGTTTACTCGTCTGTAACAATTTAAAAAACGAAATTAAGTACTAACTTTAGTAGCCGAGGAAGAAAGGAACTAGAAAAGCTGTCCGATACCTCTAAAATTGTTCTTAATTGTGGCGCCAGATTATCCAAACGAGTTTGTTTGGATTCTATACTTGCAGCTACACCTTTTTTGCTGTCAGTTAACTCATCACACAAAGCAGCTAATTGCTTTCTCTGCATTAATTCCCATTCTAAACGAGCCAAACGCAGTTGATGAGGATCATTCTTCGTTACTTCCTATAAAAGCAGAAAAATACCCTATAATTAATAAATTCAGTCCCGATCTTGGCTTTTTCTTATCATATTGTTTACAGACAGTTTTTTCATTCACTCACAGGTCTAGAAACAGACTCCGGAGCTTCCTTGTAAAATTCTTCCTCGGAAACTAGATCAATTGATTCGTCTTTTGACCTGTAGAAAAAACGTCAACATTTATAGAGTAAGAAATAGTTGAACTTTCAATACACATATTTGCTATGATCATATAATTTATTACGAACTTAAATTGCAGACACTTTATGACTTCCTTCTTGAGATGCATTACTTCGTATAGCAAATTTTGCAGATGCAAGTGTCTACTGTCTACGCTGCTTTTGGCTGTGACTAAAGAATCCCTGGCAAATTTTGTCCTGAATTTTTCCATTCGGTTTAATTTCTTTAATTCGATAAAAGCAAGAGAGGTTTGTATCTGATGCTCGCGAATCTCTTCCTTGGACTGGAATATTACAAGATAATATAAAACATGATACTTTGATGAGATTTATTTGAATATTACAATTTTTTATACAATACTAACATTTTCGTCGCTGTTCATTTTCAGCTTCGCTATCTTGTCCATTGATTTTCGTATGCTTTCACAAGTGGATAAAAAATTTTCTGAATCTTTCTCAGGCGAACGTTCTAAAGCCTCTTTTTCCTCGTAGCTTATAATTGTCTAAATAATTTTAAAAAAATTTCGTTAAATTACGGATATAAATAACGTTGATAAATCTCTAACCTTATACATGTCGGCGTCTTTTATTGGAGTGGTTCCACTGGTAGTAACGGATTTTCTTCGCTTCTTAGACGTTTCAGTGTCATTTTCTTTACCCATTTTCAATATTCAAAATTATTTACGCGAATAATATCACTCGAAATGAAGATATGTTAAAAATATGAGGATTTATTTTATAGGTTATGTTTACCGACGCACGAGAGTGTCGTAATCATTGATCGGTTAACATGATAGAAAGTAAACGCCCTTTCGTGAGAAGGACGTCGATTTTCTATGTACAGTTGTCGTTCTATCAATGATTGTATGGTTCGGGTGAATGATATCAATCGCGTAGTGTCAAATTGTGATAAAGTATTTCTCTTATTAAATTAGTTATCGTTCGTTTTAAAAATGGGTATATTTTTTTCAAAGAAAAAGCCCCAAAGTCGAGTAACCGAGCAAGATAAAGCCGTGTTGGTACGTAGATAAAAAAATGCAAAAACCTAACCTAACTTAACCTAACTCTGTCACTTCAAAGGAAATCTAATCCCCCGTATTTACAGCAATTGAAACAAACTAGAGACAAGATAAAACAGTATCAAAGACGGATCGAACAAAGTATAGAGAAGGAGAGAGAAATAGCTAAAAAATTAATTCACGATGGAAAAAAAGAGTGAGAAAACTTATCCCTGATAAAATTAAGCCACGCTAATCGTAGTTCAATTTTTCCAACTTCTTATTCTGTTTAATTATTATTTTTCAGCCGGGCTTTGCTACTGCTTCGCAAAAAAAAATTCCAGGAACAATTGTTAAGCAAAACGGATGGCCAATTGGAAAATTTAGAGCACATGGTCCATGATTTAGAATTTGCACAGGTTGAAATGAAGGTCATAGATGGTCTGAAAATTGGAAATACTGCCCTGAAAAAGCTCCACGATATTCTGTCCATCGACGATATTGAGAAGGTGTTGGATGAGACCAGGGAAGGAATAGAAAAACAGAAAGAATTAGATGAGGTACTTAGCGGAACTTTGACCGACGAAGATGAAGGAGAAGCTGAGGCAGAACTCGCAGCACTATTAGCTCTAGACGAGGAATCGGTTGACAAAGAAAAAGAAGAAAAAATTCCAGAGGTTCCAAAAGAAATTCCATTGCCAGATGTGCCAACGGATGAACCGGTTAAACAAAAAGGTGAAAGAAAGATGTTTGTTAATGTTGGTAAAGGTGAAGAGAATGTTTATTTGACTGACAATAACATTTAGGCTTTAATCCTATTTTTCACCTTTGAAGAATTGATGAAATAAATAAATTGACATTTTTGACTTTGGAGATACAGTTTGCAAGAAACAGTTGTTCAATTCGTTTAGCTGGTGAAAATATTTATCTCGTTTTATTATTATTTAGTTGTTCTTTTTCTGTCTATCTCTTGGAATCAACATGTTCTCTGAATAAGCAGCTGACACTACAAATATTAACTGTAGTTAGTTGACGGATAAAATAGAACTAATAAATTTCAATTTACGGTAGATCGACAGCATGTTTTTACTCACAGCTGTTCAAAGTAAACTTGGTAAATAATTATCTCAGTAAACTTTCCACATTTATACTTATGGTGTATAATTACTGTTTACAGAGTCGCCAAGAAAGGAAAAAATTCGAGAAGCAGTACCGTTGGAAGCGTGAACAATAATTCAAAGTACAATATTAATAATGAAACTTGAATTATTCATAATATTTTGATTAAGTGTATTTCTCTATATTTTATTTATATTTCTTTTCTTTCCTTTTTTTTCTTTTGATTTTCTTTTTAAACAACAACAATATATATATATGTATATATGTACAGTGGATTTTATACACTAGTTAAACGATTCCAGCAAGTGGATTGTTCAAAGAATAAACACAATGTCTACAAAGTTTCCTAATCTAGGATTCAAAACAAAAAAAAAAAAAATTGTAACTGTTTAAAACTCGTCTTTATTAAAACGATCTTGTTAGGTATAGTTGGTGAAAAAGAGTTGTTCAACAAGAGGAAAGATGTTTTAGCTGAATATTCATCGTTTTATAAAGAATTCCGACTCTATACAAAAACAATATCATGATGTCTCATCGAATACAATGCGAATTATAAATAACAAATGATTAAAAATTATATTGTGCAAGCATTGGAAATAAAAGTTTTGTTTTATTTTTTTTAAACATTATTATTGTTAAGATAACGATTTGCTCTGTATCCAAACGGCAAATTAATGATAGTAGTCTTATCTTTTCAAGGTGAATTGAAGGTAATCCAAACAATATTATTTTATGTTTATAACTAGACGGTTCCGTGAAATATGATGATTGAATTTATTGTTAGTGAGTCTGACATACAGACGGATATAATATTTCAGAAGTCATATCAACATTCCAATGATTATCTTTTTTTTTTTTGTATTTTTTTTTTTTGATACGCAATTATATTTTCCAATAATCATACACCCGGGCCTGTGCGTCATTCATTGAACAAATAATTATAAATTCATATTTTGCTATCATGCTCAGGATCAGAACCTTATCTAGTTGATTTACGATCTAAAGTTTAATTGTTTAAATCGTGTGAATAACAAGTGAACGAAATATCTAAGAGATCACGAATAAACTTGATGTCTCATTTATTATCTATATTATCTTATCTGACTAATCAACATAAGCAACAAAAAAAAAAAAAAAAACTTTTCTTTCTCGCAATTCAATTATCTGACAGAGTATAAATTTTCTAGTCTGATCAAATAATTACTCAAACTAATTACTCCGACTACTAAAAAGAATTAAAAAATAATAAGTTTCGAAAATAATTATCAACAAGTTTTTAAAAAAGGCGCCTTTTCTTTTTATCGGGCGAGATCGATCACCAAACCGAAACAATACATCGATCGTTCGATAATCAAATCACGAGGACATACAGTAGCGACCTTGCGTTATTTTCCCTCGCTTTTTCACGTCTAATTGTCGGTTCGATGATCCCATTTTTATTGACAGTCAGGATCATGGTCGTTTGATATATTATTATTGATAGTTTAAAACATTGTGACGAGGGACATAAAGGATTGATGACAAAGTCGGCAACAATGGCGAAGCGGTAAGGTATTTATTTAATTAACAAAGTATAACCATAATTCCCAATATATTTATCTAAAAAATATAAAACTACACAAAGTTATGCGAAATGCGACTGAATTTCGCACCTAATAAAACAATTATAAGCTTACGCACGTAAGTTGTTCTTCCGGTTGACTAGACTGTTCTAATCCTTTCAGAGGTCACGATTGCATTATAACCATTGCTTAGCTAACTTCTTAGCGGATTCTAGACTCTCGTTAGCACATTTATCAGGATGAATTTGCACCCGCAAAATTGTTCGCGTGTTTTCTCACCTTATTTATACCTACCTATTTGTAAAGACTTTAATTCACGTCGTCTATTTTGACGGTAGTAGATACCTACATACATTCATTGAATCAGTCTTACAATGACCACGGTGAACGATTATGGATCTTTTATTACATAGTTACGTACTTTGATCAAACATAACCAAAGAATCGAATTAATATTAACGTAGTACCTAGATGATTTAAAAATTATTTCTCTCTAATACTTGTTGATTTTCCGTTAAAATTATCATTGAAAAATGATGAACATCAACGTCATAGACGCGGACGGTGCAACGTTGTCTGGAAATTCATCACATGTGTACAACATGCAGGGTGAATAAAGATAATTATGATACTTTTGTTTTTGTATAAATATTTATGCGATGACGGTTGAATCTTAGCGGGAATTAGTCAATATCTACATATATCTGTGTAAGAATTATATATTTTTTTATTCCACGTTCAATTAAGTACGTTTATCTTTTGAATGGAGCGGTTCGTGTCAAAGGATTACGCGGTCCCACCCACCTACGTAACATTATATGACGTTTAAATTTATCGCCTTGTAAAGGTGACATAAGGGGATATATAATAATAGGGTAAAGATTAAATTTATCTTTGCGAAGACTGCAGCAGTTATATCTCGACGCTGTATAAAGAGTTGGAGAGAATGTACCTACACACGATTTATCTTATCTCGATAATCCCAATTTATTTATTACAGTTAGGAATTGCGATAGCCAAATTTAGACTCGATGATTATATTGCATACATGCAGAGCCCACGTATGTATGTACGTACCTATATTATAAAGGTCTTTGTTTGTTAAAAACTTCGCATTGCATTAGCTCATATATACCAATGTCTGTGTATCCCTTTTAAACCGAGCGGATATTAATAACTTGTAATATAATTCACCGTCAATTATCCATACATATGTATGTGTATGTACCGGTAGAAGCAGACGATCGATGAGCTATACCATCAAGGTGACGAAGTAATAAATGGGTCATTCGGAAAATATTCTTCACAAAGGTGATAAATTTAGTCATTATATATGTAGATATAGAAGATTGATATATGTATACATATACGCGATCTCACTGTCGAGCAAATTTCCACTAAACATTGCGTGTTAGTCAATACAGTTTTTCTTTCTTCGAAATATTATCATAATTATTATTGTTGAATATTGTAAATAATCATTGATAATAATAATTATTATTATTATTTGATATTCATGACCGACGAAGTTGTTTCGATTATCAAATTCGATCGATGACCGTGCGAAATTCTATATATATTTAAAAATTTAACAATTTTCTTTATTTTTTTTTTGAGCTTTATAATATGAAGAAAATATCGTATTTACCTATGTGTTATAAACTATAATGCAGACTTGTGAACGGACGAGGGAATATTTTTTTCTTATATCCTTACTTATATTATATCCTCGCGTGACGTTCTCTTTTAAGAGTTACCGGGAATCGCGATCGAAGGTCATCGCGTTTCAAATACGGAGACCATCGGCGAAGCTTTTTACGGCGTATTAGGTATACACGCGTAAATCTGAAATATCTATACACATATATAGATGGGTAGGTAGGTATATAGGTATTACAAAATTTTCGGAGTAATGAAATTCGGATGTATAAAGCGGGAAAAAAAAATTCTACGTATATGTATACACGTGTATCGATCCTACAAAGAAAAAAAAAAAAGAAAAGAAGAAGGAAAATATTTACCTGAAATAAAATGCGCGAAATGACATTCTCGGATTCTCCTTTTTTTTTTTTTTTTTAATCATATTTTGGTAAACATATATCTATGGATAAGAATTCAGTAGAAATCTTTCAATATTACTCATTTCACTCCTTTCAATGGATCGATATTATACCTACTGACGCCTCCTTATACACACTATTTCAAAGTAGATACCGAATGTCCTTGTCGTATATGATATATAGATATATTCATATACGTATAATGTATAACGAATAGGTTCGGCGTCTAGCTCCGTTCCCATTGCGATATTCAATGTATGTACATACAGAATAATATACAGACTATACGTATGTGTGTATAGAAGTTAACGATTTTAATTTATCATACGTAAGTAAATATACCCACCTACCCGAACACCCACTTGTTACACAATGAGGCAAAGAGACAATGCGATCAGGATCCATTACTCACCCCACGTAAATATGATGTAGGTATGTAATATAAGTTTTTCAACTTTAAGGAACCGGATTTTTAAATTCTATGAATGTGTATGGTGTATATAATAAAGATAATTAGTAACAGCTATTATATTTAATACCAGATACATCGGAATGCGAGTTACAAAAATCGATATAAAAATCAAGGATTTATATACCCACAGCGTGTTTAAATTATTTTATATGTGAATTATTATAATCTCACCGATTAATCTAAAACAATATGAATAAACGTCTGTAAGATGGAAAGAAAACAAAATATATACATATATATTTCGTAATATTATAACATCATCGACGTAATTTCTTACGTATTGTATACGAGTCAGTATGTATAACATTTCGTACAACGATTAAGACAAAAGGGAATTCCGTGGCTATCGTTCGAGAATTATTGCACTTAACGGTGATTTTACGAAAAGAAATTTCTTCGAATCGTATATATCGCACGGTGAATAACAACTAAACGAAATATGACGTTATAGATGTAGGAAGATTTTGTTCCGATTCATTGACTACATATTCTTTCGGTTTCTTGAATCACGGCTTCTCCGTAATCTGTTTAATCGTAAATCCATCCACCGAATAAAACCTACTTACGACGATGAGTGAGCGAGCGAACGAGAAGGCGAACGGCGCGTGAGGCGCGACGCAGGACACTCTATGGGTATTGCGAGACTGAGTGTAAGCGTGACGTAGATCGGTCAGCGAGAGTAAGTGATTCAGTCGCGCGGAGTCCGCCAAAGAGGCAGGAGCCCGGATGCTCCAATAAACAAGTGATGATAGCGGAAATTTAGATCGTCGTATCTCGTATAAAGTCGTGCTTTAGCTCGAGGCTATTTAAAGAATATTTTATTTATTCATTCATTCATTCGTTCGTTAGTTAGTTAATATTAAAAAAAAAAAGTATTATTCTCATACTCCCCGCGGTATAAAAAAGATACAGAAAGTTTTCATTTTCGTATTGTATATCCATCCGCGTGTACATACATACATCACTGACGTCACGCTTATAATAACCAGTGGGAAGTTCAAGTTGGAAAGTTAAACAACGATTTATTCAAACTGACAGACCCAACCGCCACGTTCAGTCCAGGTAAACATATTATAGAACTTCTTTCTGTTTATCAAATGATATCTGTATGTATATATCCCTAAAACTTGGCAAACAAATATGTGTTTCATTCATACATAATATTAATCGCAATTAGTAAAAGTAATTATTTACGCTAATACTTATATATTCATAATCATTATTATTATTATCATTAGGATTCCCCTATAACGTAAATATGCCAATGACATTAAATATCAAGGATAATTATTACCTTAGATCGTTGATTTGGTTAATAAATTTTCATAATTTATATACAAGTATATTGTATGCAGAAATTAGTGTTGACACATCTGATTTAAATAAACAGTTTTGATATCAAGTTTGTATTGTATATTAAATCGTATAATGAATAATTTGATTAGGTGTACATATATATGTATACATATTTATTTACACATTGTAAAAAAAAAAAAAAAGAAGTGGGCAACTACCGATTGTGGCATGCAAGTATTACCTGTACTTAGTTGTGAAATAGTGAATGGCTATTCGCGACAACTGAGAGTTGAAAAAACAAAAATAAATAAATAAATAAATAAATATACTGTTCAGGTATATGATACCGATCAACCGGAACTTCGGCAAGATTCTCAAGGAGAGTATGTCGAGGTTTAATAACGTCTGTATAATAATATTAATGATAATGAAAAGGACGAGAAACAAACAAAAGAAACCCGTTTTTGTTCCTCTCTTTCATTATTTTTTTTTTTTTTGTTTTTTTTTTTGTTTTAGTCGAAAAAACGGAACTAGAATATATAAGAAACTGTAAAATATTTATAGCACATGGATTGTATATCTGTGTATATCGCAAGCTTTTTTTTGTTCTTGTTCAGTTCTCTTTTTTTTTATTTTATTTAGATCTCTTTAAGACAGGAATTGCTTAACGGGTTTTGGTTTTTCTTGCTACATTATATTGTCGGTTGTTCTTCTCTTCTTTTATCACTTCTCTCTTTCTCCTCCTCCTCCTCTTCCTTTTCTTACCACATGTTTGTCACACACTTTCTTAATGATATTCCTATACGATTATAACAGTGTAGATATAAGAATGGATAAGATAATATATGTATAGGAGACGAATTTGTGGTAGATATAATATACATAACGTGTTTTCGTATGTAAAAAACGGTATACATATTAATATAATGATTAAATCGCTGAAATGATAATCATTTAAAAAAAAAAAGACAGAAAGAAAGAAATGAACTCTATTCGATTAACTGCAATATATAAAATTTTGTATAAATTTTCATCTGTTTTTATAAGAACGAAATTGGCATAATTATCAAAGCCGGGAATAAAAATATATTCTTGAATAGATTATAAACGATAATTAAATAATACATAAATTATTGATAATGATGATGATGATGATCGTATTATGACGATTTCAATTTAAAAAGACGGCGACAATTTCGACCCAACTGAATTAGCCTGTTTGAGGTTAAAAAACACACATGAATTTTAGTAACATATACAATATAATATATATGTATACGGTCTATGTATATGTATAAAAAAAATAGAAATAGAAATTGAAAAATAGAAAAATATAGAAATGTATATACGGTGGACGGGTTCTAATTAAATTTAATATATATTTTTATGATAAAATCAACGATTTAATAAACAATAATTTAAGTACATATATTGGTAGATATAGTATATAAAATTTTTTAACTCAAACGAATGGAAAATTAAAACCAACTTGATTCGTGGCATTTACTAAAAGTATATATCGATCTATACGCGTTTATTAACGTATATATGTATATATATACATACACGTATACGTATGTATGTACACAAGGTACGTTCACCATTTCTTCGATCGTGTTTGGGACACATTTTTTTTTTTTTTTTTTTTTTTTTTTTTTTTAAATAAAAATTTCATAAGTATAAAGCGTTTCATATCGACTCCCTTCGTTACGTGTCTTAATACCCTTTGCCGTAGTCTAATCATCTTGATAGTTCGTGAATCGCGTGGTAGACGAAATTGTGTGACTGTATTTCTAATATTTGTATAATATCTACCTATATAATTCCTTGAATAGATGTCTAACTATGTATACATAGTATACATATGTATATATATGTATATAGGTATACGTTTGACGCGATTTCCGTTATTTCGTTTTATTGACTGCGCTAATGCTGGTTGCTTACTTACTTGCTTGCTCCTGGCTGCAGTGATCATTCCGTATTCAACCGCAAAAAAAAAAAAACAACAAAAAAAAAACTAATCAAAATTTAGAAGTTGGTTTTTAGATAGTGAACTAAACCGACCAATATACATATTATACCTATATAATATTATTATAGCGGTTCTTGAAGCGATATAACGGGATCAATAATTTCGAACGTTATATATATTATATTATATTATATGTATATTATACATAAATATATATGTATGTATACGATTTAGACATATGTATATATATAAATAAATTTCTAATCATACTTTTTCAGCAACAAATAAAAACTTTTAGAAAATAATTCCGAACGTTTCTATATTCAATTTTTTTTTAACTTTTTTCCTCATTTTCTATCTATACGATTCGGAAAGAAATACGTTCTTACACTTTTTACAATTTTTTGAAAGAAAAAGAAAACAAAATTCACTCTCCTCACGAAGGTTTTTATTTCTCAGTACATTATACAGGCTCGTACATTTTATTCTCCAAATTATGATTGTAGATATTTTTGACTTATTATTTTATTATTTTTTATAATATGAACTAGATATTTTATCATTTTGGTGTATATTACACCTAGGGTAATATACACATAGGTATTATATACGAAAGTTTATCTCGCAATTTTATACAACGCGGTAAATGCAAATTTGTACTGGTTAGGCACGCGAGTTTCATACTATATAAGATCTTTCGAATCTACATGGACCTGTATACCTACATCTATAGGTATATATATATATATATATATACGTATATAGTTGTAACACGCATAGTAACTAAACTATATACACATACATTGCATACCATTTCATTTAACATTGGTATCAAGTATATGAAATCGTCTACTATGGGCCAAGAACTTTATATACATATACTTATATGGTATACATACATATACGTACACACTTTGAAACACGCGATTCATTTCTCACCCCTCCACCCTTCGTATATAAAATATATATGTATACATATACATGTATTAAACATAATCTGTGAGAAAAAAAAAAAAAAAAAAATTAATAATAATCATCTTTTTCGTAATAATTTAACACCGAAACATACTAAACCTTGGAAATTTTTATTTCTTTCTTTCATCTTTTTTTTTTTTTTTTTTCATTTTTGCAATTTTTGTTTACGCGTTTCTGTCTTGTGCATCGAGGTGGTGCAAAGTTAAGAAATATTGCGGTATAATATATGTGGGGCCTCATATTTTGACAATAGATTATACATGTATATATGTATACATATAGATTTCAACATTATATACATATAACTTAAGTTATAATTTATATACTATGTGCAGATCATATAGTATAATTGCATAAAGACACACCTACTTTAATATGTAAATTGAATATCGTAATCGATTAGATAATTTGAATTTTTTTTTTTATTTTGTTTTTTTGCGACAAAACAGCTGTTGTCGTGATACGTACGAAAGCAGGTATTCGCAATACTTGCATACCTATGTATATATATTATATATTATATATTACAATTTATGGTAATTAACGCCTGTAATAAAGTATCGCGCGCACGGGGGCTTGTCAATTGCCGTTTGATCGTTTTAATGAACAGCCAATATATGTTCAAGGCGCCAGTTATTATATACCTATATAATATATGTAATACATATACATGTAAAAGTCAAACATCGCGCCTACATATAACAATATATCTATGTATAACTTATATATACGACCGTGAAACTAATCGTCACTCCATATTATTAATATATGTGAGAAATTATAGATAATTATATAATAGGATTACATATTGATCTAAACTTAACCCGTTCCGGTAATCAACGTAAGTTATATTATCATTATAGAGGTATACGATGATTAATACATATACATACCTGTATATACGATATGAATAATAAAATATGCATTATATTTCGTATTAAAGGTTCATTTATTAAATTAATTAATTAATTAATTAATTATAAGTCTGAAATCGTTATACATATATACGTATATTTGTAGTATGTATATGAATTTTTGCCGTATACATATATATTATAATATCTATATGGAATATACAAACACGATCATCGATCATTGCGGATATTCGATACGCGCGTGATTGTTTTAGCGCAATCGTGAATCGATGATTAAATGTATAGGTTTATGTCTATGTATATATATGTATATAAAGGATAACCGTAAGACGGCTTTTCTTACCGTTTATACTATTACTGCAGTTCGCAAACTCTCGAATATTTCCCAACAACACGTTCGAAGAGAAACTTGGCAGAACTTTAAGACTTTGACTGTATTGGTCAGATGTAAGAATAAATATATTTATATGTATGGGTGTATTTATATATATATTTATTTATATACATATACCTATAAGACGATTCATTTATTGTTTATTTCAACTATATATGTATATACGATCGTGCTATGCACTCGGGAAACATAATTTACCTATTTTAAATTATATAGGCTAATGATAAACTTTATTATTTATATTGTACGTATATATATATATATATATTATATTCGGTATGTGATGATGAGCTACTGCACCGACTAGCTAATTGATTAGTTAATTATCTCCATGCGTTGATATGAATAATAAAAATTTTTTAATGAAAAATAAATATCAAAAATCCTATGTAGTATCTGCGTTCTGATTTTTGTATAATTTTTATTTATTTTATTTTTATTTACTTATAGATGGAATTTTTTTCTTTTTGAAATTTTAATCATCGTCTCAATATACTCTATAGTATATATGTATATGTATACATATTTATATACCTATAGATTGTTGTCATTGAGCAGAAAATTTTTGCTTACAAGTATTTTTTAGGACCTCGCAGAGAGTCTCGAGGTTATCATAATTAACAATTTAAATTCACGTGCAATAATAGTCATGAAAATGAATATATAACGTAAATTAATCATTTTGAGGCCGTTAAAGATTTATACAGTTATTATAAAATTGTATGTTTGTATAGAAACGGCAAAATAAGGTCATAATATTAAGAGTGATAAGAGTGAAAAACAAAAAAAAAAAAAAAATTCTAAATTTTTATGATATTTATCTTAGTTATGATATTTATACAGAAGAATTTAATAATCGCGATTTTGTCAGTTAACAAAAAAAAAAAAAATATTTTAACTACATTATAGTTTTTTTGACATTAGATATTATAGAATCTCAGTATTCAATTTTTATTCAATTTGTATGAAAGTTTTATTATTTATTTATTTTTTATTGGGATCTTTCTCTTGACTCATTCATTAAAAATCGCGAAAATTATGTATCACGCAGACCGCAATTATGGGTGAATCCGTAAAAATGATATATATTCATATTCATATGTGTATGTCAACGGGAATGAAGAAATTGTTAACAATGAGTCAAAATTAACCAACTATAACTTACAATTATCATCTTATATGAATCAGCGAAATGGTTATAACGTCAGAAAATATTATTATAACTATTACAGCGAAACGATCGAAAACGTCTGCGGTTATGAGTATAATACAGGAAAAATTGTAGGCAAGTATATACACATTCATACGTGTATATAATATGTATATAATATAATTTTAACCGAAATATTCAGGGTCGTGTATAAGTATATATGTATATATATATAAATAAATAGTAACGATTAACTTTTTTTTTTTTTTTTTGTTTTTTGGAATAAATCGATAATTATTTATACAGTAAACATTTTTTTTCTTATCGTCGCTATATACTGGATGCCGAAAATTGTAGGTTTTTTAAATTTGTTTTTGTTCATTAAACTTGATTTATACGTATTTATGATTTGTTTATAGTTACATACAAAATAAAAAGTTTAACCGAGAGAGAAATTTTAACGATTTTTTTAAAAACTATATATATATATATATATATATATATATATATATATATATATATATATATATATATAATATAAGAAATATATAAGAAATAATATAAAAGGATTAATGAAACTAAGTTGTTACTCGATTAAACTGGTTTCAATTGACGAATGCCACTTAATATTTAATAGCTCACACGTATACCAAGTGAAATGACCGCGGCAAATTATACATATAGTATATATTATATACATATATATATATACATATATATATATATATATATATATAGAGGTATGGGTACGTATGTACGGCCTTGCCCTGACTACGGGAAAACTTGAACAGCTGATCTTGACAGTTCGAAACGGGACACGTGTTGGAATTTTCTTATTATTTATAATTTTTAAAAAATTTTGAATATTTATTTTCCTTGGTTGTTCTTTTTTTTTTTGGTAGTAGAAAAAAAATCCAGATGCATCTCGTTGTGATTTAAGTGTGAAACATTATTAAATACATACTGCCGAAAAAAAAAAAAAAAAAAAAAAAAAACATTCATTGTTGGGTATACATATAATATTATTTTATATTCACGTCATATTTATTGGACGATTGTCGCATATCATATACATATTCAGAGGTATTTTCATATACTTATACAAAACGTGTCTGGTTTATTTATTTAAATTTATGTATAGTACAATCGAGAATTCTTTGTGCCTTTAAAAGTATGTAGTAACAAAAAAAAAAAGATAAACGAAGTTAATTAGAAAACGAACTCAGTTATCTACAGATCTGTTTTTTTTTTTTTTTGTCTTTACTTTATTTTACTTTTCTTTTCTTTTTTAGTTCTTAATAGTAGCAAATATCGTTTAAAACAATAATTCATTAATAATGTGTATATGACATATTTAAAATTCTGCAATAATATATTGCAGACTATTCAATATTTTGTCGATCTTCTTTTTTTTTATTTTTATTTTTTCTACTTATTTATTTCATTTATCATTTTTTTATTGAAGAGTTTATCGTTTGACGTCCATAAAAATTGCCATAGAAACGGACGTCGATATATTATATATGTATGTATATAGGTAAAGGAAAAGACAAAAAATAAAAATAAAAATAAATAAATAAAAATACTTAGATATATGGTATATATGTAATAACGTGTATATGTATACATATATGTATAGTCTACACCTATCTAACCGACACATTGATCGTTGATGACAACTTCGGGTATGAATAATAGAATATAAACGCGGGTGCTTTCAAATATATATTATACATACATATATATGTATGTATTCTTTATAGCTATACATATACATATATTCATATATACATCATCTAGCCCGCACGTATTTCTTTTTTATCTCCTTATCTTTGCGTGACTCTAATTTCCCCACGTATATACATATGTATGTATATTAGACCGTTTCAAAAAAATCGATTATTTTTCATTTTCAAAGAGTTAGTCAAAAATATTGTTCCAAATGATGAAAAAAAATGTTGTCAAAGTTTGAGCTCTTAATAATAATATTAAGAGGTGCCTCATCGCGATTTTCTATTTCCCATTTAAATAACATGGGAAGTGGTCTTGTGGAACTCTTCGATTTTTATATCTTGAAAATTAATCTACTTAGAAAGATTCTGCATGAATGAGAGCGTTCAATTCACTACAAAAATATGTTCTGGTCTTATCAGTACACTAATGCGTTGACGAGTTATAGAATTCCAAAGTTTAAAAAAAAATTTCCCCATGTTATTTAGATTGGAAATAGAAAATCGCGATGAGGCACCTCTTAATATTAATATTAAGAGTTCAAACTTTGACAGCATTTTTTTTTTCGTCATTTGGAACAATATTTTTGAGTTACTCTTTGAAAATGAAAAATAGTCGATTTTTTTGAAACGGTCTAATATATATATATATATATATATATATAGGTATATTATATATCTGTATATAATAAATGTTTTGCCTTAAAAGATAAAAGACAAAAAAAAAAAAAATCTGTGATCTCTGTAGAATTTTTCATTTTATTTTATTTTTTTTTATCTAAGTACGTAGGTATACATACGTATACGTACATAACTGTACCAAAAATTTTCTATAGGTACATTAGGGTGGTTTTTATTTTAGGTATTTTCGAATTTTTATACTACCAGATACTCAAATGATTCAAAATAAATAAGAAAATAAAAACAAAAAATTACCCCTAAAGTTTCAGGTCTCTATCTCAATTAAAAAAAAAAAGAATTAAAATCCGTAAATCCCTGCGTTGTAAGTTTAAAAACTAATTAACGTGGGATATTTAAAATTAAACAATCAATTTTTTATTCTGGTTAAAGTAATAGTTAGAAAAAGTTTGAAACTCTGTACAGGCTTCATTCTTATGATAATAGCAATCCTTCAGAATTTTTATAAATTTTTAGAAACAAATTAAGAAATGAAAAAAAAAAAGTAAAATTGTTTTTCATCAAGCTGCAACTTCAAAATTATTATAGTTAAAAATCTATAAAAATTCTTGAAGGGGGGGGGGGGGGGGGATAGGTTGCTACTATAATAATGATAAAGTCTACAAAATTATAAGTTTTTTTTAACAATATTACTTTAGCCAAAGTAATAAATTTATTGTTCAATAGCAGAAAATTCCATGTTTATTTAAATGGTCGATTTCGCAAAGTGTAGACTAATCAAAATGTGTTAATAATCTAATCTAATCTCTCTTGATTATAGTTTTAATATCCGTACAATTATACAAGATCTTAATCGGTTTTTTTTTTTGATAATTGGTGGTCGGTTTTGTTTCTGCGTAGAATAAATCGTATAGTTGGATTGATAATCGACATTTTATTTTTTTTTTTATCATTTCTTTATTTCTAACGTGAATAAAATGATGCAGGAATATATATTTTTATTTTTGTATTTGTGATATATTCAAACTCGAAATTATTATGCATTATACTCTACGTCGATCAAAGCTTTCCCTTACTGAGAGGTGTGGTTCGACAAAGACCTAGACTACTAACAATAAGAACAATGGGTATATCCGATAATGAAAGTCGATGAACGAAAGTGGGCCAAACTAAACATCGCGACAATTACTACTGTCTGACTTTGATACGAAACTCGTTAGCGAATGAACAAATGCCGGATGGGCGGTTTGGATGGAATCCATTAAATAAAAAAAAAAAATTATAAATAAAACAAAACGCGTTATAGATAAACTGTTTCATTATTACTATTTTATGTATATCAAATATCATTTGATCATCATCGTACATCAGTCTGATTACTCGGTTCTCCGAAATAGGCGGTATATCTGCGCAGTATTTTTTTTCTCTTTTTCTTTATATTTTCACGTTTTTTCGAGGCCAACGCTCTATGTAGCATATATAATTATACAAATATGCGAAATTATTATTATAACGTACATATGTACGATATTTTCGTATATAAGATATATGTCGTACGTACATACATACATACATGTTTGTACAATTGGTTTCATCGTTAATTATCGATATGTTCTGAATTTTATAATTGAAATAATTATTATTATACATATATATATATATATATGTATACATATTTTCGTAGGTAAGTAGGCTTTTGTAAATACCGGCGGGTTAGGACTGATGACAAGATGATTAATCAGGTTATTTATTTTATTTATTTTTATTTTTTCACCAATAGTAGGGGAGAGTAGGGTTAATCGAACCACCAGATAAATTGGACGGTAAATTTTTGGTAATTTTTTGAGAAGGTATTTTGTGGATTTTGAAATTTGTAAAAATGGGTATATACAGCACTTGAAATACTTAAAACATTCCTATTTTTTAAAATTACCAAAAACTTACTACTTACTCTTCTACACATATACATTTAATGGTATTACTTAATAAACCGCGAAAATGAGTATCTCTCTCTCTCTCTCTCTCTTCTCCATCTCCTCAAGCATATCCCGAAGGTTTTTATATACCTTTAATATTTGCGCGTTGAATATGTCTGAGCAAGTGACATTATAAATTTGGGGATTTTCTGGGTTTCTTTTTTCTTATTTATTCAATTCCGTAATACGTTTTGTTAAATTGATAACAATAATAATAACAACAACGTAAGTACAATGATCCGTAAATATGAATAGAGGGTATAACGCGTACATATACATATAGAATATATATATATATATTGAGAATAAAATGTATGTATATACATAAGTATATGAATACAACCAGAGGAGGAGACTCGTTTGCCCGGCATTCGTGCTCGTGCAATGAACCTGGAGGTACTTGAGGGTATCGGTCCTTCCATTCGAGCGAGAGATACGAGTCTTGCAGTATCAACATTTTGTTTATCACCGTTAAAGTAATTGTAATATTGCAAAGAGTTTCGTCAAAATTGGAAAATAACGGTTTTTTCTTTTTTTCCTTTTTTTTTATTCAAAATAATTCGCAATATACATGCTTACGTATATACCTACGCATATACCTATATGGTCTACGAAATATTTCTGGTATAATACAACTCTATCCAATTTGCACGTAACACTAACAAATTTATTCTTTTCTTTATTTCCTTCTTTTTATTTTTATATTTTCTCCTCTTTTTACCTCATTCTTTTATATATATATATATTTTTTAATCACAGGTGTTATCTGTGTACTCAGTTGTGTGATTATATTTATAGATATATCGTCATACGGGTGGTGGAGGCGTGTAAACTTTTGCTTTGAAGAATAACCAAGGGTAGGGATAAGGCAAACGGTTACAATGAGAACGGTCTAATAAGTTGGCTTACAGCTATTCAGAATTTCAGTACACCGTCAGTTATTACTTTGCCAACAATTATACATAATTACCTTATCTTTATAATACTCATGTACACACACACACACACACACACACACACACTCAAACACACACACACCAGTTTTACGAAATTCAAATATCTTGCATACATTTTATATAAATTAACATTAAAACTCTCTACATATGTTTTAATCTACCAATTAATAAACCCGCATCTACACAATTTAGTTCTTGGTATAATATTCAATAAAAAAAAAACATGGAATATCCGGTTCAATTTTCAACGTGTAAATATTTTTATTTATTTTTTTTTTGTCTTTCTCTCGTATTATCAATATAATTATTATATTACTTTATTATTATTATCATTTCTTTCAGCCATGTCTCTGGAGGAATCCCGCCGGTCACAGAGACCCTACCGATACGGGATGGTCTTACTGTGCGTCGGGGCTTTAATCAACTGGTTAGGTCTAGCCGAGAACTACGTTGAGCCGGTCAGGTACATTGGAGTGGCCTGCATAGTTGCTGGAGCTCTCCTTATATGTGCTGCTATGTGCTGTTGGCTTCACGCACCACCAACACGACCACATGCTGCAACACTTCACGCCAATCACCCGATAACCGCGCAGGTAATATATATGTATATATCATGACATATGTTATACCTATATACATGCAAATATAATCAGAATTGTATTCCGTGTTATCAAAAAAAAAATAATAAATAAATAAAGAAAAAAAGCTAAACTAAACTAGAATAAAATAAATGAAATAAATGAAAAAAGTGATGATTCATTTTACTATATCGCGAAATTATCAAATATCGATTATTTAACCGATGGATTACGTAGACCGCGAGGTATAGGAACCCTGATGTGCAGAATTAAAAGAGTTGAAATATTGTAAAATCGATCCGCGACAGCTTTGTACACAACCCTTGTAAAAGTGGTAGTAGCTACGATCTACTTGTACTACAATAGCCATTGTATTATACATAGATATATATGTATATATAGGTAGAATATAAGTTGATATTGTTGAAGAGTAGTGGCGGCTTAGGTTGGGCCGAACTTAAGGTAGGGGTTGTTCACCCGGAAATCGTAGTCTTTCGATCTAGGCCGAGACGTGTACTATAGCTTTTTTAGGTCTGTGTATTATGTATATATGTATATCTATTATATACATATATAGCTTCAATTATTCACATATTTGTGATGCACGGTGTATAAGGTATATGGGTGAATCTACTCTTACATTATTTTATATTTATATGATATATGTATGTACATTCCTACATAGGTGTATTATACACCAATGCGCGTTGGTATTAGGGTAAACGGGTAGACATGACGTGGCGAACCTATACATACTTATATGGAAGAAGTGAAATTGTATGAACGGTTTTTATCTGATCGCCGGTACCGCCCACGCATATACATATATATGCTAATAATATTTTAACGAATTTCAGGTTTTCTTAACTCCTATTTTTGTTTTTTAATTTTTTTATTTACGAGATAAGGATTATAAAAATAATAAATTAAAGAGAAAGAAAACAAATAATAAACAATTTATAAGAATATGAAAGTGTAATGATAGATGTATGAAATTTTGACTGAGTTGAGGAAAAATATTGATTAAAAATATCTTTAAAAATGATATTCAGTTGTATATTTAATTAGAATTCAATTTTTTTTTTTTTTTTGTTTGGTTATATTTTTGAAACTTTTGAAAGTATCACGGCTTTGGAATGTTCGATGATTGTTTTATTTTATTTTATTTTATTTTGTGTTTTCGTTATTGTGTGAAATTTTTTAACTTTTAAATCCAGACCGTGTTAACCTTTGTATATATTTGAGTATATTATTTATTTTAATACAGTATTTGTGTAGGAATAATTTTGTAATAAATTCGTACATATTTATAGCTGTATTTATAATTATTTACAATTGTTTAATTATTTGATTAATTTCAGATTGACGATCCGATTCACGTTATATCGATCGAAGAACCGGCTGGTGGGTCTAGACAGAAGCCTCCAGATTACGAAGCAGTCGCTGACGCACCCCCGAGCTACGATGATGCGATTAAATTAAATCCTGGACAATTCGTGAGGTTAAGTGACGCGGGGATTCCCGATTCAGTAATAGTAGGACGATCGTCAAACGCTGTACTTCCGGTTGGTGAAGTCGCGCCCACGCCACCTCCCCCCTACGCAAGGTACGATTGAAATATACAAAATATCTAGTCAAAATAGAATTTTATTAATATTTTGTTTTATTTGTTTAATTTTTGTATTTTATTTAATTTTTTTGTTTTTGTTTTTAGGTGAATAACGGCACGAGTAAAAGAAATGCGAATGCCGCGAGAATAATTGAGGGACCAACACAACGGGACCAATGCGCGGAACCGCCGCGTAATCAACGCCGAGAATTTCTCCTCTTACTCATCATAATTAATGGGAATAATAAGTAAGAGCAATCTCGGCACTTGGACGACGTGATGCTTCCTGATACTTAAAAAAAAATTTGCACTACATACTTGTACTAGTAACGTGTTATATTATACATATATGTATGTATGTATGTATGTACATGTATACTTTGTGCCGCGTGATGCGTGCCTCGTACACCTCGTGAGCTTCGTACGTGCGACCTATGTATAAACATAATATCTATATACGTATATATATATATATAAATTATATTATCACGCGAGAGCATCGTGTTGCACATTTAAAACCAGGAGTCGAGGTCTTGTTGTATTCCTACAGAACTTTTAAATAATAATTCCCAAAGGCAATGAAGACTTAAGAAGAGAATATATAAGAGCAAGAGAGAAGAATTAAGGAAGCGACGAAAAAGGAGTGAAAGAAGAAAATTAACGAATAAGAAGGAAGGAAAGAGAGATAAATTAGATCAGACACGCTGAGAGCGGTCAAACTAAAAATGACCACTGCCTGCAGATTCCTGCAAGAGAACCACCCATCCCCCCCTCTCCGCCGAGCCGGCAAAAAAAAAAGATAATGATATATTCCATAGATTAAAACAAACAAAAAAATTGTTATTAAAACACAACGGGATCTCTTTCTCTAATTTTATTTTACACAGCCACACAATCTCGGGTCAGTTTTATTTGCCTGAAAATGAAAAGATAAAAAGTATAAAATTATTGTATTCTTTGTTTTTTTTTTTTTTTCTTTTTTGTTCTTTTTGTCGATTTGTCAATTTATTATTTTTTCTTATTCCAATTTTTGGACAAATAAAACGCATCCGTGCAATACTAAAAATATAAATAAAATAAAAAAGAGAATAAGAAAAAATTTGCCACCTGCGTTACTTATAATACGTAATAATAATATATTTAATTATTATTAAACTTTTACACAAGAAAAAAAAAAAAAAAAAAAACACGTCCGATTTATTGTGATATTTATCTTGGTAGATAGCGTTGAAAGCTGTAATACCGTATAAATGATCTTTATAATATACATATAACTATGTTGACTGGTCTTTAACGAATTAAGATAAAATGTTTTTTACATTATAGCGATGCAAATGACAAATAAATAAACAAGAAAACATAAAATATTTGAAAAAAAAAGATGAAAAAAACTTAATGCGCAATTGTTACCTTGGTCAGAATATCCACCTACTCTATACTAAATCATCTCATTCCTTTCTTAAGTAATAGTAAGATAAAAATGGTATATAAAACGACTTCGGTCATATCTGTCAGGTTTTAGTGATTGTTTTTTTTATTTTTTTTTTCATTTTCATCACCTATGATGATGTAAGAAAAGTATTGGTTTCAGTTGAAGGGGAACTTTTGCTAATTCCAATGAATTTTTAGCTAGAATTTTGCTAGAATTCGAAAAACAGGTTTTCAGAAAGATTTCGGTCTGTCTGAAAAACTCTCGCGATGACCTCGAAAACCACTAGATAAAAATATCTTCAATTCATAGGATTTTCGATTAAGATAACGGGCATGAATAATTTTTATACCTCGTTTTGGATTTAGTGCACGTTGTCCAAGTCATTTGGAGGCCAATTTGGTTTTTTTTCTAAACAAACCTACATTTTTTTAATACAAAATTTTATTCAACGGGAAAAGATGAATGTTAATTAATTTTTGAATGTCAAACTATATTCTGATAATACTTGGTAGTAATTCCGGTGATTACGTGAGCTTGTGGGACGATGAAAAGTATCGTGAAAAATTGTTTTTTTCGCCTTGTGTTTCTTGTTGATTTCAAAATTTCTCTGAATGCGTACAATTTGGTGATAAGAAGAAAAAGAATAAAGAAAAAATCATCGGAACTTTATCGGGTTTTGAAAAATTCTTTATTTAATAATAATGATAATACTATGATATGTGTATTGTTAACAAATATTTAACCAAAGTTCAATATTCAAGGATATCATTTTTATGTTTAATATAATTTCGGTACATAATCCAACCGATGCGGGTGAGTCTCGTGCCGCGGTATAATCTTCCTGCAATGCTATACGTACGTATGTAGTAGCATAGTATACATAAAGACATACGTGGTATAATATCACCTTGAATTAATTGCACGTGTATAATTGCAAAGCTTGTAACTTTTACCTGCGTGTTGTTTTATTATAAGTCAACTGTTACGGAACGACCTTTTCATTATAATAGTTGTGAAAGGCTAGTCATTAACTTGAAGGTCATAGTTTCGGTCGAAAATAGCTGTTACAATAATTAAATTCTCTATTATACTGCCTCGCCCCTTCAAACTTAAACTAATTAAATGCTCTAGCGTTTTCCCCTGCTCGCTCATGTGATTATGCGAATTTATATTAATTTTATATAATTGAAAAGAAAAAAATAAAATGTTTGCATTTAACTGTAAAAATATTTTTCTACTGACCCCGACGTGATTTGAACACGCAACCTTCTGATCTGGAGTCAGACGCGCTACCGTTGCGCCACGGAGTCTTGTGAAAATGTTTCATTACGTATAATACAGAACTCTGTAGATTTGTAATTTTATCTCTGGGTCAAGTATATCAATGATTTGTCTTAACAATTTAAAAAAAAAAAAATCGAATAACATTCAAAATTTGTTCAATTTATTCTATTTTTGAATTTTGATGGACCTTGACCTTTCTTCCCGCTTGATAATTTATTCATCAATCATATTTTATCTCTGGATCTCAGGATGAATTTTCATTTGCGTCAAACAGCAAGCTCCTATTCGTCGATATGCAGCTGGAAGTTCGAATTCGCTTATCTAACTGCATATCGACCAATGGCAACTTGCTGGGAAAATAGATGTCTCTGCTTATCGCACGTGAAAGTTAGCCCTAATAAGCAACGCCGATTGAACGCCGTTGGTTGAAATTCAAACGCTGTAGATTCAAACTTGAATGATCGTAAATGAAGTCAAACAGTTTGAATATTATGATCTTATAGTGGCTAATAGCCCGAAATAATTATCGTGATAATAATATAAATAAAATTTTCAATTATTTGTGCAAATCAATTATGCCCTTAGATCAGTTGTACGACAAATATCGAAAGTCGTAATTAGTTCTGTAAAAAAGTGACGCCACAGTTTGAATGTTAAACGACGCCATGACAGTTTGTTAAAAATATTCGAAAAAATACAAATTTGTATTGGTATGTATATCCGGAGTTAATGCGAGTGTTAAAAGTGGTTCATTATCGTAACGCTAAACTTATCAATCATTTAAACATCCATTAAGTCGTTAATTTTCCTTCCGGAATGTTTACATCGAAGTGGCTGCTGACCCGGAATTACAACGTACGTATGTCGTCGAGGTTATGGACGCGTTAACTTTCGGCTTTGGCTTAACAACATATTTATAATTTAACTCTCAATAAAACCGAAGCATATCGCAAGTGATACGTGATCAAAACCTCACATAGATTTATAACATTTTTCTCTGAAAATTTTTCAATCTAATTGAAATTCCTGATATATTTTATCAAAATATAAACATAACCTAAGTCGTTGTTTTTTTTTCACGATGGTATTAGACGCTAAAAAAAATTTCTTCACTATTCAGAGATATTGTATAAAATTTCTCCAGAACTTATTCAATTTTCAATGGTAAATCAAATCTTGATAAAAAAATGCGACAAACGAAAAAACAAAAACAAAAAGTAATTGTTTACACATTCTTAGACATCCGAGGCTCAGATATCAACGATTATAAACACGTATTATTCTTTTTTAGAACAATAAATATTGACTGTCTATGAATAATCGGTTTTACTTGACCAAAGCTCTATAATGGCTGATAGAAACAAACCAAATGCTGACATCTCCGACGAAGAGATGGAGACGGAGACTTCAGAAAACGGAGGCATTGACAGCGACGACGAAGGTGGTATCAGAATAGATGATGAAATTTATATACCTCCACCGCCTAGACCGATAAGCGAGTTGGATGCGAACGGGCCTAGAATAATGATCGCTAAGATAGTGAATATGAATTTCAAAAGTTACGCAGGAGAACAAATTGTTGGTCCTTTTCACAAGGTGAGTGTAAGAGAGAGTAAGAAAAAATAATAAACAGATGGGGAAATTTTTAAACTGCAAACTCGAAGTTAATTTATGTATTTTTAATTTTTTTTGTTTGTTATTTCACAGTGTTTCTCGGCGATAATTGGTCCCAATGGAAGCGGGAAAAGTAACGTGATAGATTCTATGCTCTTTGTTTTTGGTTACAGAGCTAGCAAGATAAGGTCTAAAAAAATATCCGTACTTATACATAATTCGAGCGAACATCCAAATTGTAATAGTTGTACTGTGGCTGTGCATTTTCAGAAAATAATCGATTTGGTAAGGTGTTAATAAAATTTTATGATAAAAATTATTATTGATGGGGGGAACATGGAGTCAGGACTTTAAAGGCTTGTTATGTTTCGTAGAATTAATTTGCTTTTTTATACTCCACAGCCAGGACATGAATACAAAGTTGTTCCGAATAGCGAAATAGTTATATCAAGGACTGCGTTCAAAGATAGCTCATCATTTTATCAACTTAACGGGAAGAAAGTGCAATTTAAAGAAGTTGCTAAAGTACTAAGAGACTGTGGTATTGATTTGGACTACAATCGTTTCCTCATTCTACAAGTATAAAAATAATTAATTTTCATCTTTTTTAATTACACCAATTTCGAATCTGATCAATTATAATTCTCTTGTTAGGGTGAAGTAGAACAAATAGCGATGATGAAACCCAAGGGACAAACGAACAATGATACGGGTATGCTTGAATTTTTGGAAGACATTATTGGTACGGTGCGGTATAAAGTACCATTGGAAAAATTGGCAGAGAAGGTTGAGGTGCTGACGGAAAAGCGACTTGAACATGTAAACCGAGTGCAGGTTGTTCAAAAGGAAAAAGATGAGCTTGAAGAACCGATGCAGCAGGCTGTGCGGTATTTGAAATGTGAAAATACAATCACAAAACTTCAGCATCAAATGTATCATTGCAAGAGGTGATTTTTATATTTTTATACTTATTTTATAATTAATTTAAAAAGTTACTAATAGGGAATTTGTTGTTTGATTTGAAAATAGGTTGCAGGCTCAGGACAAATATAAGGAACAAGAATCAGTGATGGCTGAATTGGACAGAGATTATCAGAATCTTGTAGAAAAAATGAAGCTAGTCAAAGCAGAAAAAGATGAAAAACAAGCAGAAATAAAAGAGAAATGTAAAAAGTGGGACGTGTTACAAAGCAAGAAAGATCAATTGACTACAAATTATAACGAGATAAAGAAAAAGGATGAACAATTGCACGCGGAATTGGTTGAAACAAATAAAAGACGGAAAACTAACATGGCTTCTGTAAAAACGGTAAGCTGATTCTGATCTTAACTTTATAATTTTATTCAAAAATTAACAACAAAAATATATATATTTTAACTCCGTGTTTTTATTGTAATCTTGAATTTTAGGAAACTGCAAAACTTGAGGAACTTGAAAAAGTACCAGCTAAAAATGCCAAAGATATTGCAGAATGCGAATTGTTGCATGAGCGCTGTTTGGCTGATCGTGAAAAGGCCGAAACTGCTTTAACGAAGCTAATGAACGGGTTAAAGGAAAAGACTGAACCACTGCTGGAACAGCGTAGGAAATTGGAAACCGATTTAATATCATTGAGGAAAAACGTGGACCAAGCCAAGGCTGCTTTTGACATTGCTCAATCTAGTCTTCAGTTATACACTGCTGCAGAAGCATCTGAGAGAAAAAAACTCGAAGAATTACAATCAGAGTTAACAAATACGGGTGAATTATTACGGGAAAGAAAGCAGCAGATTAAATTATTTGATGTTAAAATACCAGCAACTGAAAAAAGTTTAGCAGAAGCCCGGAAAGAATTGAATACAATAAAACAGAAAGATTTCGAGGCAACTTCCCGTTTGAGAAACACCAGGATTCAAGTTGAAGAACAAAGATCGTCTATGAATGCCAGCAAATCTAGAAACAGAGTGCTGGATGCTCTTATGCAGCAAAGAAGGCAGGAAAATATCCCTGGAATTGTTGGCAGGCTGGTGGGTAAAACTTAAATTCAATCTATTCTGTATTTGATTTGAAATTCATCATTCTTAAAAAATTCTATCACAGGGTGATCTTGGCGCGATAGATAGCAAATATGACGTAGCAATATCAACGGCTTGTGGTCCATTGGATAATATAGTTGTTGATACTGTTGACACTGCTCAACGTTGCATAGATTTTTTACGTCAAAACGATATCGGTCGTGCAACTTTTATCGCTTTAGAAAAGCAACAAAGATTCTCTCAACAGTGTAGACAAAGGATTGAAACTCCAGAGAATGTTCCCAGGCTTTTTGACCTGATTAGAGTGGAGGATGATAAAGTTCTTCCAGCGTTTTACTATGCAGTTAGAGACACTCTGGTTGCCAATAATCTTGATCAAGCTACCAGAATTGCTTACGGAGCTGAGAGGTACAGAGTCGTTACTTTGAAGGGAGAACTCATTGAAACTTCGGGTAAGTTCTTGGTCGACTGTATCTCATGAAATGAAAAATACATTACAATTTTATGTCCCTTAATAATATCTTTTATATAGGAACTATGAGTGGCGGAGGAAGAACTGTGTTGCAAGGTAGAATGGGACAAAGTGTTAGAAGGGCTGGGCCGAATGCAGCGGATATTGAAAAACTGCAAGCTGATTTGGACAAAATTTATCAGGAGTGCAACGAGCTTAAGGATCGCCAACAGCAGCTAGAACCACAAATTCACACGTTATCTACATCTTTGGCTGATATGAAAATGGACAGAGATAAATATGCGATTGAAGTACAAGTGAGTACTGCAGAAAAACTAAAGTAATATTATTTTAATTTTTAAATACGCTTGATCAAATTGTTTTATCATTTTTCTTTTATAGTCGTTGATGAAGCAAAAACCAGTCTTGGAGTCTCAGTTGAAAGTACAAGAAAAAAAAGCTGCAGAGGCTGTGTCGAATCCAAAAGAAGTACAAAGAATGACTAAAGTGGTTGAATCCACTAGGGAAGATGTTGCCCAAGCGGAATCTGTATCGAAAGCAATAGAGGATAAAGTGGCGAAGATAAATCAAGAAATAGAGGAAATATCAGGAGGCAGAGTAAAAATACAGCAAAAAACTATCACAGAATTATCGAAACAAATCGACAAGGCTAGAGGGGAGATATGCAGACTGCAAGTAGCCATAAAAACTGCGGAAAGGTACGTGAATCAATCTTGGCGAAGGATTTTATGCTAAGGAAATAATGAGAATATCCTAATTTTTTACAGGGATTCGAAGAAGGTGGCAAAACACATCCAAACATTAGAGACCAGTGTTAAAAACTGTGAAAATAAGATCCGGGAAATTCAACAAGAAAAAGTTGGGCTGGAAGAACAAGCTAAAAACCTATTGGAGGCGTTAAACGAAGTTTCAGAGCTACTCATAGAAAGAGATGAAATTTCGGCGTCTTTTAAGACGGAATTAAACGCCCTCCAAGATCGTGAGAATAAAATGAAGGCTGTTAAGATTGAGCTAGATCAGAAAGTGAAAGAGATGAATAAAATACTAGATGCTTTAAATCAGCAAATTCCTGAATACTCGAGAAAAGTAAGAAGTTGATAGTTATCGAAAAAGTCTGAAATATCTTACAATTGGAGCTAGTGATTTTTACAACAAATCATACATTTTTTCAGATTGCTGCGATGAAATTTCAAATTGTCCCTGGCGAACCCGTACAGGAACTTCAGGAACTGACCGAAGAAGAAGTCCGCCAATTAGATCCACAAGAGATTTCACATCTCATAGAAAAAAATAAAGAAAGGTAAATAATAGTCAGGAATATATTCGAAATCAAACTTATTCAATAGAATTCTTTAATACATTCAGAGTTGGCATGATTTTAATGAAATAGTTTTATTTCACTCTTCTTTTATTCAATTTGAATTGTATCTTCTAACGATCAACACTGAACTCCTTGCCTCTAACATAGAATCAGTATTCTGGATATGATATGCAATTTAAAACTTTGAGAATATGTAAAGACTTGCCATGATTTTTCTTAAAGCGAATTTTTAATCTTTATTCATTTTCAGATTGCCAGAAGAAATTCCAAACATGCAGTTAATCCAAGAATATTTGGAAAAAGATGCCCTGTATATGCGTCGCGTTAAACAATTAGAAGAGATCACAGGGCATAGAAACAAGCTCAGAGATTTATATGACGACAGTAGACGCCGTAGAGTGTATGAATTTCTCACTGGATTTTCCATTATTACAAGTAAATTGAAAGAGATGTATCAAATGATTACTCTCGGAGGTGACGCTGAGCTGGAGCTGGTTGATTCATTGGATCCTTTTAACGAAGGGATTGTTTTTAGGTGCAAATAAATTTCTATACAAGCAGTAAAATAATTTTTTTTGTTTTTTAAAACTATGTAATGAATTTTTAAAACTAATTTCAACCACAGTGTAAGACCGCCAAAAAAGTCTTGGAAAAATATCAGCAACTTGAGTGGCGGGGAGAAGACTCTCAGCTCTTTAGCTCTTGTTTTTGCTTTACATCATTACAAGCCAACACCGTTGTACTTTATGGACGAGATAGACGCGGCTCTCGATTTCAAGAATGTCTCTATTGTCGGTAATTACATAAAGGTGAAATGATCATTCTACATAAAATTAGCAATAAATTACAAAAAATATTGAATACTCTTACCCACGTTATTATAAATAATTTGCGTTGTTTATTTAGGAACGAACGAAGAATGCTCAGTTCATAGTTATTTCGTTGAGATCAAACATGTTTGAACTGGCCGATTATCTTGTTGGTATTTACAAGACCTTTAATTGCACAAAGTGTGCTATTGTTAACGTGGATAAATACTGTCAGAAACACGGTATACAACCGCCAAATCAAAACCTTAACAGAGAGTACTGCAGTTTAACACAGGCAAAAAAAACTCAGAGTAGTCAATTGTCCAAACAGAATCCTGACATAAGATCAACATGTCCGGCTGTAATTCCCGAATCAACTACAGATTCGTCGTCGGTCACGTCGCCAACAGAAAAAGAACTGAGGTAAAATACGAACATTTAATTAAAGGTAAAAAAAATTAGGTATTTTTATTTAATGACTATATTTTTTCAGTTTGCCGGAATTAGGATTGTGTCCTTCGCCTAAAAATGCGACAAAATCTAATCAGAGAAGATCGGCAGAAGGTGAGAAAAATATTGGAAAGATTGTAGGCGAACCAAGCAGTAAACGCCGCAAATTATAAATAATCTTTACGCATTGATAAATACGACCGGAATTAAGACATAGAATCAACGATTATTCGGATACGTTGTATTCGTGAATTTGTAGAAAGCAATAATTATATGATTCATATTTGGGGTAGAGTATAAATAGTAATATCGATATCAATAAGGGACAAGATATGAGCGTTGCATATTAGAGACAAAAGTTTTGTGTATGTAAATGGATATTTTTAATACCATAATAAATATTTCTCGTTAATATCTCAATTTTATAAATTTCTTAATTTCTTTACTGGTAATGAATCCAGGATCTATAAATTTACAAATAAATAATATTTTATAAAACGTATGTAGCTATTTCTTTGAAATTTTTTTAACGTACTACTATGTAAGTACGTATCTATTAAGTAAGTTTTATACATGATGATCTAAGCAATATAATACGATAGATAAATTCTTTTTTCGTTAAATAATAAAAATAAATATATAAAAGATGTAAAAATATTTTTTAATAAACTATTCAATGTATCATAATGTTTTTTTTAATCAATTTTAAATATTTTCAATCTTATTTTAATAATCAAAATTTAATTAATATTATTAATACAAATTTTGAGTTAAATAACGCGCGCTTTTCATCTGTGTAGAAACTTTCTCGTTAGTTGGCACGCTTGTAAACAGTGTCGCAAGTCGAAAACCGCATATCTTTGTAACGACACTTGTTGTGCGACAAGATAAGCCCCGCCCTGTCATTGGCTATGAGATATCATTGTAGTGGGGGGGTATTGTGAGGCGTCAATTATACGGCTTTGTTTGTCCATGTCGTTCTAAATGTGAACAAGTCCTCGCCATACTGCCATTTTGTAATGCTGGCTATTTCGTTCCCTGGGGCCTTCCTTCATCTCAGGTAGTTCGTTACATACGTGGTTAAAATCTGACGCGTAATAGTATATTCGAGTTGTTGTTGATATATAAGTGATTTGAGTTAAATAAATAGTTAAGGAAAATAAAATAAAAATAATGGGACGTAAGAAGAAGAAGCAGTCAAGACCGTGGTGCTGGTATCCTTTGAAAATATCATATTATTTAATATCATTTTTTAGGTCACAGTCTGTCGCTAATATCGCTTCTTTTACCTCGTCGTTGAGAAACGGTTCGATAATAATAACGTAGGCTTTAACGATGTCGAAATATCCATACAATTATAACAAAATTTTGTCACAATGTTGTTTCCTTAAATCGCTTGATATCACAGGTATTGTAATCGTGAATTTGACGACGAAAAAATTCTCATTCAACACCAAAAAGCCAAACATTTTAAGTGTCATATTTGTCATAAAAAATTATACACTGGTCCCGGTCTAAGCATACACTGCATGCAGGTGAGATTTTTATCAATTATTTATAATATTTCATACCAGATTTTCACGTTACTTATTAAATTTAAAATATGTTTCATTCTTCATAAATTCCGATCTAATTCTATACTTTTTCTAACCTTTTAACGATAACCTACAGTATTCTGTTAACACTAATATCCAAATTGGTTTTCATTATGAATACGAGAATTTTTCATTGATTTCTTTGTCAGAATAACAAAAAAGATGCATAATTATTAAACAAAATGAATATTTTCACTCTGTTATTGATTTTTGTTTACATACGTTATGATCATTTTTTTTCTTCAGGTCCATAAAGAGGCTATTGATAAAGTACCAAATTCTTTACCAAATCGGAGTAACATTGAGATAGAGATATATGGAATGGAAGGAATACCGCCAAACGACGCCAAAGAACATGAGAGGCAAAGAAACGGAGGTCGTCCAGGATCGCCAAGTTCTGGCGAAGATGAACCTGCTCCTAAAAAATCAAAACCTGAAGGTTTGCTGGGTTCAGCACCTGGCGCTGTTCCTACTGGTTCTAGTATGATGTCAGGAGTAATGCCTGGGCTACCTAATCACCATGGAATGCCTCCGCATATGGGACAGTTTCCTCCCCATATGCACCAAATGATGGGACCAATGGGTCCTGTCGGCCCCCCTTTTATGGGACCTGGGTAAGATGAATTTAAATAAACTTAAATAAAGTCTTCAAATCTTGAAAATATGAAAATATTAGGAAACAAACTGATATAATATTATTTTATTTCAATAGCATGATGCAAGGGATGCCAGGTATGCCTCCAGGGATGCAACCGCCTGTTTCTGGTGCCTCGATGCCGTCCAGACCACTTTTTCCAAGTGTTGTATCAACGGCGACGTCGACGGCGCCTGGATCGCTACCCCTGGGGGCTGATTTTAAACCTATTACGTCTATAGCAGGCGGTTCTATTGGCCCAATGAAACCAACTTTCCCAGCTTATGGTGGTGGCGATAATAATGGCGCTGGTCTTGTTGGCAATAGTACAAATGATCAGAAGATAAACCTTATCGCGACTACTGGAGCCGCAAGTAAAATTATTCATCCACAGGAGGATCTTAGTCTGGTGAGATTATAGTCTTTTTCTTTTTATCCAATAGTTTCGAAAACATTAGTTTGGTTTGAATGAAATGAGCCAACTTGTACAAATTTTATACAATGAACATTATATTCGATTGCATTATGTTTAGAGGCTTTGAATATTCTTTTAGTACTTTTATTTCCTTGATCCAATTTCAATCCAAATCAATCCAAATTCGAAAGCAGTTTGTTTCTTGATCAGAAATAGTTTACGATGTAATAAATAATTGTTTAATCAATGAACAGCTTCGAAAATGATGAAAAAACTTGCCTCAAAAAAAGATCTTGTATAAACCGAACTTTTAAAATTTCAGGAAGAGATACGAGCCAGATTACCGAAATATCAGCGTAGGCAAACGGAAGATCCGCGTCCAACGCAATCGGAAACTTCACAACAAGTTGCTGCGCTACAGCAGCAACAGCAGCAGCAACACCAACAACACCAGCACCAGCAACATCAGCAGCATGTTGCCGCGGCTGCTTCAGCAGCAGCAGCATATCAGGACCAGCAACACAGACAGCAGGCAGCTTTGAGCGCGCTTCAACAACAACAACAACGATTCCAACGGCCACCACAGACTGTTATGGTTCCAGCCTCGGCTGCGATGCCTGTTAGCTCTGTCGCCCTTATGGCTCCGCTTATGCGTCCAACAATGACTCTGGCTGCACCCGCTCTCATTCACGGAGGTAACATGATGCGACCGCCCCCCATGGGCCTGCCTCCAGGTAAGTGTCCAACGTCATAATCCCACGCCCAATCTTTGACCCCTTGCCATTATCTATTCTCCTTTTCTCCTTTTCTCTTATACCATTTCCTTTACCTTTTCCTGTTTCCCAAAACCTATCACCCTATTTTAGCTCCATACTACAGAGCTTCGGAAGCCCTTTGGAAAATGGAGTAAAAATATACTATAAAACGACGTACGAATTTATGGGTATTTAAATTAAATTATTTGTATATGCGGTAAATGCATATATTTTATGGAGCCAATGGCCCTTGGAGAAAATGTTTCTGGTTTAACAGATTCGTTGTGACTTATTTTATCGCTTTTTAGGCTTTTTACTATTGGGAATTTTAATTGTTTTCATCGAATTGGTGAATGGATGGAGGGATTTGGGGCTGTTATCTCGGGTGGGAAGATCGAGTGGGTGAAATTTATTCTCATCGAGTAATAAATATTTTTAATTAACTCAATGAAGAGGCAATTGTTTTAGCGAATCTTATAGTTTCGCAGAACTTTTGCTCCAATTGCCTAGAGCCACGGAACACGGTTTTTATTTTCTCATTTTCTTAACAGCTATATTTTTTTTAATAGCTATTTACCCCATTCGTATTGGACAGGTCGTTTTGGATATCGGATTGAGTCAGTAACAGTTTACTGTACATTTATCTGTACCACTTTCCATACATCGTCGTAATTCTTTGCAATAATTCATTCATCATTGTCTGATTTCTTATCTATTGCTGAAGAATGATTAACAATTATTCTAATTCAAAAAACAATTAAAATTGTGATCTATGTAAGGACTGAGAGTTCAAAAATTGTATTTCAATTTCTCCTGATTATTCTAGCTAAATTTCATCCCCCTCTATCTTGAAATCTAATTTGTTTTATAAAATTATAAGATCAGACATGGTGCTATCAGTAATTTTTTATTGTCCGATATCTAACACGATGTTGATCACCAAGTCCAGAACCATATAAACAAAAATGGAAATATAAAAAATAACGAAAAAAAAAAAAATATATATATATATTCAACGAAACTGAAAGAAATAAATGACAAACAGAAAAAATAGCACACTCAGGATTCACCCATGCGCTGAACTGACTACAGCGTCGTACGTTTACGTTATAACGGTGCGTTTGCAGGGCGCCCTGTCACTCCTCGGTGAGTGTTGAACGAACGTTCCCAGTCTGGTTACTAAAACCGTGTTTTATACAAGTGCAACAAGGTTGGTCCTTAGCAAATAGCATGCGGTGACATGGCCTATATCTCATTATTTTTATTTTATCTTCATCATCATCATTATCATTATTTCTATCATTAATATTGTTATTATTATTATTATTTTCTTTTTTTATACTAATTTATTGTTTTTTTTTTTTTTTTTTTTTCTACGTTCTATTTATCATTCACTCTTGTTATCATCATCATCAAAATCATTAATGTTATTACTATTACTATTATCATTATTATTATTATTGTTATGATTATTATTATTATTATTGTTATTATTATTGTTATTGATATTATCATCATCATGATCATCATTATTTTTATCGCTACGCAGCTGGTAGCCAATTTCTATGGCTAACAGGTCGAGCGGTCATCTTTATTACATTCTTGATTACCATAGATTTTAATTTTTGAGGCATTAACGTTAAACATGTGGAAATCATTGATTCAATCGCCAAATGATCATTCTACAAAACGTTTCTTCAAAATATAATTTCAATACAATAAACAGCAGAGTAGGTGTACTTGAATATCGTGAATTATAGTCTCCCTTTTATAACAAACCAGTCATTTCCATCTATACAATTTGTTTTTTTTTTTTTTTTTTGTTTTTTTTATTTCTTTTACGTCTTTTGTCTTTCATTTATACTTCGATCAAGTTTTTCCTATCAATTAATTAGTGAATTTATAATTAATTACGTACGAAATTAGCACGTATCGATTAAATTTCATACGCGAAAGAATATATTGTAATAAAAAATGTTATAGTTGATTTTTTTTTTGTCTTTTTTTTATTATTTATTACCATTTTCGTTGAAATAATTTTTCAAAAAGAGAACTTCAATTCAAATAAAAATCAGGGCAAAATTAAATAATATTGATTAAATTGAAAGAAAATAATTTTTTTTTTTGGGGGGGATTTTTTATTGTAGATTTTTGGCCGCTCGGCCGTTTAATATCATACATTTTAAATTACGTACACATAATTTATCTTTTTAATTTTTAAAATTTTATAATTTTATTTTTAGCCTCTACTCACTGTTTCTCTTTACCGTACTATCTTGTAATCACTTACCATCCCATGCCAACCATAAATCATAATATATCCTATCTCTTATATTTATAGCTTGAATCCTGGTGTTGTGATACAGTAGTGAAAATGCTTTTTGGGCACGGTTTTGTCCGTTGTTTGAAGTTTTTCAACCAGACGTTGGCGCATTTTTCATGAAACCATATACAATCACGTTTTTTTCTTGTTTTTTTTTTTTCCTTTACAACATCGTTATAGATTTTCAATTAACAAATAAATTTACGTAATAGCATGATGGGGTATCATTTTTTTTTTTTTTTTTTTCTTATTTGTATTTCTCAATATTTTTAAAACCTTTAATAAATCAAATTTATAATAGTATACACACCTATAAGGTAATGAATAATTGAAAATTTTTCTGTAAAATGTAAATGTAAAAACTTAAGGGTAAATTTTCAATCCAGATAATTCAAAATACAAGTTTTTTACTTTTTGAATAATTAAAGAAAAATTATTAACATTCTTATATTCGCCTATGGTCGAGTTACGAATAACGTAATAATTTATCATATGAAAAATTACCGCTTTGTTTTATATAATTGCTTTTTTTTTTTTTGGATTTATTTTGAGTAATGAAATTCTATGTGAGTGTACCTATATTGCCAGTAAACTTTACGATCTATTTATTGGGCGTTCATGAAAAATGCCGCAAGTATATTATTATATTATATATATGGTATATATATATATTATATAAAAAATTGAAGTCGATTATCTTAATCGCAATATTATGCTTTTAGTTTGAATGAAATGTTTCATAAAAAAATTTGCAACACCGAATATAACTATATTCACACTAGCCTAGCTTTGTGTCACACATAAATTTATATAAGTTGACCCTGACCGACAGTAAGTAACGAATTCACGTACCAGCATATACCTATATTACATATTACATATCGAAATTGCATACATATATTATTACACGTATATAAATATATATATATATATATATATATATATATATATATATATATATATATATATATATATATATATATATATATATATATATATATATATATATATATATATATATGCACATAATACATAAATGTATTAAAGAATATAAAATGAACAAAACCTAACAAATGGGGATGCGATATTTAGTAGATATATGAGATATACAGATATCCGCTAAACTGCTGCAAGGCTAACGAAACGAAAACGAGTGACTGCTGGGCAATAAATTCGCCATCATAAATTCATTGTTAATTCCAGTTTCATATTCCAATTTAAATTTACTAACCGTTTATCGACAAAACAATGTCTAGAAATAAATTTGCAAATTGTCTTTTATTACTTCGTAAAAATTCAAAGATGAGCAAACAAAAAAAGAAATGGAGTTCGAAAATCTTGACCCTTAACTAATCAATTGTTGGCAAGAATTTTTTAAATGAATATTTCAACCGAAATTTCTTTAAAAAAAAGTGAAAATAATCCTAACTTTCTAAAGCCTCAATGTTATATTATTTCTGTATCTCTATACTTTTTAAAATCTTGGTTAGTTGTCACTCGAATTTTTTTCAAGTATTGCGCAGTTCTGTAGTCGAATCGGGTTTTGTACTACCCAACGTCGTATATTTATTTTGGTCGTGGTTTTACTTTCAAATAAAATAAAAAAATCAAATCCAATTTCAGCATTAAATCTACTCTTTGGTTTTAGCCCTTTCAGGAGTGAAAGAATCCTAAAAATGCCATTGAAAAAAAAGCAAAAAAAATGGAACCCAAAATTCAGAATTAAAATGAATAGAAACAAAAAAAATAATCCATTTGATAATTTATAAAACCAAAAGAATTGTCGTTCATGAACGACGGTCATCCTGAAAGGTGTAAATTGAGTAGAAAATCAATCACTTCGTTTAAACTCCGTTAAATTATCTATATACATGTTTGTTATTTGTTTTTTTTTTTTATTATAAATACGACGGGGGGTAGGTAAAGGAATTATCTAAATATCGAATATATGCGTACATACATTAGATAATATAATGATAATATAATAATAATAATAATAATCCGCGGAGACTGACGCGCGGGGTGCTGACGTAAGTATTTTATTGAAATAAAATGCTGTTCATATTATTATTATGTATTACGATACATAACTGATCGTATACAACATAAAAGGTACAGTGTACGGTTTCGAAAATTCAGCCATTCATTTTTTTCAGGTATGATAGGGGCCCTACCGCCAGGTGCGATGCACCCTGCTTTTGCAACCCCAATGGGATTCCCCGGAGCCCCAATGCTCGCTCCGATGATGCATCCTCGCTTCAGATGATCGCCCCCGTCGGACGGGCCCAATCCACCACTGCATTTCGTGCTTTGGGCCCGCCCGTGAAGGACCAGAATCTGATGAATTACGAAACTCTTCGATGACGATCGACGAACACCCCCAATTATAAAAAAAAAAAACAAACAGAAAACCTACGACGTTCAGAAGTTGGAAGTTCGTCGCTCAGAATCACAGCTGCATCCTAAACACCCACGTTAACACGAAGTTAGCCAAAATATAATTTTTTTTTTATTATTTTTTTTTTCAATTATTACTATTATCATCATTATTATTATGATTATTATTATTATGATTATTATGTCATGATGTCAGTAATTTACCGAAGATAGCCGAGAAAAAGAGCGATTATTATAAATGGTAAAGAAAAGATGATAAAACGGCAGGAAGGCGGGAGGGCTGAAAGTAATCTGTGGGTTTTTTTTTTGTGTGTTCTATCACTTGGCTAAGAGACACACCACGCATAATTAAAGGGGTTGTTTATATATACATTGAAAACGTATGAATTTTTTTTTCATTTAATTTTTCTCTTCTTTTTTTTTGGTTTTTTTTTTTTCTCAAGGATTTGTCTTTTGACATATGACTAGGTAAAATTTTTAGATTTTTAGTGAGAATCTGAATATCGGAGATGAATCCAATCAAGGTAAAAAATAAACAAAAATAAAAACAAAATAATAACAGATTTTTTGTCAGTTAAATTTTATTAGTAAAATATTATCGGACGCAGCCAGTCCTTGAAAAATATACAATTTTTAAATGTAAATATTTGATACCTATGAACTGTTCATCAATTGAGCATATGTTTATTCAATTATTATTATTGATGTTGTATGGGTTTTGTATATCAAACCCATTAATTGGCTCCGGATTGTGAATACCGCGATTAATAGCATATCGAATAATACCGATAATAATTTTAAGAAAATCATTCAAAACTGTGTCAATTATGCGCAAAACAATTCTGAATCGATTTTTTTTTTTTTTTTTGCATAATATTAAATTTATTTATTTGAAAAGAAAAATAAATAAATAAATATAAAATAAAATAAAATAAAATAAAATAAAAAGTTAAATAAAATTAATAATCAATTTTTGAGGCGTGGTTTGATGTGATAATTGAGTATTCCGTATAGAAGATGCGACGGAATGAAATGCAGACTCAAATTCATTGATGTCTCTTAGCTTGCAGAGTAAACACTTCCTGTTTATAAGTATGTATATCAGCACGTAACTATTTTATACTATTATCTGAATATAGCCCTCTTATCATTTCATGTATATTTCGCTCTTTTTCACGGTATATCTCGGTCTCCCCTACACCAATGTCCTCTTGGAGAGGCTCCTCGAAAATGCGGATATAGGTGGTGCTTTACGCTGCTGCCAGGTCTAATCAGTATCAATTTATTTATTTATTTTTATTTTTATTTTTTAATCGTATAGTAATCGATTGATTTCAGTTCTTTGTTATGCAAAAACTAAAAATAAAGTAGTCAAGAATTATGAAATAAGAAATCTTATCCTAAATAAATATCAATCCTTTCGTATAATTCCGAATTGAGACTTCTAATTTATTGCAACGTGATTCGGTTTCGGGAATTCAATTGGAAAATGGAAAAATGAACGGAAATTTAACTTCAAGCAAATATCAGATCGATTTTTTCCGCGATTATAATTAGATCAGTTATTTTTAAATATACTGATTTTTATTGCTGACGAATATTTTCTTTTTTTTTTCACATTTCTTTAAATCCTTAATTTTGAATATAGTCTATTATTTCTATTGTTAGATACATAAACGAAACAAATAAATAAATAAATATATTACAATGACCGTTGAATTATTTTTTTTGACGGTATTGAATTTTTTTTCTGGAAGCAGCGTGGAGGTTGACCCGCCTCAGGTTAGTCTGTCGCAAATTTTATTTTGTTATTTTATCGAGCCGAATCGTAACTACAATATAATATTAACTATACATTTATATCTATAAATGAAATCTGAAAATATCGAGACTGAAACATAAATTATTATTGAAATTTTTTTTTTTTTTTTCTTCATTTTTTTAATCAATTATTCATATTTAAAAATTTGCAATTATAATACGATAAAGTATCGATTCGGCTTGATGCCTTTCTTCGGAAGGAACAAGTCGGCGACGATTGAGTGAGTGGTAAGTACAGAGAGTGTTTATTAAAACCTCGACTCTCTTCACTCGACTCACGCCGTTTCCCATCTCCTAACCTTCGCTCGGTCTTCTCTAGCCACAGATCAGATCGATATTTAAAACCAAAAAAAAAAAATAATAAAAAAAAAAAAATCTTAGCGAAATATATAGTAAAAAAAAAATAAATAAAAACATCTTAAAAATTCAGTCATATGTACGCTGAATGTTTTTATTTAGTTATTATTATTATTTGTTTTTTTTTTTTAACTTTTATCGTCCAGTGGTATAACAAATATTATTTTCCGACGTGCGTATTTCCGTGTATTTTTTGGCTCGTCCTTGTCCTTGGTGTACGGTCTGCCGGTGGCTGGGGAATACGTAATTTCCTGGAATACAACTATTCACAGTGTCTCTTATTCCCTTTTCTCTTGATACTCAGAAACAGCATACTGTGCCCCGTATAGACGTGTACGTATATACACATTGTTATTATACACTTACATCTAGTGGTTTATGTTCCTCGATAAATGGATGATACCTAATCCTAATCAGTTCGAGACGGGGAGGGAGTATATGTATTATACAGTTCCTCAACTTTTCTCCCTTTAATTTTTTTTTTTATTTTTGTCCTACCTCCCCTTTATTTTTACTTTTTTTTTTTTCTCTCTTTCGTTTTGCTGAGAGAATGTTAATTTCTTTTGCCTTTGTGTTTCTTTATTTTTTTTTATTTTTTTTTTTTTTTCTCTTCTTTGTTTCTTTTTATTTTTAACACAACGACGCGATCCTATATTTAAACTAAAAATTTTCGCTAACCAGATTAGCGAATTTTAGCTATTGTCTGCGGTTTCTTAGCTAGTCAATTATCTAGCCTAAGATATAAATAAACTCACTAGTTTTCTCATTGATAAATTATTATAAATATATTATTATTATTATTATTATTATTATTATTATTATTATTATTACGTAATATAATAAACTATAAAAATAAATTGTTTTCAAAGTTCTTGTTAAAATAAAACAATACAAATGCAGACAATCGCTGGGCGTTAGATTAAGATTATCGAGTCTTTTCTAACTATTAGAATATATATATATATATAAAAAAAAATATATATATATATATATATATCTTCACGCGGTTTAATCAAATTTTTTACCAAATAAAATTAAAAAATTATCATTTTCTATTCAAAGTTCTTCTCTTCGTTGTTAATAAAATTTATTAAAACATTAACGAACAAACAAAAAAATAATACTTTTTTGCTAGCTTTGAAATTATTATAAATCATACAGATCATTCACTATTATCGTTAATGTAAGTATAGGAATAAAAAAGCCTTAATTAATGAAATTATTAATTAATTAATTAATTAATTAATTAATTAAATATTGGTAGCCTCCATAGATTGAGAAACATAACCGGTTACCAAAATTGGACATGTAGAAGTTCTGTTATTTATTGAGTGTCATTATGAAGTGTTTAAAATAAAGACGTTCTGTGGAAAGCTTGATTAACTGGACTTAGCTCGCGATTCCGTGAGTTTTATCTCGATATTTGTATATCCTCTTTGTTTGAACGGGAGGGGAGGGGGGTCAAAAAAAAATAAAAATAAAAAAATCAGGGTGTTAAAATCAGAACAGTAAAATCCTGAAATATTTTTTTCGTGTTAATTCTCGGAATCGTGGACGACAGTCACATATTGTTTCAACCAATCACAGCCTTAACTGCTGTTGGACCACTTCGGTTCCTTGCCTCATGGCAGGCGATTGTTTGGACCTACCGTCATTAAGTCAACGAATCAAACCCCAGTTTTATAAATTATCGAGCCTAGAATTATCCGGAAATTTTAAACGGGCGTGTATAATGACTTTGGAGAAGGAAGGATCACAATGAAATAATAAATAATAATAATATTCGCAAAATTTTGTGTATAATATTGATTGAAATAAAAAAATAAACATTAAAAAAAAAAAAAAAAAAAAAACGTAGAAACGGGGACAGGAATTTAATTTTTGTCTAACAGTGCAATATGAAAAATAAATATTACGTTGCTGAAGTTATAGATATTGCGGCGTATAGTCAATCAATAAATAAGGAAGTGCGATTTCTTAGAATGAAAAAGAAAATAATAATTAAACTAAAATAAAATGTTGGAATTTTAATTTCGATATTTTTTTCGACAAAAAGCATTAAAAAGCGGCACGGAATTTACGAATTCAATTATTCAGGTAATACAGGATAAAAAATAAAAAAAACGTGTAGAATATTGCCGTAATTTTATATTTGTAAAACTGGATATAATTTTACTTGGCTTAATTGACGCGTGGCTGGACCGAGAAACAATATTAGTAAATTTCATTAAGAATCATAAAACACAATAAATATATATATATATATATATATATATATATATATATATATATATATATATATATATATATATATATATATATGTATATATATAAATAAATTAATCACTTGGTGGTTGGAAAGTTGAGGAGTTTCAGTTGCTTTAGAGTGTGAGAAAAATTTCTCAATTATAAAATTTAAATCGAGATTAATTAATTAGATTAGATTTCAGTAGTTCGAGTCCGACTATCTTTATTCAATCCTTTTATTTCAATTAACATAATTCATGCATAAATAATATAGAATTGTTTAATTTATATGTATACATAAAAATATATAACGCTCCTCAACTATTCAACGGAGAATGCTTAGCCAGGTCTGTGTGTATCGATCTCACTACTATGCGCATATCTTTACGCTAATCTATACACTTGGTGATAGAGAACACAATTATTTGGATGGATTTTATACATAAGGTATTTGGAAAATGTTTTTTTTTTTTTTTTTGTTTTTTTTTTTCCTTTGTTTTCTTCTATTCTACCCAAAGTATAAATCGCGATATGCATATCTTATATACGATATATATATATATATATATATATATATATATATATATATATATATATATATATATATATATATATATATATATATATATATATATATATATATATATATATATATATATATATATATATATATATATATATATATATATATATATATATATATATATATATATATATATATATATATATATATATATATATATATATATATATATATATATATATATATATATATATATATATATATATATATATATATATATATATACACATACCATGTATATGCAGATGCGCAATTACAGCACTGTTCGTTTCAGCTGCAACGACCCGTCACACGCAAACAAATACCAAATGTATTTCAAGTGTCTATATCAGTGAATAAAAAAATAAAAATAAAAATAAATAAAATTAATAAATAATATTTCACTCAATAAATACAATATTATCCTCTAAACTGATTCCCATGTTCCCCACTCGATTGAATTGACCGAGATCAATTTTACAGTATAAAATTACTTCGTATAAGACGTTTATCAGTCATAGCAGTATACGTATTTCGTCTTACGATATTTATTAAGAATTTCTTTTATCAAATACCAAAGTAAAGGTTGGGCTCCAGGGTGGGCTCAAAAAATAAACCGAACTGATTTAAAGTGTAAATAAAATCCGAACGCGTTGACCGATTTTCAGAAACTTTATTTTACTCGAAACTAGCAGAATAAATCTTTAGTTTCGGGTTTGAAAATCCAAAAAATCTTCATTCCTTGCTGAGGTACACGCTTTTGAAAAACGGGTTTTGAAAAAGTCGTTGGGTGGGTGAGAAAAATTAATATTAAAAAATGTTGAACTCAATTTCTATCTTAAATTGTCATTTGAAGTTTGATTCATGTTTGATGAATGAAGATTTTTCGAATTTTCAAACGTGAAACGAAAAATCTGTTCTTCTAGCTTTGAACTAAGTAAAGTTTTTGAAAATCGGTCTACGCGTTCGGATTTTATTCACGTTTTAAATCGGTCCGATTTTTTATTTTTTTTGGCCCACCCTGTATAACCAACATAAAAAAATTTATCAGTTCAACGAGAAGCCAGCTGATAATAAAGACGCACTTTTCTCTCAAGTGCAGAGGATCAAGACAGACATCATCATTGAATTCGCGATAAAAATAAAAATAAAAAAAAAAAAACCATAAATGTATAAAGAAAGTTTTTATTTTCTTTAGACTTTAATAAGTACATACTTATAAGTTCAAATTCGTTCCAAATTTCATTTACAAAAAAGTGAATGCAGAATTAAAGTTATTCTATTAGACAGGTGAACGGCGATCTGCTGGAGGCGATTGCACATACGTACTATACATATACAGGTATGTATTTTGCAAGGATATATGGTGGGTGTGTATACGGTATGATATGGTATGGTAGAACGATCAGGTGGGAATAAGGTGTGCTATTACAAATACATATATACTTTGGAAAAGTGAAAGCCATATGTGAGTGATGTCCTTCGCGTAGACCGTATTAAAAAATAGAAAAAATTTAAGCCATAGATCTGTCCTAAGATTATAATAAAACGAGTAAAATTTTTGAGTTTTAATATCTCTATAAAAACTTTTTCTAATAACTAATCGTCTTTACCATATACAACGTTATACATTTTCATAGATAGATTTGAACGGTTTTATTCAGTCATACAGTATACAGAATAGTAATAAATTAATTATTCAATATACAATTTTGGAATTGAACTTGTAGAATGTTAGTAATTGCATAATGGACAGAATATCTTCTTCGAAAAAGAAATACCACGCCTGGTTTAATAAATGTATATGTAACTTAATGTAACGGCGTAGATTACGGTCGACCTATATATCAATATCTCACCTCATATAATGAAACCTTCACTACGTGCGAAAAATTGAAATAAATAAAAATTAGAATTTTTAAATATTATATATAGTTTGAAGGTGTTGTATAGTAAATGGGTTCTCTTTAAGGCATATAAGGAGGACAACAGATGGCCGTGTTCCATAGCACATAACAAATGGGAAGAACCGTTCGTCGTTCCACGATCGGGTATGTCGTTCAGTTCCATTTCAGTTGACACCGCAAACTCAACGCGGCAACATATCGGATTTTCTGTTCCTTTCACAAGTGAGTTAAACTTTTATTACAATACGGTATTTCCATATTATTTTGCTAACAAGTTTGTTCATAATCGGTTTTCTATTGTATACCTCGAGTTCTATCATAAACCCAAAGTTTTTTTTATCTTTTATGCACTACGATAATCTGAGGATTTTATTTATCGAATTTTGTCGATTCTCGATCGGCAATGTTGACCGGTGAAAATCTTATACCTCGAAAGGTCGTGAAAGTTACATATTCTTGCTACCCAGCTGCTTCGCACATCGTAGTGTTTGGCATTTCGGATAACAGTATATCAGTGTTAAGCTTAGTATCGAGAATTAATAAACGGTTTTTCATTCTTTCTTTCTTTCTTTCTCCCGTTTTAATACTTTTCAATAATGAAAATTCTGGTTTATTAATTTATATTCAAATATCGAAATCTGTGTATTGGCCTCGCACAGTATTGACTCAGGGACGGTCGGAGAAAGGCTGTAAACTGTAATGCGTGATTCTTGAACCGGTTATTTTTTTGGCGCGAGATACTTATGGCGTATTTGAAATAATCATTTTGGTGTTTTGAACTCACAACTTGATGATCCATCGTCGAGATCCTACGAATAAAATTCCACACCTTAGATGCAGTTATATCATTCATTCTCAGTATCCCTATCTTATATACCTAGTTTTATCTATAATCACTTTACGGAACATTCGCTCATGAATTATGCATCTTGTATATATTATACATTTACACGCCTGAAACGTATGCACAATCCATCCATTATATCTATATTGAAATAATCTGTATTAATTAGCAACTGTTAGCAATACAAGAAGTAGATTTTCAATGAAACCCGGAAACCCATCATTTTCCGTATTATTATATATAAGTAGCTTTTCCGGATTTTATCACGGAGTAGATATTTCATGTGAAAATATCCCTAAGTTTACATCTTTTTATCCACGTCTTTCGCTTTGTTGTAATTACCTAATATCTGGTTCGGTAATCAAGGCTGTCATCGACAGGGTATTGCCGAGAAAGTATAAACGTTAGCGGTTTTGTACAATATCTTTAACGGGAACTAAGAAACGTGACAAACGCTGGACATAGACAGAGTGAGTCAGGACGACCATGACCAATACATTCCGGGGAGTATCCTTCACTCTGTTGATAAAAAAAAAAAACTCAATTTTTTTTGTTTCAATTAAACTTAGATTTTATTACGTAACGTATCGCTCTTTTTCCTTTACAAAATGCACTCGTCATCAATCAAGGTCGGGAGATAATTTACAATCGATTTTAACTTCCTGAAAACCTTGAAAGATTGATATAACATTCAAATAATACGAGCGAATTAAATTTGTGTTTAATTTTTTTTTCTTTTTCTTTTGTCAATTCTCATTCTCAATTCATTCCACCCATCCATAAAAATTAGTTTCATAAACTGCAGCTTGCAATTAGATATCAGAGAATAGAATATTTATTTTAGCGATCACTATGAAGAGTAGCGGGTGGCTTTGCCGTGCTTTTACCACAGCGTTGTTCCTGGTCATCTTTAGAGCACATAGTGTCAGAGCCATTGATAATTTGCGAGTGGCTCACCAATGGAAGCTCCTTGAATATGCCTGGCCTAATGAAGAAACACGGCAACTTTTTCCCGCTTATAAACGCGAGGATAATCTTCCTCTAGGACTCGAAGTAGCCGGTGATAAACTCTTCATCACGGTACCAAGATGGCGATCTGGTGTAGCCGCCAGTTTAAATTACATTAATTTAAACGGTTAGAAGATGTTACCAATAAAAATTCTTAACTCAAATCTATCAAATTTTTTTTACATAAATACATCCTAACGTCAAATCTTATTATGAAAATTTCATCACTAATTCAGATACGAGCGAATCACCTTTGCTAAATCCGTATCCTTCTTGGGATGCGCATCAGTACGGTGCTGCCGGAGTTCCGGAGGTAGTTTCAACCTTCCGCATACGAGCTGACCGTTGCAATCGTCTTTGGGTTCTCGATACTGGCCTGGCTGACATAATCGACAGACCAGAGCAACAGGCTCCGCCAACTCTGATCGTTTACGATCTAATCAACGACAAGGTCCTCCGCAAGTTCGTGATACCAGAAGAACAGAGAACCGTAGATTCTCTATTCGCAAATATTGCAGTCGAGGATGCCTCTTGCGAGGATTCATTCGGTTATCTAGCTGATCTGGGAGGTCCTGGATTGGTCGTCTATTCATGGCGACGAAACACCTCTTGGCTTGTTAAACACCACTTTTTTCATCCAGATCCTCAGGTAATTAAGCTTAAAGTGGAATTAATATGTAATCGTTAACTAAACGACATGATTATTTATAGAGTGGAGAATTCAACGTATCTGGAATAGTCTTCCAATGGAGCGATGGACTGTTTGGTCTAGCCTTGGCTCCTTCAGCCGATGGTTATAGCACTCTGTACTTTCATCCGCTCTGTAGCACTATGGAGTTCTCTGTGAGCACACGACTACTTCGTGATCCCGAACGCGCAACATCAGGAGGTGATTGTTATACAAACCTGCAGAATTATTGACCTTTAATTTGATATAGACATAGTCATGATATTAATTACCACGTTGGCTTAATTTCAGATCATTTTCATGAGTTCAAAATGCTTGGATCTAGAGGACCAAATGGTCAAAGCAGTGTTAGCTTTCTGGATCCAACTACTGGAATACTGTTTTATGCTCTAACAAACTTAAACGCAATTGCGTGCTGGGGAGCTGGAAGTAGATACAGCATTTTGGATCAAGGCCGTGTTTACATGGACAATGTCACGATGGTCTTTCCTAACGATCTTAAGGTTAGTGAAAAGATTTTGCTCCATTTTTTTCAGTGTTTCATCAATTTTTTCTTTCCAATCTTTAAACTCTAATTTCTTATTCAACTTCTGCTTAGGTCGATCGCCAAGGAAACATCTGGGTCTTGTCAGACCGATTGCCTGTCTTTATGTACGCTCAATTGGACCCGAACGATTATAACTTCAGAATTTTAACCGGATCAGTAAAGGAGGTTGTCAATGGAACTGTATGTTCTATGGGGTCTATAGGCCGCACTGTACAGCCATTATCTTCAACATTGTCTCCAGTTCGGTCGACTACAGTTGAAATAAAGAATCGATTCGGTGATTCCACTGGCGGTGCTAATGCTCGATGCAAGGAAGTTTCTTCAACTTTGTTTGTTTTGGTGTTTGCATTTATGTTGAAAAAACATTTTCTAATATAACATAAAAGAGCGCTGTCTTACGTGTGTTTTAATTATTTTTATGGAAAATATTCTCCACGCATAAATTTGCATTGTATTATAAATGTATGTATGTAGGTATGTATACAATATGTAATTGTACCGAAGGAGCTATAAACATTTATTCTTCAGGTTAATTCTGAAATTTTTTTTTTATGCAATTTTTGCGCGGAGTGTATTTTTACTTTATACTTATAATAAATTCAGACATTTGTTAACTACGATCTGTTCAACCGACGACAATCGCCGGTGGCCATATATATCAGGACGTGATTTTTAATTGTAATTAGTTTTCATCAGATATACTCCATAAATCACACTATAAATACCATTAAATAAAAGATATATATGTATATCTATACTACAAGTATCTGCAAATTGTAGAGCGTAATTATAACATAATCTGATAGTTTTATACATATACATATAATTTATACTTTATCATTATGTACCAGCGGAATGGGCTTCTTCTACCGCTTCAGCCCTTAATATAAAATTTGCCTGGTATTGCCTGAATATCTGATGAATATTGCCTGAATCGTTGGTTTTAAATATTAATAGCGATAAAAAGTTGATGGAAACTGATTGTTCAGTATACACAACGCATTGAAGACTTTCACTTTTTTTTTGCATTGCGATCTCATGCTAAAACATTCAACTAGGCAATACTTTGCTCTGTCAGATTAAAATCAAGACCATGTAGATAGGCTTCTCTATAAATTTTCTCAGGATAAAGAGATAGATTAAGTTACCTATTGTTTAAAATTATTCATATAGGCTTTATTTTACTTTTGCTGGATGTTTTGTTTGCGAAATTTTTATATTATGTATAGCTTTAATAAGATATTATGCTATGTACTTTTAGTAAGTAGAATCGGTTGGAATCGGGTGGTTATTTGCCAAAATGAGTAAAAGAAATAAAATTTATTTATTGTAAAATGTTTCCTGCCCTCTCTATGCCGTGTAATATTTTCTTTATAATAAATGATAAATTTAACGATGTAGAAAATACATACTGATTGCTACTCTCTGTATTGCGGCAATAATAGTTCGTGAGTTTGCCACTGAAATTGAGTTATAGGGGTTTATCGTGGGATTCGTGCCATTCGTTGGGTCAGTCAATAGAATTACTCTGACCGTAGGGAAGTCATCGCAAAATGAATAATGTATTGTACTTATAGTTGAGGAAAATATATTCTTGGCTAGTTGTTTTTTTCAGTGATTTACTAACAAGAATTTTCTTCCAACTGCAACAAATAAGTGCGTACCAAATTCAGTCTTTGTAAAATTAGTTACATGAACTAGTATATTATAGTAATATGAATGTGGTTTAGATTATGATAACTTGTATGCCAGAAAGTAAATGAAGAGATTTCGTCGATTGCAAAATATATATAATATAAGTATACATATTTATTGTAAAGAAACAATTACAAATTGTACATAACTTGATGATAAGTGATATTGTATTGATGCAGCAGCAATAAATTTTTGAATGTACTATAAATCGATCGCTTGGTTATTTTCCACTTTCGATTCCCTGCATCTCTTTATTTCAGGATCGGTTTAACGTGATGACATGTAAAACAGCATCTTTATATGAATGCGTGCTTGCTTAGCATACGCTCCTGATTTTTCCCGCCAAAAATTTCAGCACACCTCCTCGGGTCAGATGTTCTCCTAATACCAGGAGCAGTTTTCGACGTAAAATTTCGAAAATTCCAATTTTCGTAAGCGAATGAGACATGAACGCAGAGACACGCTCCTGATTTTTCCCGCCAAAAATTTCAGCACACCTCCTCGGGTCAGATGTTCTCCTGATACCAGGAGCAGTTTTCGACTTAAAATTTCAAAAATTCCAATTTTCGTAAGCGAATGAGACATGAACGCAGAGACACACCTATACGAATGCATGCCTGCTTAGACACACGCTCCTGATTTTTCCCGCCAAAAATTTCAGCACACCTCCTCGGGTCAGATGTTCTCCTGATACCAGGAGCAGTTTTCGACTTAAAATTTCGAAAATTCCAATTTTCGTAAGCGAATGAGACATGAACGCAGAGACACGCTCCTGATTTTTCCCGCCAAAAATTTCAGCACACCTCCTCGGGTCAGATGTTCTCCTGATACCAGGAGCAGTTTTCGACTTAAAATTTCAAAAATTCCAATTTTCGTAAGCGAATGAGACATGAACGCAGAGACACACCTATACGAATGCATGCCTGCTTAGACACACGCTCCTGATTTTTCCCGCCAAAAATTTCAGCACACCTCCTCGGGTCAGATGTTCTCCTGATACCAGGAGCAGTTTTCGACTTAAAATTTCGAAAATTCCAATTTTCGTAAGCGAATGAGACATGAACGCAGAGACACGCTCCTGATTTTTCCCGCCAAAAATTTCAGCACACCTCCTCGGGTCAGATGTTCTCCTGATACCAGGAGCAGTTTTCGACTTAAAATTTCAAAAATTCCAATTTTCGTAAGCGAATGAGACATGCATGCAAAGACACATTCATACGAATGCATGCCTGCTTAGACATACGCTCCTGATTTTTCCCGCCAAAAATTTCGGCACACCTCCTCGGGTCAGATGTTCTCCTGATATTAGATTGAGATTTTTACGTATAAATTCGAAAATTCAGAAATAGGTAAAGCGACGTGCATGAAGTTACGATTGCATGACTATACCATGCTTTGAAATAACGAGGCATATGGAGGGGAAAGTGAAACCTTTAAGGAATCGATTGATTATTGGTATATCTGGGAATTTATTACTGCAGCATCGGTACAATATGACTCATTGTTAAAGTTATATACATTTGTAACTGTTTCTTAAAAATAAATATGTGTATATCCTAATTGATCGAGTCGCTTTATTCGGTTCCTGGAAGTCAGGTTAGCATATTCAAAATATTTCAGTTACGACGATCGTGTCTTGTTCACGCAGCCCAGCTCCCCCCTCAACCTTCTCCGATTATGCACCTTTGACGCCCCGAGGGACACTGACTCTGCGACAGGTGCCTCTACCCAAGGTTAAGGTCGTTGTTCGTCCTTGCTCAGCTGGTGGCATCCACGGGGTGCGAAATGGCATCGCCCGCTCGCTCGCAAGATGACATGCCATGACTTTGACTTTTACGCAAGGCAAGGAAACTGGAAAATAATGAAATTTCCTACCGAAGTATCGATACAATTGAATCAAATCAATCAATATATCTTTCCTAGATAACGAAAGTTACGTATCAAATATTTTCTGTATATCACCTATGTTTCCGTAATGATAAAATGTTATAGAACTAATTTCCAGAGATGCTTCGGTTGGTTATTAGCGACGCCTGCCGCTACGCAACCCTTAATGTTAATCAGTTGACGCCAGGAGAGTCACTGAACTCGTAGCATCAGCGGTATTAACTTCACAGTTCAGCAGGAGGGGGGTAGGGGAACTATCTAGTGTCGTAGGTCAGTGCGCCTTCAATTCACCAATAATTTAAATGATTAGTGGCGCCATCGGGTATAAAACTGAAAGACTACAGAAAGCGCAAAATGAATCGCAAGTTACAGATAGTAAGGCGCACGGATCGATAAATTGTTTGTTTGTTTTTGTCCTTTACGTATGATTTAATAAAGAAAATTTTTTTAAACATGATTGTTTATTGATTACCGGAATAGACGATTGTCCGCTAGAATATAAGGTGATAATCCACGAGTCACAATGGGATCAAGGAATAAATGAATGTAGACCAGAATTTAAGAAAATGAATTTTATTCAGCTGCTGTTTTGTTATCACATGATTCTGTAATCCCAATAAAAAAAAAAAAAAAACTTGTCGCAATATCACACGATATTTTAGGCGATCCTAATTATTTCAATCAGGGTATATAGATTCAATGTTCCACTTTTGAGTAGTGAAAACTATTTTATTACAGTTTATCCAACGATATTAATCAATTTGTATAAATCATTATCAAAAGAAGTGCACTTGTTGAAAATCCTGTAACTTGGATGATGTTCATAAATTTAAGTTACAATTCAATAGTTTAATATATGTACGTATATATTCGAGATATTTATACTAAAAATGAAGCTTTGCTACCAATGGACAATAACACAAATAAATGAAAACTCGAATCTAGATAGATTAGAAAAAAATAAAAAACAAAGCGTTTATCTGTTGAATATGTCCTCTCTTTGCATTCAAAACAATATGTCGACCATATAATAAAAGTACCTACGCTCAATGTAATGTAGGTGTTCATTGGTAGATCAAAACTTATTATGTATCCCAATATTATCTCGTGATAGAGAGTAAAGGCAGATAAAAGGGTTGTACATAAGTGATTGGTAGTAACAAAAAATTTATAAAGTTAATAATCAGTAGCTGCATAATTTGACATAACAATTTGCAAGACTTTGTTGGATTCTTAGCCCAAGGTAAAAAGTATTAATGAAATCAATGAATATTTTCATTCGGTAGATCATCTGATAACTACATTCAAGAATGTACAGATTGTTACATTATACATTGAATAAATTACACATAAGTTAACAAGATAAAGTACACGTACAATTGAAATAATAATTCCAAAAAAAAAAATATATATATATTGTCTTTGTACAGCCATATTTGACAGGTACGTGATCAATCTCTGTGATAGAGGGTCTAAATTTTCTAATCTCGGAGTTTGTCAAGGTGACAGACATATGTAGACATATAATAGTCACGACTTAAAAATCTTAATCATGATATACATCATGAAATATAATCAAATATTTATAAAATATAATATATCTTCTCTATTTACCCCAAGATTTTTATTTTATTCACAAACCATTAAACAATGTAATTGTATTCATGGTCTAAATTCGTATGACACTCGAATCGTATGAAAATAATCACATTATTCATCTGTCGTAGAGTTTATTTAACTAGTTGAAAAAAAAAAAATCTTATTCCATTCAAAAATGCATCCCTTATCAATGAATCCATTCTGTTTTCTTTATAAAAAAAAAAAATTAAAAAAATTAAATAAAGAAAAAAAAAAAACACTTTAGTACAACGGAGGTAATTATTTTTCATAAGTATAAATAGTTATAAGTATGTTACCTAAAATCTAACTTATCACAATCCTACATGTAAATATCTACACTATGTATAAACCAAATATACATTTTTTTTTGTTTTTTTTTTTTTTGTTTTCTGTTCTTTTCGTTTTAATGATGTACGGAAATTTTAAAGATTGGCATACATATTTGAACTGTTTGTATTCGTGAAGCTGTCATATACACAACATATTTATTCACTTAACAAGCTCCAGTTATAACGTAAATGACAAGTTTCAAGTGTCAACACTGATAATAATAAATATGTATGTTTGAATTAATAGTATGTAATAGATATTAATTAATGGTGACTTTCAAGTGAATAAATAAATTAGATAATTTTCAATAGTTTGTTTACAATAAACAAAACTGTTATAGTGAAATGATTTTCTTATACGATATAAAAATAAAATAAAATAAAATAATAATAATAATAATAATAGTGATTGGCAATAAGAATAAAATAATAGAAGGGTGGCGAACATGCGGCGTTCTACACTAATACTGCTTCCTAGACGTCGGATGTTGTTGTTGAAACCAAACTTTGATGATTAACTCAAAATATGAAAATTCAGTGGTTACAGAATCAACGTGAATTAAGGAATTCGTTTGGATACTTCTAATTATTCATAAAGAATTAACTGTTTAGCTTGTAATTATTATAAACGTGAACGACTTTTCTCGTCAATAGTGGATAATAAAAGTATATCGACAATGTTAGATTGTTCCTATCTTTTTTTTTTTTCTTTCCACAGAATTTTTCTGAATGTATAAAATACAAAAATTATAAGAGTTTACTTTGTAAACATTCGAAAATATTTCTTTTACACTGTAGAATATCTTACAGATAGAATTGAATCATCTCAAATTAGAAATTGATAGACTAGCATAGTCATTCATTCTGATCAAGACATTATTTGTCGTTCTTTTTATCAAACCAGTTAATATTCGTCATATCATTGAATAGAGACCATTATATGTATTCAAAACACATTTCTGATTAAAATACACTCGTTAATTCAGTCATATTCCGATTATAATTTTAAACAACTGGCTACAAACGTTAGCCTTGTGCCAAGATTTAAAAATACAGAACGCCTTAACTTTGATACAAAGGAAAAATAATAATAAAAAAAAAAAAACATATTTATCTATATGAAACCATTATATCTGTCAAATAACTTCCACCGTGTTTTATGTGTCAGCAAGAATTTTTTCGGAACAAGATTTACCTAAATGAATCATTTCTCGAGAGCCGTAATAAGTCAAGTTACTGTAATCACACATGTTACAATTATACCAGAATTGACTTCTTTGAAACAGCATTAACAGATATGTATTAATCTTGTTACGAAATTAATTTTCACGACACTAAACTGTTTTTTTTTTTTTTTTTTTATCCCAATGTAAATAACTCGACGATATTGGTAATATAGATTCGTTATTTTGTGCTTTAGACAATGTTAAAAGCGATTCTCTATAAAATTTGTATATTTTAAATGAAGTGCTCAATGCAATAATTGGCAAGGAAATTGATTTTTATTAATCAACAAATATTGAAAATAAAACTGGCCTTTGACTTTTCATTTTATGAAATGTTATAGCGTGGTATCAAGTACTTGAAAAAGTATCACAATATAAGAATTGCGAAATATTAAATAGCCACGACTTTATGTAAACTTTTTTTTCACGTATGATAACTTGATAAGAAGAAACAACACATTACAACTACTATGACAAAAATTTATTTGTAAAGCGAGATAAGATTTTTTAGAAATGGTTAAGCAAAAAAAAAAAAAAAAATAATAATAATAATAATAATAATAATAATAAGAAATAAGAATAAATAAAAATAATCATACTAATGTTTTTCATGATATTAACAGCACTATTAATTAATCAGCGCTGCTGTACAAAAATTGTTATTCGTAATGTAAACATAAGTATACAATTAAGAATAGAAAAAGAAAAAAAAAATAAATAAATATTATGGCACTGAGTACTTCAATCAATGATAATCCTAATAATTCATTAGAAATGTAATTCACAATTTTTATAACAAAAACTCGGTGAAGTGTATGAACAATAATTTATAAAAAAAAACATACGATAAAACACGTATGGAAGCTAAATTAAATAGCTTGACTATTATGTATAATATATATATGTATATATATATATATATATATATATATATATATATATATATATATATTTATATATGTGTCCATCTAGGAAACATCCTCTTTCGCTCTCTCTCTTTCATTCTCTCCTTTCTTTCTATTGTTCTTTTTCTCTAACACACACGTAGATTACTTACTATATCGCATACTAAATACCAACTCCACTAAATTGGCATAAAAAATTTTTTGCATTTATAAATACAGGGAAGACTAAGCCCCACTCATGTTACGTCGCACGTTCTATAATAACTTTACTTCTTTTTTTTTTTTTATTTCTTTCTTCTTTTCATTTAATTTTTACTTCTAATTGACCTAGATGCACCATAATGATCGGTCGATAGATTTACTTTCCGTAACAGTATGGAGGGAATGAATGTAGAAGCCAGGGGTAATTTAAAACTCATTAAGGAGCAGGGCTCTTACAACTGACACCAAATGTAATGATGGGTCAGTGTTGAGTTTCGTTTAGAGCCTGGGCTCCTTCGACGTCTTTTTTCCCTGATCTTGCAGCATCTTTCTCGGGATTATCCCATGCTTGTCGTACTCCAGATGCAAACATGAGATAGAACGCTCCGCAAATAAAGTAAACTGTTGCGGCAATGATGAACACAATCCTCCACTGCGCTATTGTTGGCTGAAAACGAGAGGGCAATGAAATGTTAATCTCTTGAAGTTCAGTAACAAATCTAAATGTAAAAAAATAAAAAATAAAAAAAACGTAAAAATAAGAAGAAATATTACCTTTCCAACAATAATGTAACCCGCTGTGATAGGGGCAAGAAGTCCTGCCAAATTTGCAAGACAATTTGTAAAGGACATAAGAATTCCGGCAAATCTTGGCGATATGTCCAGATGATTGACTTTAAAACCGGAATAGATACCACCGTTTAGTCCCACACCAACGGTGAGAATAGCCACAGTAAGCCATCGGTCACACCCGGTGTAAGAGGCAATAATCAAAGCGATTCCAGGACCAAATTGACCGATACTGTTCAACACTTTACGTGTTACTCCGTGAGTGAAGTATTCGTTGGAAATCATGAAGTCAGCAATGTGTGATATCAGCATAGAAAAGATCCACATAGCCAGGTACGGAAGTGCGGATACAGTACCGTTCTGAAACAAGTAATTTAAGCGTTGAATAACGATGTATTTTATAAAAAACAGTATATTCATTTGAATTGAGCGAAGTACTACTTACCGACTTTATGTCGAAATGAAGAATTTGCTTCATGAACGTTGGCAATTCGGTCATAAGCGTTTCGTAGCCGTAATTTTGACCCATATGAGCTATGAGGATAGCCCAGAATGGAAGCGAAGTGAGAATAGACTTCCATGGTACAGGTGGAGACTGTAAAACAAATAAATATTAATTTATAAGGGATGACTATAGAAGCCTTAGATTATATATATGTGAACCATTTGGTAATATTTAATAGATAATGATGAATTGCATTATTGTATACTAACAGATACTCCAGCAGCTCCCCATAGTGTACTAAGAATGTATTTCTTTTCATCCTCAGCAATAGTTGGATGTTGTTCCGGATCCTCGTGCACCCAGAACATGAATGCAACACTCCATATAGCGCCAATTATTCCAAATACGTAAAATATTGATGGCCAACCCCCGTCCCATCCATATTCAGAAAGTAGACCACTCAGCGGCATTGAGACAACAGTTCCAAACTGGGCGCCTATTTTTGTAAATAAAAACAATAATGATTGATTGAAATCGTGAAAGTAAAATTTCAATGAAGATAGTGAATGGAGGTGAAATTGTTGTCGTCTGGCGAAATGAAATGTGAATATTGTATTCAGTTGACCAGCGTTATATTGTACTGTATAAACTCTGTTCCATCTTCAGAGAGAAAAAGAACCGTTGGGCAAACCTCTGGTACATTAGTGGAAATTGAGCCGAACGAGCTTACCGGCATAGACGAAAGCCCCCATCCTGCTACGTTCATTCGGTGGTATCCACTTGGCCAGCATTGCGTGCGTGCAAGGCACGATAGGACCCTGTAATAGGGATAATCCATTCCTAGGGGGAGGAAATATACCCGAAGTGTCAAAATGCGTTCACACTCAACAAGTATTTATCCTTTATTCTATCTCTACTGCCTAATTGTATTAATTAATTAGTCGGCAGGTCCCTCAGGACAGAGCCAACTGATAAAGTAACAAGCAGCTGCGAGCGCAGAGCAAATGTAATAATCACGAAGAAGGTCTTATCAATCGAATGTAATAATGTGAAGAGAAATTTTAACGGGTATTTATTTGATTGATTACTTTAACCCTAAGCTTTTGGATAATGCTAATTGCCTTTATAATATCTGACAGTGAGCTTAGTTGCTGGTATCTTTATCAGTTAATGATATTCTAATAGGAATTACTACTATGACAATAAAAACGATAATATTAGGTAGAATAAAAATTGATAATAACTAGCAGTAAATATTCAAGTAAATAATAATGTGATCATAACTTTTTATCATTAACTCTGCAGTAGTGCTATTTACATATAATTTTATTGATATTTTATTATTCTTTTTGTTCTGCAATAAATCTGAGTATCAGTACCAAAACTTGCTGAATAGACATTGATGATGATTATATTTGACGATTATTTATACTTGCCAACAAAAAGTACAAGGCTTTGGGTAATTAATGTATTTAAATTAGTAACACTTTAGTATTAAGTACTTATTTGTGTTATCAACATTGCTTTAAACTGCGTCTATGCAAGTGATTTACAATGCGACATAATATATCAAAATAAAAAAAAAACCTTGTATTATTTTTATGAATTATTGTATGAATCCAATGATAGGAACGTAAATAAGCTTAAATCTCTTTTATTTTTTGTGACCTTAAAAAATATTAAACAGACTTTATGCCCGGGCAAATTTAATTACAGTTTTGAACTTCAAATATTTAACTACAACTGCTTAACGTATGAGAATCTAATTCATGCATTCCTTCCACTTGCATCAAGCCCTAATAATTTTGTTCAATTATCACTTACCTCTCCAAGGCCCTGAATGAAACGGACGACAATCAACCACCAAAAACTGGACCGGGCAGCGATTGGTACTAACAAACCAAATACTGAGTTGATCAACATACCAACTCCGAGAAAGTATTTAGCACCAAACTTTTTGGCAAGAATACCAAAGGGAATCTGGGTCAGTACATAGCCATAGAAGAATGAGCTGAGGATGTACCCTTGCAGGCTTGTATCCCAGATAAATTGACCATCAGTCGAAGTCTGGAAATAGAATAAAAAGTTTAATAAGATTATATTATACTGAAAGTATATTATACAAACTGTTTTTATGCAAACAATATACATATATGTAAATTAACGTGTAAAAAATTGCCATATTACTAATTTCGGTATTGAAAATTGAGAAAATTAAACTTACACTAGTGGTGGTATTTTCAGCATCCCCACATTCGGTTTCAACACTTTCGTCCACCGGCAGTGCACTATGATTGACCATAGCTACTATGGCGACAGACATGTTTGTCCTCATAACATAAGCATTCGCCATACCCAAAAAGAGCATGAATGTTACTATGTGACGTGACCCCACCATAGCTGAAACAAAATTTAAAAAATACATACATCAATAATCTATAGTAACTGATTGTTTAACAGAGTTTCATATGATGTAAAGCATAGGAATACCATGAAATTTCATATTATCATATGTTTAAAAGAATCAACGCAATGTAAACATCTAGATATCTCTAACTGTAACACGATCGTAGGGAAAGCTTGACCTTCTGATCTGTGCGAGAAGACTTAGAGATAAAATGTCTTGTATTGAAAACTGAATACCTCCAACATTCTGTCTTCATTTACAAAGACAGTTAATCATTGGTGGATTGATTATTACAAATTCAACAGTAATTGGTAGCTTTATATACTGTTCAGAGTCATGGAGAATGTTCATCGACTCAATAATTTGAATTTATTGATATCTAAATAAGCCATTTAAAAATAGTTACGTAGTTATTGAATTTAGAAACTGTCGCCATGGATATAAATATTTAATATACCCACGTTGATGTTTTTATAGAAATGATCCAGTATTTATTTTAATCTTAGATCAAATCTCATATCTAAAAGTTATGCACTACGTTTTGACCTATTAAAATCTATACATTTTTTATAAGGAAAATTATCGTTTGCTTAATAGCATATCAATTTGTAGATTTCTCATATTATCTTATTTAATAAAAAATATCAAATATTGACGATTGAAACCTGATTAAACGATCTACATATCGATTGATGTCACATTACGATATAGTACAGTGTATTGTGTATTGTACAGTGTAAATATATGTACAATAAATTCGTCTCTACGGTTTCAAATTTTCAATCTAAAGCGTTAATGGAAAAAAATAAAAGTTTAATGTTAATATTGATAACTAAATAAATGTCAATTTTTTTTTTTTCTTTTTCAATTCAATTTCAACACAGCTTTGAAGAGACCTTTGAATTTTTTGAAGTATAAAACAAAGACTGTACCGTAAAATCGCGTACAGCTTTGATTGTAAATCTCTTATACTACATCGTTGATATACATACCTATAGACGCAAGATGATATTATCGCTAAATGAAACAGAGTATAATATTGCAGACAGGATCGATAAAAAATATATGAGGACGGTTACGCCGATAAGCGTGTCTTGTGTTCTCAATACGTATATATATATCATTTGATTTATTTCTAGATAAAACTCACTAACCCTATATATAATAAATGAACAATTATATTACCGCGGATCATTTCTCTCCCATAGGTATATAGATAAAATTGGTTCTCATTTCAGGCTTGAGTGAATATAGCCATTATTCATTCCTAATTAGGGATTCCTAGATGTACATTCAAGGCGAACGTCAGGTAAAATTAACTTAACAGTAGATGTGCTTGTATGTATACCAATGTATATATGTATGTGTATTCATATATTAGTCAATTTAATTCTGAACGCCGATAAAAATTATATTAATCACATAAAATTGATATAAAAAATATGACTAATATTGAAAAATTATTTACAGTATTAAAAGTACAAAAAAAAATCAATTAAAATTCATCGCATATTGAGATATATATACGTCAAAAGATGTTTGGATTAAAAAAAAAAGCCGTGAAATATGTACGAAGTAACTGCAATTGCTTCAATTATTGTTGAACAATGTATACAACTTATGTGCATAGATGTAGTATTCATACATGTTAGAATAAATGAACTTAATTGCATCTCATTGTCGAGGATTATGTCAGTTCGTATATTGTTAACGTTGTAAATTTTATACGTATATGTATACATATACCTATCTAAATACATATATTGATGAGCTATATGTATGAATGAATGCAGAAGGCATATATTGTATAGTACATATAGGTATATGAAAAATAATAATAATGAAACCAGAATTAACTTGGCGAAATATATAATTGTAAATAAAAAGAAAAGAGAATTAATGAAAAAAATAAAATAATACAAATGACAAGTTGAAAGGAATGTTGCTCTGCCAGTGGCTATTAAAACTTTCGCCGTGGTTTAGGACGGAGTCAATCGAGTCCCGATTCCTGACTTCTGATCCTGATCCTTCAGATTATAATTATTATATTATTTCGAACGGATTAAAAGAAAAGAAAATAAATACACGAGGTCGCATCATTTTTCAGTGGCGAGAGGAAGGCTATAAGATATTACTACTTTTGTGCCCTCGAAGTGAAGGATGAAAATATGTTCTTTCTTTATCACAATCACTGCAGAGATAATAAATCTTTATGATTATTCAAATATAATCGAATAATATTAAATAATTTTAGTTTATAAATTTTAAAAATGAATTTTAAAACGCCTACCTACTCATACTCATAGTATACATAATCTGTCGTATGTATGTACATGATTCAGCTCTCTAAACTTTAATCGTTGAAAATTATTTTCCGTAATATTAAATTAGCTATAAAATTATAAATCAAAGAAACGATACTATACGACGATGTTTTCCACGTTTTGGCGTAATATACAGACAACGAAGAGAGATTACACAACAGGTAATTATCCCAACCAAAGAGGCAAACACGACGTTGGTAGACTCCGTGGTTAGCAACTGTGATAATTTTTTTTATTTTTTATTTTTTCTAATGATCAAACGCGTAGATATCAAATGAAAATTTCAATTGCTCGAGGACAATTTTACGTAACAAAAAAAAAAAAAGAAAAGTATATATAGGTATACATATGAAATAATCAGAAAGGTAAAAAAAAAAAAAAGAAAAGATATTCGAAGTTGAGAACCTTCAGCAATCTAACTAACCGCGCGACACCAGAAATGTAATAAAAACAAAAACAAAAAAAACTCGGTAAGAGAAACAATCCGCGATTAGATTTGTTGGTATAAAATGTGAAAATAATTATAAAAACTAGTTGTAAACGTTGAATTTTAGAGTCGACTTTTGAGTCAAGTTTTTATTGAATTTTAGGTAGTCAGACTAAGCCCGGGAGGGGGGGACATATATGATATTAGCACGAGTAGTTAAATAAAGGTTGCGATAACCGGTTGTATATAGGGATTTTTTCCTTCAGCTACATTTCGACGAAGTTTTTGACCGAATTTAATGATGAGCTGTGCATCGTTACCGTCAATGACCAGTGTCGTTAAAAAAAAAATAAAAGAATAAATTAAAAAAATAAAAAAATAAAAAAGGAATAAATATGGATATAATACATATGTATATCTATTACACATGAATATGTGTAGTTAGGTATGTATAACTAACGAAAGAGACTATTACTTCATAAATAGATAACATAGAAGAAGTTGAATAGATGAAGAAACAAAAAGAACGAAAAAAAAAACGAAGAAAACAAAAAAAATAAATAAATAAATAAGTCAAAGTATCTACTTAGAGCGTAAAACTTATATTTAAAATTGAAGGCGATTTACGGTATTAAAATAGAAGAGTCGTTATCGAAGAAAATTTCATACGCAATATACAGCTATACGTATAATTACAAAACGGAATATAATATCTTTGATCAGCAAAGTTATTTAAATTAAAATAAAAGTAAAATTATTATTAATATTAATAATAATAATAATAGTAATAATAATAGATGTAAATGAAGGTCGGTTGATACGTTTATTGGCCGGAGGCCAGTGAGTCGTCTGGTCATGGTTAACTAAGCCGTTGCGCGGTAAATGCACGAGAAACGAAACAGCTGTATACCTATATGTAACAATATGCGTAAGATAGACGATCGTTAATGAAAATAAAAAATAATAATAAAACAAAAAAAAAAAAAAAAAAAAAACAAAACAAAACAAAATTGGTGTATCAAATATGGCAAAAATAAAAAGATTAATTTATCAATATGTAAATGTGTATCTAATTATTAAACTAGAAAACTTTTTGAGTTGATTGCAGTAGGGTATATTAGATGTAATGTTAAACGAAGTATGCATAGGGGCATGTATGTATGTACGTAAAAGTTCGATAATAGAGACTATAATATATTGACGTCACTGTACAAAGTATATCTACTGTGTTTTCGCAACACGTATCCATTGTTAATGTATGCAGTTGTTGCAATTCAATATAAACGTGGTGATTATCATACGGAATATTTTTCGTGAATAAAAATGAAATGGGAGAAAAAAAAAAGTAAAAAATAAATAAAAATAAATAAAATTAAACAAAATTAGATATAGTGTCGAATTGAATTTGGTTACTAACAGTGTGTCAAATCGCAGTACCTTTAATAATCGTTAAAAACTAAGTCAAGGAAATCCCATGATAAAGTCTTTGCCCTGTTTTCATCGGTTAGTAATTAATTAGTCTTTACATTTCGGCCAATCATAATATGCCATTGAATTATGATTCAAGGTATATTATAATGTGTACAGTGATATATGACAGGCTTATAGGGAATGTAATAAACGATGAAAATGGTGTCAGGGGGAAAACTAAGAATTTATTCAATAATAATTATAAACACATAGAAACGACAATTTACAAAAGATTTGCGCGGAAAATTAACCGGGGAAAAAATAGCTGAGTGAATGTTTTTTCAACCTTCTATTTATACGTTTGCGATTGTTAGCTGCAGATATTACATAAATCTGATAAATTTTTGAATTCCCAATTTGTGACAATTCTGTTTGCTGCTACGGCCGGATGTTAATTGCGGAATATATTTAAGCGACTTCCTGTTAAAAAAAAAAAAAAAAAAAAGAAACAAACGTCATTGTAATTAGCAACAAGAGAAATATGATAAAGATCTAGTTTCCTGAAAACGAGGAAGCTAGATTGGCAAGTTCCGATTGAAGAACATAATTCGACAAAATTTAATACCTACTAGTCGCGAGGCTACAATAGATAACGAATATTGTTGTTCCATTAACGTCATAATTCAACTAGAAATCTCTGACGATTATTTGACGACGTTCGTCATTAATGTATTGTCATAAAAAATATAGCTGAGCGGCCGACGACCTAGATAAACTAATGCTTATTAAACTTCTCAAAGATTTAATAATATCTAGATCAAAAAGATCCAGACAGATTGTACAGTATGTCAATGATAACTTCGCTCATCAGTGGAAAAAAAAAAGAAATGATAATAAGACTGAACTTTGGCAATAGTTTATTTCTCCCCGCGCCATAAAGATCTTCGCACAGACGCACAAGCGCTAAATCTATTGTATATCGTCACCGCTATTTCAACTTCTCTGGTTTTGCGAAGATCTTTAAAGTGTTGTATTTCCCCGAGTAATAAATAAATAAAAGAATAAAAAATGAAAAAGAAAAGAAATAAAAAAATATTTCCACTTGAGGTTTGGAAGTTTCCAACGGTTGATCAAAAGAGCATATTTTTTTTTACGATGAAAACGCGTTTAGAGTTTAAGTTAAGTATGACTCATAGCGAGAATGTAGATACTAAGGCACTCGGTTAAATTCGTTAAGTCTCGTAAAAGTTCGTGTTGACCGCCAGCCGGTTAGCACGTGGCGTGCCGGTGCGCTGTAGAAATAGCCACATTATATCGAGAGAGGTAGCGAGAAAAATGGAATGACGATTATTGTTGGCAACCTTGTTATAAAAAAAAAAATAGTCAAGAAATGATCGCGTTATTGTTTTCTAGAATGATAAAAGTTATTAAGTATAGCTGATATTAAACGAAATCTTCAAATGCATTTATGACTAGACACGAAATTTACCATCTCATCTAATCTTGGTTATCATCTATCATTGCCCGTCGTTGAGATGGATTGGGCTCGATACGATAAGTAGATAATTTGTTTCGAGTATCGCGGCGTGTGTAACACGTGAATTCGTTGCGTATTCATAGATAAGTTGTTATTTTCCACACAGTCCCCAAACGAGCTCAGAAGTTTTAGTAAACGCCATTAAAGAAAAAAAAAAAGAAAAAAAAAATATATTCCAAGGCCGTAAGGCATTCGCTAATCGAATATATTAGATTTGAGAAACTGTGCTTGTCCCTTCTTTCCTACCTGCTTGCTTTTGCGGAGGCCTATCTGCCTCCTCAAGACCGGGTTGCTCCCAAACCAGCACGTGGCCATTTCGGTCTCTGTTCCCGCCGTTGGCTGTCGCACTACTCATGGCACAGAACGAGTCGTCGTACGCAGGTACAGTCCCTGACTAAACGCGGATCAAGATCCACCTTTCAGTAACCAGTCACCAGTCACGACCGACTGCTCGAATTACACTGACTCAGTTTCCCCACGAAATACGTAGTGAGACTAGCTGGTAGCTCGTAAGCGTGAAATAAGTTCTAACTTCGGAGACTCTGGACCGGCTGTTATAAGAGGTTTTCACTTTAAACCCGACCTTGGTATAATTCCTCATACGGATTAACAAGCTAACACAATATACTGTCCGAACAAACTTTGTTGAAATACCGATTAATTGAATACAAAATCAAACCGCGTTAATAATAATCAACGATAAACAACTGGGATTAGTCCTTGGACCAGTTACGCATCGACTTAATATATCTCACGTTCGATATCTATACTAAAATAAAAACGGCGACACCTGTCGGTTGAACTTTATACTTTTAATATTACTCACTAATAGCGTACTAACCAGCCGTCTGGAGACGCTCTATATATGCAAACGTGTTCTATGACTGTACCCCCCGAATGAGAGCGCGCTCTTTATACGTATGGCAAATGCATTCGCTATAGAGGGGAGAGAGGCAAGAGCGGCAAATCTACGTACGTATGTTACGTGCTGATAATAGACGCTACATACTCGGTGGTGGGGTACAGCCGCCCCCTCTGACTCCCACTCCCGCTCACATATCAACACTCTTCTTTATACATCAGCTGATATCTGCAAAGTTTCCATCTCATGTTCGCTATTCAATAAGCTGCCGAATACTTGGTAGCACGAGCCTCCGGCTTCTACGCTTATGCGTGTGTATGTGTGCGTTATATTGTATGCATGTGTTATACACATATATGCATGACACGCCTCTTCGCACACGGTACGCGGCGTCGGGAATAGATAGCAAAATTCTTACGTCACGCGTGACAGTATTCAGCATCAATATATAGCAACGGTAGCAGGAATTTCACGCTACTAGTATAAAAGAGCATAGATTTATATTGTTAAAAATTTAACAACCATGAAGATATTATTATGTCTATTGGTTGATTATTTACCGTGACTAAATACTGATCGAAGCGTAATCGGATGATGCAGAGATAATTTACCTTTATTGCGCAGACTTTTGATGCGATGAGATAAATTTTTGTTTTTTCATTATTAATGTTTTTTTTTTTTTCTTTTTTCGTCTTTTTTTTTGCAGTTATTTTATGGCGCTTTAACAATACATTAAACAATTGCGATAATGATATGAAACTGGGCGTATACGACGACAACGACGACATACGTACACCTATAATATCACGTATACCTCGAGTACGTGAGATCAAATATTTACCACGACCTCACAAATCACATAACTAAATCAGCCGTTGGTAATAAGAGTCTTACGAAACGTGTTGCAAGCTTCTTAGAATTATACCCCGGCGCTAAATCAGGCAGTAGTTTGTAATAAGCATAGTCACGATGTTCAAAGTCCACTTAATATAATTTTTTTTTCTGTTTTTTTTTTTAAATAAATGACGTAGTAGTGCGTTTAGATTATTATAATTGTATATTTATATAAATTACTGTAACACACCGATATATGTAATTCACATTTATATGTATGTAATTTATGAATTTATTTTAACAAAATTGAATAAACGAGTAATTAATCGTAATTTATTTTAAGATTACTCATTCCAATGCATCATTCACGAACCTCGTGCGCACATATAATATGTATCATTGTTATATTTTGACTGATATGCTCATAACGTATATTATTTTATGGTATTTACATTGGTGACGGTTACATCCGATTTAGATAATTTAGGAAACAGAATTGAAAAAAAAAAAAAAAAGAAAAAATAAATAAATAAATAAAAAGATTTCACAAATCTATTTGTAAGCCTATACGAAAAAATGCGAAACTTTTCATTAGTTTCTGTTACCACCTGTTACTGGGAATTTCGTTATAGTCAAGAATCCTCGAGGCTAGACCTTGATTTGAGGCGTTATTGTATGTACATATATTTAAAGTTAAATCGTGTGTACACACAATACTTCGAAAATAGACGGTTTAGTATGTATATATATATAGGTATGTATGTGTACACACGTGCTTATACACCATACAAATATGAATACATGTTACAAATAGTTAATTCAAACGTGTTTAAATATCTATTAGGAACTTTTGATTCACTGCCGCCACGCTGTGGTTTCCTTCTTCAATTCCTAATCATCCGTCACTTGCGTCACGTGATTTCCGAGTGACTTTCACACACGGTTCACATGCGTACATATTAATGTATAGATATAACAAGAACGGTGACTAGCACGCCTCCGTTATAAATGGAATATGGTTCAATAAATACTTATTAATACATAGGTATAATATACATATATACAAATGGTACATACAAATAAATGTTAAAGAATTTTTTTTCGCCATGATATTCGATACAAGAATAGATTACAAACTGACGATGCAGTATAAAGTAAAATATAATAAGAGAGAAAATAGTAAAGTAAGAAGTAGTAAGAATTTCTACAAAGCATCAAGTAACGACGTTGTATGTACATTATTATACTGATATGCTGACGAAGCAGCGGAAGTATTTTTTGTTAATTTTTTTTTTTTTCGCCATCTATTGAATAAATTCCAATGAAATTCTTTGTTGTTATTATATCTATGGCGTGAATGACTCTGTTACGGATTTGGCACGAGATCTCTATCATCCAATGAGGAAAAAAGAATAATAAAAAAAAAAAAGTTTGATTTTTTCGCAAGGCGATTATTTTTGGTTATTTTTATACAATCAGATATTTAATCGCGTAATATCTAATTAGATCTATATTTATATATATATATATATATATATATATATATATATATATATATATATATATATATAAGTATAAATAAAATGTCGAGTATTATATTTAAAAATAAAATCGATTGATGTATATTTAGCGTAATCTGCGCGGCGAGTCACGTGTATCCCGGAAGATGGGAAACTTAACTGCGTAGGTATAATAATAATGAATAAATTTATAAAAATATTGTAACGCCTTCGAAGCACCATATCGTTTTTGTATAAAATCAGTTTTGAACCACAAGTCGGTAAAATGTAATCTGAACTTTGAAGTGAACCTGCGCACTAATGTATGTAAGTTGAGCTTAGCAGAGCAAAGAGGAGTCATTCTTTAACTGATTAAATTATCTATGAAAACAATTTATCGCATTTGCGATTAGTCTTTGTAAAATCGTGATATATACGTATATATATATATATAAATATAATATTTGCGTGTATATGTTAAGAGTTGGATAATGGGTCTCTGCACCGTAGGAATGCCACTCCTCGGTACAAACGTTAGATTAAAATGACCCATTGACAAACTAAGGCCGTCGCTTGTCTTCCTCTATTCATTTTTAACGTCTCGTGTTTGCGTGTCTATGATTGCCGAGGCCATGACACGTTCTTGTTAACCAATAAAGGGATTACGAGGCCCGTGTAGAGCCGAGATGTAGAAAGCCGTAAGTCCGAAAGCGATAAAACAGTTTTAAAAAACTAGTTTTATTTAATTGGTTAAATTTTATTAGACTAGTGCGAATTAAAAATTAGAGGTAAAATTATTGCGCAAATATCACGAGATGATAGGCTGCAGGTGAAGAGAGTGCGGTAGAGAATACAGAAAATCATCGTTTGCGGTTGGCGGTTTTATACTCGTTTGCTTGATCGTACCCGTTCACGTGCTTCTCGCACAATCGTCACTACGACAAGTCGTTACTAGCACGTGCAATGTTTGACTAATATTGCGCAATATTTCTCGCAAGGTTTTTTTTTTTTTCTTTTTTTTTTTTTTTCTTTCTATTATTCGAAGGTGACGTGGGGTTACTGAACGTTTTCGAAGAACCATACATGTATACATTTATACATCTACATATAACCGCCTACCTCTCTTTGTATAGAATCTTAGAACATATCTCTTTCGTATATGACTTTGGTCAATTTCCTAGGCAAATGTGTATGTACATACGTCATTTGACGGTAAATATAGATCGGACTAATAATTCTGGATACTAATATCGTAGGTGTAATTTAACGTATGTAGTTTTTATTTAGAAATATTTTCACGTCGTTACAATATGTAGTTTTAGAAAAACCTCATACATTTCCGACCAAGGGCAAGAAATAACGTAATATACAATTAAATACAGTTAATTATTTTTAATCAAATTCTACTATACTTCATTTTAACTAACTAAGATAGAAAGTCATTTCAAATACGAGTCTGAGATACATATGAGCGAATTTTTTATACTTTATATACAACTGGATTTGAATAATATATAAAAAATTATATATTTTGCTCTTATTTTATTTGTATATTAATTGTTATATTATTTTTTTAATTAAAATAATGAATAATATGTATAACTAAATGAGCTTTGATCGCAATGAAATTCAATATCCGACAATATTTCATGAGATTTGTAATAATGTTGTAAACAAGATATATATATATATATACGTATAAATACACATAGGTGTATTTTTGGCAATTTTAAATTCTCATGAAACCAACCTTTCACAACGCTCACACAACGATCATCATATTATGCGCTATACTTTCAGCAAACTAAATTTGACACGGTAGGTACGTATTATTATTATTAGCCAAAGACCTAAAATTAACCAAGATTCTATTTTTCAATGAAGTTGTACTCGGGAGACGAGTATGTGTAACTGATAGAATTTTAAACCCATTCAATTATCGCGTTAATTAGATCAATGCGATTCAACGATTAACGTATTCCCGAACGTTCGAATATAGATAAGAATATTGTCAATACATACACATACATATATATATATATATTTTTTGCGGCTAATTTTATCACCGTTTTAACATCACATTGACGTAATTTTTGAAGAAAAAAAAATTTATGAGTCAATTTAAATAAAAATATAAAATAAAGTACTTACGCATTAATATCTTTGAAATCGTTACCAATTATTTTCATATATCTATATCTGTTTAGCTAATTATATTATAGCTATATACGAGTTCTTAGAGTTCTATAATTCTATAATAAATGAATTAGTTAAGTACGAGGATAGTTGATATGTTTTGTCAATAATTTTATGATCGAGTTTAACTATGCAGACAAATATCAATTTTTCTAATAAAAATTTGGTGCCATTCCAGGGAAGTGTCACACGTGTAGATTAACACTTCAAGACACGAAACGGTCGTCTGACTACTAACGCAAACAAATTATGCAATATGGATTACGTAGGTAGTATATAATATAACGAATTATAGATACCAACACGAACTATTACATCTACAATAAATTTAACATTGTGTAATTACAAGCTATATATGTTTATAAGAAGCTTCATACGATATATATATATATATATATATAAAAAAAAAAACTGTAAGAGATCGAAGAAGTATTATTTTTTAATGCAACATATACATATATACATATATAAGTATATATTTGTTGTTAACTACAGCTGCACAGTAAGATAGCCGAAAATAAATCATGGTACATGAAAGATATTTTCAGAGCAATCATTGTGCCAAAAATTTGATGTGTCTATATGTATACATACGTGCTGCAATATTTCTAACTTGTATATACAGTCTGTATATAAGTATATATAAAAGTATATATATTAAATAATATAAGAAACAATATAGAAAGCGCTTTCATTGCATACGTCAATAAATAAATTTTGGCTAACGAATAATGATTTGATAATGATCGTTAATAAGACTTAAATGATAGATCCAATTGTAACTGACGTTCATTAAATTTAAACGCAGTTGGGTTCGGAGTAAAAAAAAAACTAAAAAATTAAAAAATTTATAATTCACGTGACTAATCTGAAATATATATATATGCGAAAGCGAATCCAATTTGAGTATACGAGATTGATTATCTATCATTATGATGAAAAGTTTATGGTGAATTTAATTTAGGTGATAATATTTGTGAAAAAATTTTCACCGTATATACATTTACACCGAAAATAAGTTGTGTCAATTTTATCAATTTTCGTAATTCATATTTTTAGAAAATTTTTCAAGAATATTTTGTAACTTGTGATCTTGCAATACGTAGATGACTAGTTATAACGTCAAATGATTTTTGTAAAAGTCTGCTTCTATTATCGTCGGTTGTTTTAAATTGAGCTTACGATATTGGTTAGTCACTATTTATACCGCACGTCATATAGATGAAGTGGATGCAAATATAGCGAGTGAAAAAAAATTTTTTTTTTTTTTTTTTAGCGTATATCTTCGTTAACAGGATAATTTTTGTTTTCCCTCCTTTATCGTAGTTTTTTTTTTTTTTTTTTTTTCAGATACCGCAGTTGATAAGTATTGAAAAAATAATTTATCATAAATATGTATATTGTTACGTAAAAGAAAACTTTCAAATTATGATATTGGGAATTATGTACGAGGTTCGCGAGTTTCTCACAATCTATCTAGGTATAAATGTTTTATGACTATCCGGATATATTACCACGTCACGAAAGCATTAAACACGATTTTATATTGATTCATTACCGTTTGATTATCATTAATCGTAATGTCCAACTTCTGGATTACCTACATCGATACCTCCACGATGAAAATTCTAAGGGCATACATTCTATAGATAAAATAATATATATTATGGTATCCAAGTAATCGAAATTGGAACAATTATCCCATTTATGTACAAATACACACCTACTTTCGACAATATTTTCAACCGATAAAAATCACGGTTTAGAAATATTCTGTACAATTATCTCATCGTCAAAATAACAATAAAACAAAGTTATAACCAATTCAAGTAAATAAATTTTATAATTCGTTTTTTTTTATTTTATTTTCTTATTAGATTATTCGATTCTCAATAAGGTATGTATGTACAAGGTTTTTATCCCGATTAATGATAAGATTGACTCAATTTCATAAACATATAGCTATACGTATGAGAAGTTGATCCTAGTATTATTAATCTCTATATAGAATCGATAACTTTGGTAGAATCGGCCATAGATTAGGCGGCAATTTTTTTTTGTTCTGATCAATGTAGGCATATTTGACATCTTGACATCTATTACACAGATCGAAATCATAATTTTGACTAATTTATAGAGACTTTTTTAATCTTTAGTTTTTTTTTTATTTATTGTTTATTGAATGTCTGTCATAATTCTTTCGCAATTAATTTAAACAGGAATCGGTGCATAGGCTTTTATAATTCAACTTATCGTGTGTGTATATGCACACATAGGTATATACATAGGTATGTATAAGCTCTTATCTCTGCTAAATTTCAAGATATCTTATATGAGATATTATAATGCAGTAGAAAAAAAAAAAGGAAATGTCATTAAATATGATGATGATTATGACGACGTGATTATTATCTGAGTTTATACCTACGTATACGACTATCTTCTATAAGCTCTATTTACTAAATTGTCTATTCCCAGTAAATTACACACGGCAAAGTTATAACCGATGACGAAGTAATTTTTTTTTTTTTTTTCTAGTTCTTTTTTTATTATCAAAAATTTCGTACTATATACATGTATATGTATATATATATATACCTTATACTCACGTTTAAAAATAAAAAAATACAATTTTGTTCTTCTAAAAATTTACATCAACAAGGTATAATGTTAATATTTGAACGATAAATGCAAATTATAATTAAAAAAGTACGATAATTCTTATATAAACATTCAACAATTTAATATCAGTCTATAAATTTTCATTTCGTTATTAATTTATGAATAATAATAATAATAATAAATAAAGCAAGAAAAAAAGAAACAATGATTAATGATCATTATCATTCCGTACGGAATTCCCGAAGTGCAAATAATCTGGAAAGTTAATCATTTAGATATACGTAGAATTATATAAAAAAAAAATAATAATAATAATTTAATTCGCGGAAAAAAAATTAACGAGGATAAAATAATTCAGGATAATATCCTTAAGAGATTTATTCTGGGATCGAGCTTCGGTTCTATTGTTTGATAAATTGTTATCACGAAAAGATCGTAGCGCGTGATCTTTGATAGAGAACTTACGGTGGTGTCACTAACCTATCGTAACGGGGTAATAGCCAGCAATGTAAGCTCACTATACATATTGTACTATAAATTGCTGTACAAACAGGGTTTCATTAATTCCATCATGTATATTCATGTATACATACATACAATAAGTAGACATACGTATAATATATTAATTTCGTATAATAATATTAATTATAAAATTTTGATAAGTTACGCTCGTTAAAAATAGCGTCTAAAAATTATAATTCGAAAAATTTGGGTATTATATGTATGTTCAAACATTCATTTGACAGTTGAAATTATTTATATTAACTAGGACGAATTGAATTGAACAATTTTTATTATATTTTATAATTTTGTTTTCTTTTTTTTGTTTTTATTCATCCTACTTCGTTATAACTACTCAAATATTTTATCCATTTAAACATATCGCAATACCGTATATGTATGCATAAGTTTTATATTAATTTTAATATGCTATACTATACTTGCCCAACTAACAACTTGACCTGACAGATATCAGTATAATTTATAATAATTTAAACTACAAATAGACTACTACTTCACAAGTTATTCTCGATTAATATTATCTTCATATCCGATGAGACATGAATGCTTATTTAATAGCTTTTTTTCTATCTCTCTCTCTTTCTCTCATTTATTTAGCAGTCATGAACTATATAAGAGTTGTTTTCTACTGTTAAACAAATGTGTTTATGTACATATAGTCTTATGTTCTTCGAATTAATTTAGACTTTAGACATGAACGAGTTCTGGTTACGTCGATGTCGTACCGATCGTTGTTTTTTATTTTAACCTTTTTTTTTTGTTTTTTTTTTTGTTTTTTTTTTTTTTTTTTAGTGGGGATAAGAAAACGAGGAATCAGTTGTTTGCGTTATTGTTATTCTATAGAATTAGGTACAAGGCTCGTGTTCTTTCTTCTTAATCGTAATCGATACACGATAATGCGATATTATTGATATAGTGTTTGTTTAATTGATAGAAGATTACATCGCATTGGGATATTGGCAACGATAAAATAGTATGATTCATAATTAAAATAGAGAACTGAACGCCTTCTAACGGTTAATAAAAGTACTAAGCCTGACTGCCTCAGTCAGTAACAGATAGAATCATCGAGTAGATTTCTGTTTGATCGATCGTCGGTCTTACCGACCGGGTTTTATTAACCAATCGTTGGTAAGTGAATAAATAAGAAATGATTTGTTGGTAAAGAAGATAGTGATTATAAACAATATGTTAACTCTAAGCGCTAGAATAGCTACTTGGTACTATTAATCAAGTAGATTTCCACTTACTTAAGCTTCGATTTAAGTCAACATCATCCGATAATGAACTAATTTAATTTTCCCCACTTAGCTAATAACGAAGTTAAGAAATCTGATTAGATTTTATTTGTCTTTAATTTACACTTGAATTTATTACAATAAATTTCAATTGGATTGTAATTTTATTGAATGATGAAGCTCCGTCTATTATTTTCTAATAGAATTATTATTAAAAAATATATATAGATATATTCAAACTTGGGCAGTTTAAAAATAAATCTCATTTTCAACACAGTCATTTCATTAGTTGAAATATATAGAAAAAAAATAATAATAATAACAAAAATAAATAAATAAAACGATGTTATATGTATATGTAATACGTTTTGTTACAGGTGGTAGACAAGACGTAGTATCTGGTATACGTCACTTGCGTAATTCTATCTAATTTAGTTCTGACTATGTATTTACAGCTCGTTTATAATAACACCGTAACAAAGGTATAAGTGAACTAAAATTGTTACTTAGATACGTTATAACAATAACTCCTGAGTATATAGATAAACTATTTTTGATTTACTGTTACGTGGTTAGAGATGAAACTGGACGATACAATTATCTCGGTATATACGTAAGAGAAATTTTTCTATTTCTACAATATTTGGTATACGTTTTCACGATGAGATTTGTTCAATTTTTTTTTTTTTTATTTAATTAATCATTCAAGTTTTTTTTTTTTTTAATTTGTTTTTTAACACGACACGGGGAAAAGTTTGTTCGCCCAGATCTAGATAATCGTATTAGTTATTTTTCGACCTTATTATATTATGCGAAAATATGTTTTTTGATACTTCCTTATGAGTTTGAGAATCTTGAAATAAGGATGTGGTCAATTTGTAACGTTAGTTGCGTTGTGTAAGTGACTAATTAGGAAAATTCATGTGGGTTATGTCCCATTGTAATTATAATAATAACTTCTCGCGAGTTTAGTCTGATTCACCTAACCACTGATGTAAAATTTTCGTGCAGAAATGATCAAATTACGGAAATGCGTCATATAGAATATGGAGCATATATATAGTATAAAGGTACAACTTTAAATTGCACTTATTAGAGCTGCACTTCTTTATCTTGAATTCAAATGACGTAGTTTTTATATTATTTGTTCTTATTTTTTTTTAAATTAATTATTATTATTTTTTAAACATTTTTACTTCACGTTGTAAAAAAAATAACTTCACATCATTCCTACACGTTGTACGAACATAAAGATAGTGAAAACCGCACGTTTGTCGTATATGAGAAGGAAAAAATTTAATTCATTTCACAATGGCAAAGCAATGTAGAGTTTTCTATTAGAATCAGCACTCCGATTTGCGTGCTTAAATAATATTAACTGATTCTAATTTGCCTAAAAGTATAAGAATAAAAAACAAAAACACCAAAAAGAAAAAAAACAGAGTTTACATTTTTCGTAAAATTTTTTTGTTTTTAAACCTAATTGGATGCTGACTAAAATTTTTCAAAAATAGCCGCCAAATAGTTGAAAGCAATTTGGATTTCATTCAGCATCTGATCGTGAGTCTGTGCCATAATTAAATTCTTAAATGAATAATAATGATAATAATAATAATATTAAATTAAAACTAATGAAAATAGTTTTTATTAGATTTATTCGACTGAGATTATTTAGCGTAAAATAGATGTAACATTGTTGGAAAATTTAATTGCTATACCAAAAGAAGCCAGAAGCTGGTTGATTCCTATTAATACATCCATTGACGAGTAGGTACCTGAAGTGAGCGTTATTTTAGTCTTGTAAGTATTTAACCGCGTCACGAAATCGACTGACTATACTATACCTACGTTTGTATACATATATCATTTTAAGATAGAAAAAAAAAACTAAAAGTTTAACTCTAAAGCAAAGATATATGAAATGTTTATTTAAACTATTTGCGCATATCCATATGTATGTATAACTTGAAGTGTTAAAAAAAATAAATAAAAATAAAAATAAAACAAAATAAAATAAGAATGACTGTAGTAAGTTAAAGCAGCAGTCGTTACCAATCGTTTGTTAATAGCCGATGATTCTGTGAAGAATAATGACGTAGGTATGTATACGATCGAATAATATACTTTGATTAAATTTTTAAAATTAAACAAATTATGACAGATCTACTATCGTTAGATGATCACAATAATAATGATTAGATAAATATATTATAGTGTTAGAATAGACTCATTCATCATACGGATTGTTTAATAATGACGTTTGAATAACGCGTTAGAACCCACGTGCCATACCATTGCTATACAAGATATATAAATATGTTTATATACGTCTATATACCGTAAATAGAGATGAAGAATAAATAAAATAGAATAGAAAGAAAGAAAGAAAGAAGAAGAAGAAGAGAAAAAAAAAACAGTAGTGTGCATACAAGCACGTCATTTAAAATATCACGTGCAAGTCCTCTAACTCACTAGGAAATGCTTGCGTAAACGCGTGGCTTTACCGATTGAGTATCTTGTTCGTATATAGCAAACGAAATGCGCTCGTTAAAAGAGAACGAAATTGTACTTGTGATGGTGAATGCTGATGTTTGTTGCTGCTGCTGCTACTCTTACTGTTGAAATAGGTAGTTTTACATATAGAGATCATGAATATCTGTCAAGAATATTTTTAAATCAGGTAAACGATTCGTGCCAAGGTAACCCTGAAGATTTACGAAAATAATATCAGTTATTCGAAGGTCGAATAAATATCGGTTAAATTTTCAATTTAATATTCTTTTTTTTTTTCTTTTTGTTTTCTTTCCTGGTTTAATTTTATATCGTAACCGCAAATTTTCTTTCTTTTTTATCTTGTCGGAAAAAAATTATACGGTTGACGTCGATACGCGATTCAAAAATCGAAGAAAAAAAAAAAAGAACTGAAAATTGAAAACATCTTTGTTCAGACAAAACAATGAAAAGCAGAGCTATTACGCGACTGTATAGGGTCGATTGGTTTTAGTTACCGGAAATAGCTAACCGTATACCGGAAAGTCGAATAAAAGAATCTTACACAAGCTATTCTTTTTTTTTTTTTTTTTTTTTAATGAAAAACAAATATAGCAGAGCTAAATACGTATCAATGCAATTTTCATTATGCGTAGCTGATATTTTGCAAGAGAATATAACAATACATTATGTTTAACTGCATATGTATTATATCTAAATACGTATATGAATTGACAAATGTGTGAAAAGCTAACCTAACAAAAGAAAATATGGTAAACGATTTTATTTTTTCTTTCTTTCTTTTTATTTTCTTCTTTTTTATTTCTTCACTTTTTCAGGTTTATACGGTATTGCTTAATTTAATTTACAAATACATATTATAAATGATTGTAAATATATTAAGGAAAATATATTATTGTAAGGATTGTTAACCTCGTATAGTTACCCATGAACAACAATAATTATTATTATTATTATAATTATCATTATTATTAATTTATTTGCTAGGCAATCATAAAAATAATTTTTATTTCCAACAATTTACGATAACAACCATTTAAACAATTCTTATAAATTTATAAATATGACGTCAAACACATTCGTCAATTAATATAAACGAATTTACGATAATTATGAGATTTAATTTTATGTACATAATTATGTTTATTTTAAAACGATACCGGTTCAATTTAATCATACGCGAAAGTTTTAAGTGTTGTTAATTTTCATATACCGAACTGCATATTATAAATAATAGTATATATGTATATGTATATATATACCGCAGGTATATTACGCAATTGAAATTTATGCACATCGTGATACTGCAGCAGTTTCTGATACCATTTAAGGATGCTTAAAATAAAAAAATAAAAAATAAAAAAAAAAACAGTAAGAGAGATTTCGTTATTCTGAACTGCAGCTGTTTTCAGATTTTTAAATCGTATGTGTATAATATGTATGTATAAAATTACGTAACACAAATTTTTCTGTTACAATTTATTATAAGTACATACGGTCGTAAGAAACATCGATTTTTATTTTACTTATCATTCGATACGAACATTTCGATAAATAAATATGAAAAATTTATGTAGAAAAACCATCGTAATATACATATATTACATAATATACATTACTATTATTGCGATCATGTGGTTTAGACAATATTTAAAAATAAAATAGTTACTTAAGGTTTTTATAAAGCGAAGAAAAATTATTCATACAATTCTGGCAACAAGTATTTAGTCGATCATTACATTTGTTTAAATACACCTATATTTTTGTTTCTTTTTTCTCTCTCTCTCTCTCTTTTTTTTCTCTCTCTTTACATTTAGTCAAGTTTTTCATTGCTCGAGGACAAGATTTAATGTTGGTTACGCAATTATGTATTAAATTCGCGAACTACAATTGCAAAATATCATTTATTATATATATATGCTTCTGGTGAAATAAAAACGAAAATTAAAAAAAGAAAAAAAAAATCTATTATAATTATTGATCGATTGATTGATTGATTGATTGATAATTAACGATAACGGCTCACCACCTCGTTATACATTATATACATATACATATATATACCATATGTATAAGCACTTAATCTAGGTCGATTTGCCGTTACGACTACAAGCTTGTCTATAACAATAAAAAATTAAATAAAATAAAATAAATTATAAATAATACAGAATTTAATGCTTACCTAGAAAAATTGATATTACTACATACATATATTATAATCAATCGTTTTATCGTAATTATAGAGTAAAACAATTCGATCATAATTGATTGACTAAATATTATAATCTTTTTTCTAAATTACCTTCTTTTTATATTTTCATTCGACGTGTAAAAACAATAAATTCTCAATATTATATACATACATATATAACAGTACGCATATACAAATTTGGTATATAAATGACCGATCAATCGCTTGACAAAATGTATGTTTATATTCATTTGTCGTAACTTCAAATGCATCGAACTGGGCAAAATAAAGACTTACATGCGGTTACGCAATTGACGATGATAAGTACATGGGGGGGGGGGGGGGGGGGGGGACGGGACTCCCCGGTCACGTAAGAAAAATTTTCTGTATTTTTTATGAAATTAATATTTTTTTTCTATCACGTTCAATAATTATGAAAACCAATTTTATCATTTTCAGTTTAAAATAAAACAATATATTAAACATATACGGAACTAGTAAATGATTTGATCAATTACCATAATTTTATTTATTTTTTTTTGTTTATTATGGGCATATTTATTATCTAATGCATAAAATTAACCGTAGTTTTAATATACTAACGTATAGTGTTATAGCCAATATTTATTCGCTTGTATATTTATCGTAATTACGATGACCGGGGTGGCCCCACTCTCCCCTATACATAGTGATCTGAACCGGATGTTAGCAGAGATTGAGAATTGAGAGCAATCAGGTACCACTAAAGGAGTTGAATGCACAGCTCTACATGTTGGTTGTAGTTACATGAAACTGTACGACGACGCGGGTATATAAATAAAAGAAATTATGAATTTTTTTTTTATTTTTTATTTTTGTTGTTTTCTGCAATTAAAGAGATGTAATTGGCTAATTCTATAATTTGGAAGATCGTAGGTACACTAATAATTAATTATTAAAATGAAGAGTTAAAAATTAATCATTGATTTAAATTATAAACGTTGTATTTATATCTGGTAAAAAATCTATCAACGTATCTATACCTATCTAAGTATTGATAAAATTTATCTTTGATAGACAAAAAAAAAATAAATAAATAAAATATAGAAAAAAAAAAGTATGTAATTGATCATTCGGATATGAAGATATTGGAATTGATATTAAAATAAAGAAATTGATATTGAAATTAAAAAGAAAATATTTTATAATAATAAGGCTATGATAGGTTCTTACAGTATATTCAACCAAATGAATAACCGTTAATTAAATTATGTATCTGCAATTATCAGCTGCAAAAAAAAAAAAAAATAGAAAGAAAAAACGAAAATTATTGTAAAATATAAAGAAAACAATTTAAATGATCTGATAATGATCAGTAAAATTAATAAAAAATAAATAAATAAATGATTAAAAATTACGTTCACGTAAACATGGTAAAATATGGAGAAAAAAAGAAAAAGATTTTAACCCTGTGGTAGGTATTGATCCATATGAGGGATAGTGACGTAAGCTAGTATTTTAGAAGGTAGGAATGACGGGTATGAACCTAGTCCAAGCCTTAACCTTACGCATCGACACGCACGTCTATATTTCAGGGACGTTTAATTTGAGGTTGAGAGAAAAAAAAAAAAAAAAAAAAAAAAAAAAAAAAAAAAAACGTTGTTAAAGAAATTAAAAGAAATAATTGAAAAAAAAAACAGAAGGAAAAGAAAAAAATTTTCAATCCTAAGAAGGCTTCTGCTAAATTAAGGTTTAGCTGTATATGTAATTTTTGCTCACGGTTCTCAGGTTTCAGTTCCTTTTTGCCTTTATGTACCTTATACGCAGGACCGTCTCTTTACTGACCCGCAATACGCTTATTCATTTACCGTTTTATGGTGTGTACGTATGTATGTACAGGTATGTGTGTATTACACAGAGATGATGATTTTGCACAATATAAAATAATTTAACCGCAATTATTTTATACGAAAACGTATCTTTGACCGTATATAGTAGAAATATATGGTATTATTATTATTATTCATCGATCACATTTGCAAATGCCGTCTTAGGGCCGATGATATTCGTAATAATAGTAGACCGTATAGAATTATAAGAATGTTTTTCCAATATATTTATATATCTAACTTAATTTCACGGTCAATAATAACGAAAGAAAAACTGCGCAGATTGTTTTTGTATATTATATGCATATTGAAAATTTGGGGGAATGGCCTCGCTTACGATGGTGAATAATACGAAATAATGGTTCCATAAAAGGAAGCAAAAAAAAAAAAATAAAACAAATACATCGAGTACGTCTTCTCTCGTTGGACTAAACGATCGATTGACACTTGATTGTAGACCTTAGGTCAACGACCGTATATATATATACATATAGTTACTCTGAAGAAGATGTCATTTTGTTTCATCTTTAATTAGTTTTATTTTTATTTCTATTTGTATTTTATTTACAGTTTTTTTTTTTTTTTTTTTTTTTTTTTTTTTTTAGACCAAAAAGATAAACCGCAAATGACGAAAAATTTAAGACACCTGCACCTAGTGTTTTAAATTATCTCATTGTGATATTTAAATTTTTATATATACATATAGCTAGATAATACATAGTCGAAAATTTTGATATTAGTTGTGTTTTTTGACGGCGGAAAAATAATCAAATCACAATATGTTTATGCATATTGTTAAACTGCGATAAATGCGTAAAGAAAAACCGTGAAAGATTATACCGCTAAAGCACGAATGTGAATAAAACAAGGACCGATAACCATGGAAATACGAGGCGAAATCAACGTATATGTATGTACAACACACACACATACTTTGATTGCTTACAAGAGATTGCTAGTAGTCACCCAGGCATAATAGATAGACACGTGTTCAACCAGAGGTGTGAGAAAAAAAAAAATAAATAAAATAAGAAAAAAATTCACCTTGTCTATATATAATTTTTTTTTTTTTTTTTCAGTTTCTACGAACTGATTCATACTAATGTTTAACTTGTCAAATAAATAAAGGTATGGCTATTATAGGTAAGTAAAAAAAAAAATAATAATAATAATAATAATAATGACAATTATAATTATTAACGGATTGAAATAACAATTTAAAGAATAGAAGCAAAATTTTTTTTTTTCAATTTTATTCTGTTTATTTTTTAAATACGAAAGATTTCATCAATTGAGAATATATTACTTAGCGGTAGATTGTAAATATATGTGTAAAGAAAAGAAAAAAAGAATAAACTGTTCTGTTGTGAATATTGTGATTTAAAAACAAACTTTAGATTTCCCCGCTTACGTAGGTATATGGGTCTGAGTAAATACTAATAATGAAGAGAAAAAAAGAAAGAAACAAACTTCGAGAAAAACAATTGATAATTACATATTTTAAAAGCTGATTTACGGGTACCAATAAGTTGCCAATAAATCATAATCGCTATATACGTGAGTGAGCTTTTGCTTTAGTAATCACCTTGAGGTTGTGACCAATGCGAGTACGAGGTCAGGTAAAATGTTGCGCTTTTGCCAAGGGGATATATACGTCTATCTAACCAATACAAGTATACATTTGAAATAAGTAAAACGCAGTAGTACCTGTTATAGCTGGGCCTTGCCTTGCCTTGCCTTGCCTTGCGAAATGAGGTAAAACGTAAATAAGTATATTTCATACGAAGAATAAATATGAAAGTTTAATAATGACACGAGTCGAGAGAAAATCTAAATCTCATTTATGAATGAAATTACTTTATATATTACAGTTGATAATCGAATTGAGAAAAAAGTATATTGAAGTTTTGAATTTATCGCCTCGAGGGACAAAATCAGACACTCGATTATCGAAAGTTTATTGACAAAAACGAGCACATGCAGGTTATTGTAATTATCATTATGCAACAATAAGAAAGAGAAGAGAAAAGAAGAAAAGAAAAGATCGAGGATCCTTTTAAAAACTATATTAGGATTTACTTTCAGATTGTATATATATTTTTATTTATCTTCTTTTATCGATTCTCACGAGATAAAATAATTTTCTTGATAAAAATATTAGACAACCGGTTTCAAATATTCATTTCGTTAATTAAGTTACATAATTTCCGGTTTTAATGGGGAAATAAGATTTTAATTATGGTAAATACATTATAAGGAATGAAATTTTTTAAACGGTGTTCGTCTTATACCCCGAACATTATAAACCCTATATTATAATGGTGTAATTTTCTGTACCTACCGAAAACGACTTACAAACTACTGTAATAATATTACCGGTAATACTTGTATCTGAATCTTACGGCTCAGGATAATTTAGTATTAGATTGCTTGTTTGGAAAGTAAATTCTTAGAGATTTAATCAAGCGGAACTTGTGTATATTGCCTTTCGTTACTTTCGATTTTGTAATTATTATAACTATGTAAAGATAATCAATTTAGGGTCTATATTCGACACTATAATATGTTTTCCTAATTCAGTCGAAGGAACAAAAAGTTTGATGTTATTTTTCTATAAATTTGAAAAAATAAATAAATAAAAATAAAAAATCAACTATTTATTTTTTTTCTATTTAAAAAATTTTTCTTTTTTTTTTTTGTTAATTTTAGTGAATTCTTCAAGTTCTTTTCCAAAGTGAGTTATAATGGATAGAGATTAAGATATACAATTCGACCTATAGAGATATATATGTATTAGGTATTATAATGGTTGGCGAAAATATTTTAGTAGATAAGATTTAAACAAAAAAAAAAACAATAAAAATAAAGAAAAAAAAAAAAACTCAGGTTTATACCGAATCGTTTGAATTTTGTTAAAGTATATAAATAAATAAGCCCCAGTTATTTATTGGCAAATATTTAATGGTCGGCTTTAAAAGCGAAAGATAAATAAAAAAGAGAAAAAAGAGAAAAAATGATTACTCATAAGATTACGAAATAATTGTTTTTGATCATGTTTCAAGGGTTTATATCACGATTGTAATCAAACTGTCTAAAAATTGATAACTCTCGTTACTTAAAATCGTTAAATTTAAATTTTTTTGGCATATTCTTTTAACCGTGAAGTGATTCTCGAATTAACGAACTACTATATAAATATTGCAAAAATTATCCACTTGAAATGTGAAACAAAAAGTGCATGTATGTAAATAATTAGTTTTAAATTTCAGAAAAAAAAAGAACATTTTAATACAACAGTTGAACGACGATAAATGATTCATTGACTCTTTTCCTTTCTTTTATTTATTTTCAACTTTACTAATGAGAGGTAAGTAAGCTGAAGTTGAATAAACTATGATTTATAAATAAACGACTACAATGTACGAAAGTCTAAACTGAAAGAGATTAAATAGGTGTTGAAAATTTAAACTGTAATACAATTAGATATTGATAATTGAATAGAAAATAAAAAACGGAGCTACATTCCTCATGTTTTTATTAATAAAAAATTTACTGTCAGTTTTCCACGTGGTAAATAAGGTGTGTTGAAATTTTAATATATGTACAGATGCCAGATGGTAATGGTACGTGTATAGATTAGAGAGAAAGAAAAGAAAAAAAAAAAAAAAAAAAAAACTTGTGTATACAATAACTACCTACGTGTTTCGATTTCAACTGTTTGATAAAATTTCATCCGTTATGTATACGTAATTAACAATTCTTTATTCCACATTTCTTATCGGTTTAATAAACTTTCTATATTTCTTTTACATATAAGCGAAATGACCATACTGGAAATTCCGTAAAACACATATAATACAAATTATATTGTTTCATTTCCACCAGTATCGAGTCGATTTCAAGACCTTGAGTTCTAACCACTATGATATACAGTAGATACTCATACTTGTAACACACACACACACAGATATACTCATACAACTCGATGCCTGTTGCATATAATAAGATCAGTAATTATATTGACATGAAAACTTATGATTAAAAATACAGACGCGTAGGTATAAGGTATACCTATAATTTACGTTATAAAATATTTACCCACGCACACGTTCCCGATCTTCTTTCTTTATTTGCTTCTAAGTATTTCTCTATTTTAATTACACAAAATTATTCAAAACAGTATCTACACTCCATACCTACTAAATACCCTACGGATTTCAACGTAATTTAAATTTCTAAATAGTAAAATTAGTCTCATTCTTTATCTATTAAACTATTTCGAAATTTAGTTTAAAAATTCAATCAGAAACTATAATACTGTCGTTATAGATGAAATATAAAACGTACAATATCATTAATAATAAATATTATAAAAATTTTTTAATCATAAATAAAATTATTATCTAGTTTCTTTTTTTTTTGTCTCAAATTCTTTACAGAATATGGAATAAAACGAAATAAAAGCTGAGAAAATAAAGAAAGAGTAAGAGACAAAGAAGAAAAAATTCCTCAGGTATTTGCAGAACGTGCATAACGAACTTTTGTATAGGTGAGGCAAAAGTCGACGTGCGAGGCAAAGGCATCCCTTGGCTGTTCGCCAACGGTATAGGGTTATCTCATGCCATCAAAGATTTAGAAATAAACCACGTGCCGTGATACTTTTATTCTATATATTATTATATTAATAAAATTGTACGTTTTCGTAGTTTCGTTCCTTTCATTGAATGACAAATTTAAGAATAATAATAATAATCATTTACTTACCGAGTGGTTTTATATGATCTTGTTCATTTGAAATTGGTGATTTTGTACCATTGGCCTCCATCTCCGTGCCTTGTCCCGTGCCTTTTCCAGTTCCCATAATAATAATAATAATTAATTTCGCTTTCGAAAATCTCAATTAAACGATTTAAATTGTATAGAAAATTTATTTCAAATCGTATAATATATATATACAACACAACACGACCTGCGTATAAGTTAAATAAATTATCTACGAGTCCGCGTACTCTCGAGGTTTGCTAAAGTTCTGTAGCGCTTACCTACGCAATGCTAACTAACAGAAACTCGGTGAGTCTCGTGCGGCTAAGAACCTCACAGCCACCGTCTAACGGCCAATCAGAACACCCGACGCTTTCCCCTCCGTCGTTTCTTCTCCCACAGTAAAGCTTACCGACGTCGCGACGCCGACCCCCACCGACCAGCTTTCAATCTACACATACGTACACAAACATAAACGTATATGCTTATAGAAATACGTGTATGAACGGTTCAAGTCGTGCTTTCAAGGGATTTGAATTAATCATCAACCTCCTTCTCCAGGAGAATTGTAAACTTATATTACAGAATAAATAAAAATATCAAGATAATTTCATTCCAATAATATCATTATTATTCATAGTACATACATTCATTCGAAGAATTGAAACTAGTTCTACTGATTCGCTGCAGGAGTTTCCTTTAAGACATGAGAATAAATAAAACAAAAAAAAAAGACAAATGTTATAGGCAATAATTCTGCGTATCTCATGTCTTTAATGGCACGTCATTACATGCATATTAATTGCACTTTCCTATATGTGGTAATTAATGTTTCAGTACAGTAATAGACTATGATGATAATAGAGATATGTATGTATTGTACATACATCGTATTATATGTATGAAAAGATTGATCGCAAGGTGTGGCACTAGCAACATAACCATCAACAGTAACAGCACCAGCACGTGGACAGTGAAACTAGTAGGTCAGACGACAAACGTATGAATACATATATGTACGGTTAACCGATGGAGCTTTGATTGTACAAAATAAGGACTGGATATCAGCTCGGATGGTAATAACGATAGCAGACGGTAGGAAGAAGAGAGAATATCGATTAGAGTATCAATAGAATTGATTCAATTCAACAAATGGAATAAAAATTTTGTGTAATTATATACCTGGATTGAAAAAAGATCGTGTGGAGAAATTTTTTCGAGCGGTTTCTCGGCAGATATCCGAGAATTTGTTTTCTACAAATTTCTTTACGATGTTTATCGTCATGGGTATAGGATCGTAATATGTATTTGTTTGGTTAGTTATGCTTGACCAACGATATATACGCATTTGGAATTTTTTAAATAATTCATCACGACATTCGAATTTTGAGGATTCTGATAATTTCTGTAAGTATGATAATTTTAGCCTTACTGTTGATATTAGCCGTGGCCTGGATTGAGACGAAAATTTTTAGTTATTCGAGGACTCTGTTCGTTGAGAATTATCAATTTTCCAGAGGAAAGACTGCGGCGGTTTTTCTCATGGTTATAAAAAAGACGAAAATTGATTTTACGATTCGGTGTGAACGCGGCTTTATTACCGAGTTATTGTCAATTTTGCCACGAGTTGAATACGCGATTTCAATTTCTAATGCGCTGCAGTCTCGTCGCATACCTTGGAGATAATGCAATCGCTTTGAATCTGTTCGCTCCGGAATGAAACAGGAAAAAATACAGAAAATTAAATTCGCAAAGTATCATACGAGGCTTTACTTTACAACTTTAAAAAATGAGAATTTTAAATATGTTTAACGCTCGTCTTGTTGCAAAGAAGGTCGTCACACTTTATCGTAAACTTTTACTGAAATTACACAAAATATTTTGAATAGAAGAAAAATAATATTCATACAAATCCGAGGAAATAGGTTTCAGGATTTATTCAACTATTTTCCTATTCAATAAATTTCCTCAATTAGAAAATTATTTCTCGATATTTGTAATGCATTGATAAATTTTTCCGGGAAAGGATAAGACGCATGAAAAGACCTTGTTATTAGATTTGATGTAATCTTGAGGAAAAATATTGATGACAAAACTAAATTGCGTATGCAAGTACCTATAGGTATGTATGTAATTCGTAGGTATTCACAAATTGTCAAATAAATCTACAATTAGTTAATTTCCTGTACATTTATAATTAAAATTTGATCATAAGATATTAGCGATAATTCGCATTGAAAATTTAATCACTGAAATAGATAAGCTCTATCCGTGGTGCTCGATTGTATCTATTTAATCCTAAATAATCTCTATGAACGGCTATACGGATTTTATTGAAATACCTTTGATGCATGTTATTCACGATGGTGTATAATTCTTTTACGACATTATTACTGAATTGGATTTTCTGGGGCTTAAAGAAACAAAAATTATTTTACTCGGTCATATGCGAACTATAGCTTAATATAATAATTGTCCCGTGTGCAAAAATTTCTAGTGATCGTTTACTACGTACGTTTCATTATTTTCTCCGATGAGTAATAGGTAAGTAATAAGCAGGTAAAACTTAGGCAATTTATTTACCAATTTTAATGAAAAGCTGTAATCAAGTTGGTATTTGAAAAGATTAATACATAACTTAAGATATTAATAAAGAACTGTATGTATAAGTCACGAATTTCAGTTATTAACATTACTTCCAGACACATTCGTGTTATGGTACATAATTTACAAATTTGCACATAAAAAGGTACTCGACTATAACTCATTCGACCAGAAATACATTCTAATGTAAAACGTACAACGTATATCGATATTCCGCATCCATACGCTAGGACAGTGAAAACAGCAGTCACGACCAGACGCGCCAAAGTATAGGCCGTCTCAGTTTAAATATAAAAAATGCCGTTACTTGGTTTTGAGCAATTGCATTTGTTGAAAAAAAAAGTCGTGTGAATAATATGTCGTATTTGTTATTCGAGTCTTGATTTGCGTATTAATATCTTTGGCAAACGAATGGAAGTCATACCTCGCTCTATCCGCGAAGGCCAAGCGAGGCTGACCACTAATTGCTGCATCCACTTCAACTAGTTCGGGTCTTTTCGTATCGGATCTTTTCTACTTGGAAGGAAGTGTTCCAGTCTCTATAATCTGTGTAATTGTATTTGATATTTTTAGTACCTATAGGCATGAAACGAACCAATTGTTACAGATGCATGTGAAACGGACTTTCTCCTTTTGTATCGTGTAAATTATTATAACGATAATTGAAGTAAGTATTATTTTTAATCAACGGTTTAAGTAGCCCAGAAAAAGAAAGTCGTGGGTTACGAAACTACATCGCGATAAAACTTTTATAGGCAGGTAGGTACACTTGTCGGTTTTGGCAATGAACACGTGAGAAGTATAAACGTTAATGACCAGTAATGATGACCGTTTTTTAACAACTCGATAATACCATTGTGCTAAACACGTGACCACGTGTCAAGGGAGAGAAAAGAGTGTGGTAGGAACGTGGGTCGATGAATAATTTTGAGACAATCCCCAGGCATCATACCTACCAACCTACCTACCACTCTAGCCAAATCCAAAAGTAAATATCCACGTTTCTACATGCTGACAGTTATAAACGATGTAAACTTATTAAGGTATCTAAGTATAGTTGACTCAGGTTTTAACTAAAATCTTTAAAAAAAATTTCAAAAAACTTTCCAACCTCATCGTAATACCATTCGATGTTTGACTTATCGTTAATCGCAGATATAATGTACCTACGCCACGTATTTGTAAAAAAAATTCCTCAAGGTGATTCGAGAAAAGTGTTGGTCACGTCTTATTTAGTCCTAAAACCCGGACTTTATATCTTACGTAAAAAGATTAACATGGTTGAATACGACGATCGAATTGCTTTACTTAAGTGGAGTAGATAGTTTAAGAAAAAATTGTTTACAAATTGTTTATTTAAATATTTAAATCAGTCTTGCTATTCGTTAGTACATTTACCATATATACATATGTATATACATAAATATACCCCCTTTTGCAGCTTCTGTAATCCACGTTTTCAATTACGCGAAATGACAAAGTCGTTTAAAATTTGAAATCTGCGAAGTGCCTTCAGCGGTTTTAGCAATTATAAATATGAGACAGCTGTAGGTAGGTACTACGTTTTCTGTTAATCATCACTTTTAAACATTTGCATAATGTTATGAGAGATAAAAAAACATAACTTAACGTATATACGTTCTTGGCAATTTTTTTAAACAACAAACACTCATTGTACAATTTTTAATGACTAAATCTACACAATCGCGTCTTATTGTTTAATCATTTTGTTTTTTTTTTATACCCATACATGAAGCTGATTCAACATCTATTTTTCCCCTCAAATTATTAATTATGTCATATTTTTAATTACTTATTATTTTAACTAGAATAATATTTGCATTGTGAGCGAAAGAATCGCGTGAAGATTTTTTGGTTACTGATTCAGAATTTTTTTTTTTTTTTTTTGTTTTTTTGATCAGAACTTCGAAATTGATTAATGAATAACCGTTTCGATGCATACAGCAAACATTTTTCAATATTTTGAATAAATAAGAATTTACGGTTTTATATAAAATGAAAAAAAATATAAGAAAACAAAAGATACGAGTCTATGGTTTGAGTATCGCAATTGCAATATTAGTAATTGCCAACACGTGACTTACTTTACTAAGTTTCACTAACAACCATGGTAATATAGCGACCAAACACATTGCCGATAAATAAAATTATAATATTTAAATCTTTACGCTGGGTAAATTCTTACGTATAAGTTGACAAGCACGTAATTTGAAAAAAATAACTTTTCGCTATGGAATAAGTATATATAATAGAGATAAATTTCATTTTCTATTCATATAAAGAATCTGTTAAAAATCCGTCTCAAATTATAATCCATTTTAATTTAAAAACAAAAAAAAAAAAAATACTTTACAAACTACTGAAAGCTTCATGACAGGATTCTAACTTGTGTAAAGATCTTTTAGCATAATTCATTCAAATTACGCATTGCCCACATACATAAGATGTAAATCAAGATGACAGAAGAAGAATATTGATTATTATTAACTCTTAGTTCAAGATAATTATTATTCTACTTAAGATATCGAGATAATAAAGCCCCAGATCGAATATATACGAAGTTCAAGTTCAATTATATATCATTGTCATTAAAGAACTTACATATACTCAAGGCTTACGAGTATATCATCGGAAATTTACTCGCCAGGTTATTGTCCCAGTAAATAATTACAGTCTCATGTATATGGATGAACGTTGTTAATAAATAATCGGTAATGATAAGTGTAGATAAAAGTCATGCGAAAGACATGGAGGCTCGTCTTGGTATAACCACGCCGCCTGAGGTGAACAACACACGTGACAATCACTGGGGCAACACGAGATTTATGTATGTTGGTATAGAAAAAGGCGAGAGTTAACAGCTTATCGCTAATCAGGAATACACGGGTGAGATATTTTTGTGATAATATTTCATGACTTGAATTATATTTCCACCTGTAATAAATAGTTAAATAGATACTTGCTAGCTTCTCGTATATATGTATATCAATAATATTTTGTAATAGCCGTTAAACACTTGTACAAATCTCTTGCGTAGATATATATGTAAAACTTTATTGTATTATGTGCCTGAAAATTTAGAAAATATAAAAAAAAAAATAAAATTTGTTCCTTTAAACTACGATTTTTTTTAAATAAAACATTTAACGTTTTTCTTCTTCTTCTTCTTCTATCCCCACTTGACTGTGTCCATTGTCCACCTTCTTGTACTCAGTACGATTCATCATTCGCGATTTTTGTAACGACATAGTCAAATCGTAGTGCAGTGCAATCTCGAATAGGAAACGAAAATAATATTAAAAAAAAATCGATACGGAAGGAAAAAAAGTGTTGGAAAAAAGTTGAGAGATTAAATATGGAAATACAGTAAGAAAAAGAACCGTGACCATATTTGGAGTGGAGAATTCAACACTTTATTTTAATCGAATTTTATAATATACCTGTCATAAAGAATCTGGTTCTTTTTTATTAATCGACAAGTTTTAGCGATTATTTGATTAGATAATCTAATTGAGATTTAGGCTTTTATTGTATTAATGTTGGAAGAGAGTTTGTTTCATGGTCTAATAGATCCACGTGTGGTACCTGCCATTAAGATTGTAAATATTAAAACGGAGGACGAGATGATACATTAAATTGATCGATAGATTATTTCAAACCGTTTGAACTATATCTTTTTTTTCTTCAAATAATTAAGAAACGTGTTAATAGGTATGAGTAAAATATTTCATGTCACATGTATGCAGGGAAAATTTTTTTGAAAATATATTATCAAATTGTTCAAAATATCTGTGAGCAGAAATTTTTTTTAAATTGAAATTTTGGTATGTCTATATGATATAGATGATCCATCCTGTTGCAAATTTTTATTTGGATTACTAGACGATCTCTGTATTTGTATCTAGAATATTGTGACAGTGTGATAGAACCTTGTTGTTTTGTCATTATCGTTAATGTTTATAATTTTCGATAAACTCTTAGGTTTAAGCTTTCGGTTATTCTTATATTCTGGATGCATTCTAACTATGAGTTACCTATACGAACTGGCCTTTCAGGATAATGGATTATCGGAATAGAAGGAGTCATCGTACTTTTGAGCAAATCATTCTGCAATATGGGATAGATATAGGACAGTTATCATTAAGGTAAAGCGGTGATTTCCGTAACTTGCATACGCTATAATCTACTGACTATTAATATTGGATTAAGACAGGACTAGGTCAAATGCTGAGCTCATATAGTTTAGAATCTCCGTGATTTTATCACAATGACTGTAAAGATGTCACAGACAACTTATGGATTAATTCTGATAATATTTTCCAGTGTTTGCGCTGCAGATATTAATAACGATAGATTCATTACTCGGTTTGCAATCGACGCAACAAAGGCGGATGGTATTGGGCCAAACCCATCAACAGTTATGGCATTTCTATGCATGGAAAAAAAAGGTAGTAATAAGAACTTTAGATGGAATTATATGTATGTGAATTATAAAAAAAAAAAAAATTGATAAGAATCGAAATAAAAGTTGTGATTAAAAATTCTGTACTATACGTTTCAGACGAATTGATTTTCTTGATGAGACATGCGTCACGGAATCTGATTTTATTTACTGTCAAAAATCCACTCGATGCTTTCGACATTAGAAAATTTTCACGAGATTTTAACTTGCATAATAGTTATTACTTACTTGACATCGATTGTCCAGGTGGTGTAGATATCCTGCGTGAGGTGAGATTAATTGACTAATTCATTTATTTACTCGATATTATATTCTTTATTTTTTTAGGGGGAAAAAGAAGAAAAAAATAGGAAACTTTTTGTTAGGGTTCGAAACTGTTTTAAGACACATATCTTTTCACTGACTTAGTAATAATATCATATTTAACGAAACTGAGTTGATTCTACGGTTACATTAGAAACGGAGATCAATTTTTTTACACTTCAATCGAATTCCCGATTGAAATAAATCAGAATGCAATTATTGATTTATAATTTGACATTTTTGATAGACGATTCGAATGAATCAGATCGATATTTGATTATGTCACGTATCAAGTGCGAAGTACTGAGTGATACTATTGCCTGCGACCTTAAAACAATTAAAAGTAATTTTAAACGACGTCATAGGTATACATATTGCGATTCCGAACTTTGCTACGCAGGCTTAGACTGTCAAATGCTGTGATTACAGCTTTGTCAGATACTTGATGAATAATTACGTTTGAAAATTATCGGTGTGTCATTATTAAGACGATGATTTTAATACATGGTTTATCTTAATGCATGTGATTCTTAATAACCAATTTAGCGTCCAAAAAGATATGAAAATTCGATAATTGACAAACTTCCGACGTTATTGATAGATTGAATTCACAAGGACGCAGGTGAGGCAAAAAGTATCGAAACTTTCAAGCGTCTTTCTTATATCAGACTTCCCAAGCACGTTCACATTTTATGATTACTAAGTATTACGTAATTCCTTAAAAACACAAATATTTCAGGCAAATTCAACCGGCATGTTTAGAGGACCAACAAAGTGGCTTTTGCTTGAAGGTTTTATGCAAGAAAAAACCGTGAAAATTTCAAACACAACTACCGAAACCCGTCTCTACGATCTGTTTAAGGACCTAACAGTATATCCCGACAGTGACGTTGTTATTGGGCAAAGGGTCGGCTCAGATTTAGTCAAATTAATTTCAATCTATAAACCAAGTCCCGTGCGCGAACTAGTTATAGAAAATCGAGGATTATGGGAAGACGGGAAAGGAATATCTTCAAAGTCAATGGAAGTTTCCTCTGTCCGTAGAAAGGATTTGCGAAGGACGCCACTTAAGTCGTGTTTAGTTGTGAGTATGCGTAATTTGAGAACGAACAGGAAAATATAGAATGACCATAAGTCGTTAGATACGGAATTTCTAATACAATCCGTTAGAAAAGAACAACTCTGACATTGCTATACTTTTTTAGATGACAGATCCCGATACCATCAACCATCTGACTGACTTTTACGACAGGCACATAGATTCGACAACCAAAGCAAATTATCCCTGGGTACTTTGGTTAGTGGAAATGATGAATGCGACGTAAGTATACGTAGTTATAACACCGCAAATCTTATATTGGTAAAATATGTCACGTCGTAGTACGAATGAGATGTGAAATATTTTCATTGAACCTTTATACCTGCAGCTCGAGTATTCTATTTAGCTGACCATTTAATGCTGCTGTAATCTAAGCCGCGTTCCTTTTTCATTACTCGACAGAATGTCTGAATGAATGAACCGTAAATGTCTGATGAACTCTTTTGTAAAAGATTTAAGGAATCTAATTTACGAAAATTTCACGTTGATATTCCCTTTTCGAATTTTAACAATTTTTTTTCTCACGCATGGTATCACCAGCGTGAATTTTACCATCGTCAATAACTGGGGGTATCGTGATTCAAACGGCACCTGGAACGGGATGACCGGTATGCTAGATCGAAAAGAAATCGACTTTGGAGGGACAGCAATTTTTTTCACTTCTGAAAGAACTGACGTCATTCAATACGTCTCACTCTACACGCCAACCAGGTGATAATAATCTAATTGTTTATTATCGAGTGGCGTTCTTCACTTGGTATAATTTCAAGAAATTTTAATTTCCTATTTTATATTTTAGTAAATACTCTATTAAAAATTTATCGGTTCACTTTTTAAAAGGGGTTACTTCATTTTTCGACGACCACCGCTGTCCTACGTCAGCAACATCTTCGTCCTACCATTTCGACCAGCAGTTTGGCTAGCGAGTGGAGTATTTATGATATTAGTAACCAGCTTGTTGTACGTCGCTTGGAAGTGGGAATGGTATTCAACCCCGAAGGAAGATCGAGGGAAGTCGTTCTGGGGCGGGAACATAGTACGCGTATCATGGAGTGATAACCTTCTAATTATGATCGGAGCTATTTCACAACAAGGTGAATTTCGCATACTGATCAAAATACATATTTTGTTTTTACTACTATACAAAAATATTCGAAAATTTTTCCAAATGGACTTTGGAATACGAAGTATATTATTTCGATGTCGATGTAAATTGATGTCGATTTTCCTAACCGATTATCAATCACTGTTGAAGGTTCCACGTTCGAACCGCGTGGGGTATCACCGCGAATAATTATCCTGATGTTATTCGTCGCTGTTTTGAGCCTCTACACATCATATACAGCAAATATCGTCGCTTTGCTACAGTCCTCGACCGGTTCTATCAACACTCTAGACAAGCTTTTGGACAGTCCGTTAAAACTCGGTATCTTAGATACCGTGTACAATCGTTACTACCCTGCGGTAAGATAAGATGAATTAACGATGTTTCGTTAAAAAAAGAATTGAGACAGAACTTTCGAAAATCCGAGAAACTTCGTATATCCGATATTCGTATAATTTTAAATGAATAACTTTGATGAATTGTAAAATTAACAACAGAAAAGATACATAGTCTTGCGATATTTAATTCGCTTAAACTTCATCTAGTCATTGCTGTTATCTGATTACTGCGACATTCACAGCCTCAAGATATCTAGTAAAAGGCTTTACAGCGAATCATTACTTAAAGCATTCTCGGATACTGAAAGTTCTGTTTGTTTATCTGCGGATGTAATTTTGTGTTTATTAGATTTTTTTTATTTAAAGTCATTTCAAGATCCCGTTCGGAAAGCCATATACGAGCAAAAGATTGCACCAAACGGTCAAACGTCTGCTTGGATGACTATGGAAGACGGAGTTAGTAGGCTGAGAAAAGGGCTGTTTGCTTTCCACGCCGAAAGCGGAGCGGCGTACAAATTGATCCAAGAAACTTTTCACGAGGACGAAAAGTGCGGTTTTGAGGAAATCGACTACTTTCACGTTATCGATCCTGTATTAGCCATTCAAAAACGATCCCCGTATCTTGAGATTATTAAAGTCGGGTAAGATCATGTTGAATAAATTCTTGAACAGTGAGACCAAAAATAGTCTGTGCTACCAATATTTTTACCGATTAGTTAAACTATGCTGACGTGAAATATTACATTCATTACGACATTTGACAATTAAAATAAAATTTCATTTTACAGATTACTTAAAATACATGAAAGTGGACTACAGACGCGTCAGATAACACGATTGTTTACTAAAAAACCAGTCTGTCACGGGTACACAAGCTTCGTTAGCGTCGGTCTCATCGATTGTTATGCAGCTTTTACTAGCCTCGCTTGGGGCACGTTACTTTCTCTGATAGTTTTTTTCTTGGAATTTATTTGGCGTCGACGAAAGTTGTCACGGATATAGGTAGATGTATAAATAACAGTGACGTGGATATCTGTCATCAATATTCACAAAAATTCAGACAATTATCGCGATTCTATACATTTGACAATGAACTCTCAAATTTTAGCTGTTTAAAAAATGTTGATAATAATTTTTAGTGTAATCAAGTATCAGATCTAACAATAATAATACACTCTGATAAATCCTCTACACAATTAGAAAAATTATCACAAAATCTCGTATAAATAACCGAAGAGACACATCAGTTTCTCTGGCGGTACTATCACAGCCCTTCTACCTCGATGAAGCAGTAGTACTTCAATATGCATTGTCTACCTTTAAATGTATAATTATTGTAATAATTATTTCCAAAGCATATGACTTGAAATTTTAATAAACATGATTAAATGCCTCACGATTAATTCTTCGTCAAATGAAGATGAAATTTTTTTTTTTCAAATTAAGCATTTTTTTCCTATGATTATTTACCCCCAATATTTCAGCCATTTTTTCTCAGATCCTCCAGGCTAGTTTATATATATATAAAACCAAAAAAAAATGATTACTAATTTTTTTTTTGTATCCTGAATTGTCCCCACGAAAAGTGGCCACTTATTCAAAATTTTGTTATTCTCACGTCATTATATAATTATTGATTTATTTATCTGACATGGTATATGGTCGATCTGAAATGTACTTCGATACCTAAGTATAAACACGACAATCGAGATAAATCTGAAGGCTTAAATTTGTAGGTAAAAACCTTGTAGTATAATCCAATAAAAATATATATTAACTTTAAGTGATTGATTATTAATTAAAAAATTCGCAATACATAACTAATCTTAACAATTCAGATCGATATTCGATCAGATGTGTCATACGTATCAAATAGTAAATAATGAATGACACTATTGCTTAAAAAAAAATAAAGCAAGAGATGATTCTAAACGGATTCGGTAGATTTAGGTCGCATTCCGCAGACTCAAACTGTCGAATAAATAATGACAGCTTGTCCGATAATTTGCAAACAATGACATTTCTTAATTATCAGTTATTAAGACGTTAATTTTGATATATATGCCTCGTATTAACGCGCATGTGATTCATAATAACCGATTATGTGTCCAAAGTGATAATAATCGGATAATTAATAGCCAAATTCTGATAATCTTGATATAGATTGATTATACTCAAAGAAGTAATAGAAGAAAAATGTTTTACAACGTCTTATCTTATGCTCCCAAAGCATTTTCATATTTTACAATTACTAAATATTTTAACATACTTTAAAAATTCTACTGTTTCAGGCGAATTGAACCAGCGTCTTTATAATATCGACAAAGTGGCTTTTGCTCGAAGATTTTAAACCAAAAATAAATAGTTAAAAGTTTAAAAGAATTTCGGGAAAGAAATTTCTACGATTTTTTTGAAAACCCATGCAGTATATGTCACGAAAGTGACGTTGTAATCAGGCAAAGGAGTCGATGCGGATATGGTTAGATTAATTGCGATTTATGAGCAAAGTCTCGACCGCGAACTAGTTGTAGAAAATCGAGGATTCCGGAGGAACGGAAAAGGAATATCTTCAAAGTCATTAGAATTTTCCTCTGTCCGTAGAAAAGACTTGCGAAGGATGGAAATAAAGTCGTGTTTAGACGTGAGTAAGCGTCATTGGAAAACGAACGGTAATATAAAACGATCACACGTTACTCAATACGGCTTTTCTAATACAATTCATTGGAAAAGAAAATAAATCTGATATTGCTATACTTCTTTAGTATATATTTTTACGTTATTTCCTGATCGTTTACTACTCACAGTTCATTATTTTCTCCGATGAGTAATAGGTAAGTAATGAGCAGGTTATACTTAGGCAATTTATTCAACAATTTTAATGAAAAGCTGTAATCAAGTTGATATTTGAAAAGATTAATACATAACTTAAGATATTAATAAAGAACTGTATGTATAAGTCACGAATTTCAGTTATTAACATTACTTCCAGACACATTCGTGTTATGGTACATAATTTACAAATTTGCACATAAAAAGGTACTCGACTATAACTCATTCGACCAGAAATACATTCTAATGTAAAACGTACAACGTATATCGATATTCCGCATCCATACGCTAGGACAGTGAAAACAGCAGTCACGACCAGACGCGCCAAAGTATAGGCCGTCTCAGTTTAAATATAAAAAATGCCGTTACTTGGTTTTGAGCAATTGAATTTGTTGAAAAAAAAAAAGTCGTGTGAATAATATGTCGTATTTGTTATTCGAGTCTTGATTTGCGTATTAATATCTTTGGCAAACGAATGGAAGTCATACCTCGCTCTATCCGCGAAGGCCAAGCGAGGCTGACCACTAATTGCTGCATCCACTTCAACTAGTTCGGGTCTTTTCGTATCGGATCTTTTCTACTTGGAAGGAAGTGTTCCAGTCTCTATAATCTGTGTAATTGTATTTTGATATTTTTAGTACCTATAGGCATGAAACGAACCAATTGTTACAGATGCATGTGAAACGGACTTTCTCCTTTTGTATCGTGTAATTTATTATAACGATAATTGAAGTAAGTATTATTTTTAATGCAATACGGTTGAATCAATGAAGCAAAAAAAGACGAAAAAAAATTGCAATTCGCGAAATAGCATTACGATAAAGTTAATAAGCACATGTATTAATTTCAACAGTAATCACGCAACGTTAATACTATTATTACTTGAATTGTTTAAAGAGGTGCAACCATTTTTAATCTAAATTGCGCACTTCATTACGTGCAAAAGATTAACGTTAATATGACAAGCAATGAAATTCTGTATTTTTACAACCAGATAATACCTTTGTGCTGAACACGTGTACAGGCGGAAAAGGATGAAGAAAAACAAAGTGTACAAAAAATGTGGTAATTCTTGATTGATCTGTACCTAATTTGGAGATAATTCGAATAAAGTTTCCTGTTTATCACGCAACCACAACCTTTGCACAATTTTACAATAGATAATAATAATTAAACATCTTGATAGGTTTTTAAAACAACACATCATCAAAAATATTCATTCTACAATTCTTAATGACTAAATGTACACACTTGCGTCTTGTATTTGATCAGTTTCTTATATTCCCAGACATGAAGCTGATTCAACATGTATTTCGACTCGAGTAGGTAGTGTCATTTTCTAGCTACTAATTATTATCATTCAAATAATGTTTGCACTGTGAATAATAAATTTGCACAAATATTTGCCAGGTATGAATAGAGTTTTATCAACATCAGAACTTCGAAGTGACGATTAAGGAAATCGTTTCAATTCATAGTAAACATTTTGGCTAATATTTTGAATGAATTTAAATTTCCTACATTGCGTTGATGATTATATGAAAAAAAAAAAAAAAAAAAACAAAGTACACGAGTCCGTAGTACAAGTATTGCGATCTGATCACTTGCGACTACCAACACGTGACTTACTTTGCCAATAGTTTTACTAACGAATAGTAATATAGTAACCAAACACACTTTGCTAATAAATATTATCACGTTTTGATATTTTCAAATCTGGTAAATTCTTACCTTTGAATTGACTAAAAAATTATTTATATTCATCAAAATGACCAGTTGGTACTCATAAGAACCTCGTGGACTGGATATAATTAATTCTGGTTCACTATCATCGCTGTATTCTTTTACGCAGACAATAGAGCCTAGCAGATGGCGTTGGTTTAAAATAAAGAATATACAACTGCTGTAAAGATGTTTTCGCATAATTCATTTAAATTACGCATAGAACACACATGCATACGATGTAAATCAAGATAAGAACAGTAGAACGTTGATTATTAGCTCTCCAGCTTTGAGATAATTATTATCATCCTTAAGATTTCTGGCTAATAAATCCAGATCGTATACAAAGTTCAGATTACGTCAGTGTCGTGATTGATTCGCGGATTCAATTTCAATTACATTACAAACAAAAAAAAATAAATAAAAAAACGTTTTCAAAGCTTACGATTAATATTACAAATCGGAAATTGTCTCGGCAGTTTATTATCCCGATAAACAATTGCAGTCTCGTGAACATGTGTAGACATTGTTAATAAATAATCGACAATGATAAGTGTAGATAAAAGTCATACGATGCACATGGAGGCTCGTTTCGATATAACCACGCCACTAGAGGCTTACTACTCACGTGAAAGTCACTAGGAAAACACGAGATCCACTTATGTTGGTATGAAAAAAAAGAAAAAAAATAAAAAAAATAAAAAAAGGCGAGAGGTAACAGCTTATCGTTAATATGAATACACAGACGAGATCCTTTGGTGATAATATTGCACCACTTGATGTATATTCCTTATATAAGTATAAACATATACCTGCATGTGTTAAGAAGTTAAATACTGAGTTTGTAGCGTATCTAAAAACTCAAACGCCTATACAAATTCCACGCACAATATAATCTTCGTAATTGCTTTAAGTTAACCGGCACACATGTACGTATGTAATACATATCTAGTTAAATATTATATTAAAAACGTGGTCGTATAATGATTAATTAATAAAAACATCTGACTCGACGTATTAATGTACATACATACTATTCATACAAATACTCTTCGACATTTTTATTAAACGTTATAAACATTCGAATAAAATTTTACCTGGCTATATCCAATTGTAGATAAAATATTATAACATTGTAATGAAATATCGTTGCTTTATCATTATCATTAATTATTATACCATCCGACAAAGTATCAAGTCAAAGCTCTTAGCTTTACGTATAAATTCTATATAGATGAATAGCAAAAGTATAAGTTATACGTTCTACAAAACGATTTACCAAGCTAATGGAGTATAGTGAAAGCAGGCATCATCGTATATCTATGAAAATCGTTTTCCAATCGTACTCCTTGATTTGGCAAAGTTATTATTAAGGTAAAGCGGTGATTTCCGTCTGAATCTTATACACTATAATTTATCGACTGTGAATATTAGATTTAGAGAAGATTATGCGATGAATATATAAATGCCGGTATAATATATGGGTTAGAAATCTCTGTAAGCTTGTCACTATGACCGGAGAAATGTCACGAATAATATTTGGATTAATCCTGATGATATTGTCTACTGTTTACGCGGATAATCATAACGAAAAAGTAATTACTCGGTTTGCAATAGATGCAACTAAGGCGGATGGTATTGGGGTAAAACCGTCGACAGTTACGGCATTTTTATGCATGGAAAAAGGTATTGCAATTTATTGTATAATAGATAGATATAAATATATGACACATTTACTATACATATACGTATATATATATATATATATACATATTTACTTAGAAATGTTTATGCATAGGCTACGTAAATTCTAAAAATTTATTCATTAGCTACTTCGATTACAATTAATGATATTTGTAATAAATTGTGTCGATTCGCGGATATGGTAAGCAGGCATATTAATTAACAGGATACTCTTAAATCTATGAAATTATATAAAACAATAGAATGCAATGTATGCCAGGAATCAAGAGGAAATTAAATAAATTAATGGTAGTTTTAACTTCAGTGATTGAGAAGATGAAAAATTGTGACTAAAGATTCGACATTACGTTTCAGATGAATTGATTTATTTGATGAAACATGCATCGCTAAATCAGATTTTATTTACTGTTAAAAATCCACTCGATGGTTTTGACAGTATAAAATCTTCACGAGATTTTAACTTGCATAATAGTTATTACTTACTTGACGTCGATTGTCCAGGTGGTGTAGATATCCTGCGAGAGGTGAGATTAATTGACTAATTCATTTATTTACTTGATATTATCTTCTTTTTTTTTTTTGGGATAAAGAAGAAAAAAATAAGAAACTTTTTGTTAGGGATCGAAACTGTTTTAAGACACATATCTTTTCATTGACCTATCAGTAATAATATCCTATTTAACGATACTGAGTTAATTCTACGGTTAGATTAAAAACGAAGATAAATTTTTTACAGTTCAATCGAATTCCCGATCGAAATATATCCAAGTGCAATTATTGATTTGTAATTTGACATTTTTGATAGACAATCTGAATGAATCAGATCGATATCTGATTATGTCGCGTATTAAGTGCGAAGTACTGAGTGATACTATTGCCTGGGACCTTAGAAGAATTAGAGATAATTTTAAACGACGGCATAGGTATACATATTTCGATTCCGAAACGCGTGCGAACTTCGCCACGCAGGCTTAAGACTGTCAAATAAATCAGATTAAAGCCTTGTCAGATATTTGAAGAATAATTATGTTTGAAAATTATCGGTATGTCACTGTTAAGACGACGATTTTAATACATCCCTTATCTTAATGCACATGATTCCTCATAACCAATTTCGCGTCCAAAAACATTTGAAAATCCGATAACTTATGGACTTCCGACGTTGTTGATAGATTGAATTCGCAATGACGCAAGTGAGGCAAAAAGTATCGAGATTTTAAAGTGTCTTTCTTATATCAGGCTTCCCAAGCACGTTCACATTTTACGATTACTAAGTATTATGTAATTCCTTAAAAAGACTAATGTTTCAGGCAAATTCAACCGGCATGTTTAGAGGACCAACAAAATGGCTTTTGCTTGAAGATTTTATGCAAGAAAAAACCGTGAAAATTTCAAACACAACTACCGAAACCCATCTCTACGATCTGTTTAAGGACCTAACAGTATATCCCGACAGTGACGTTGTTATTGGGCAAAGGGTCGGTTTAGATTTAGTCAGATTAATTTCAGTCTATAAGCCAAGTCCCGTGCGCGAACTAGTTATAGAAAATCGAGGATTCTGGGAAGACGGGAAAGGAATATCTTCAAAGTCAATGGAAGTTTCCTCTGTCCGTAGAAAGGATTTGCGAAGGACGCCACTTAAGTCGTGTTTAGTCGTGAGTATGCGTAATTGGAGAACGAACAGGAAAATATAGAATGACCATAAGTCGTTAGATACGGAATTTCTAATACAATCCGTTAGAAAAGAACAACTCTGACATTGCTATACTTTTTTAGATGACAGATCCCGATACCATCAACCATCTGACTGACTTTTACGACAGGCACGTAGATGCGGTAACCAAAGTAAATTACCCCTGGGTACTTTTGTTAGTGGAAATGATGAATGCGACGTAAGTATACGTAGTTATAACACCGCAAATCTTACAGTGGTAAAATATGTTACGTTGCAGTTCGAATAAGATGTGAAATATTTTCATTGAACTTTTCTACCTGCAGCTCGGGTATTTTATTTAGCTGACTATCTAATGCTGCTGTAATCTAAGCCGCGTTCCTTTTTCATTACTCGACAGAATGTCTGAATGAATGAACCGTAAATGTCTGATGAACTCTTTTGTAAAAGATTTAAGGAATCTAATTTACGAAACTTTCGCGTTGATATTCTTTTTTCGAATTTTGACAAATTTTTTTCACGCATGGTATCACCAGCGTGACTTTTACTACCGCCGATAGCTGGGGGTATCGTGATTCAAACGGCACCTGGAGCGGGATGATCGGTATGCTAGATCGAAAAGAAATCGACATTGGAGGGACAGCTGTTTTTTTCACTCCTGAAAGAACTGACGTAATTCAGTACGTCTCGCTCTACACGCCTACCAGGTGATAATAATCTAATTGTTTCTTATCGAGTGATTTTTCAGCGATGAAAAATTTGATCGCGTGTCAGATACGAGTGGAAACTTTATCACACCGTTTAATTCCAAGAAGTATTAATTACTTTTCACATATTAGCAAGTACTCTTGTATTGCAAAGTTCACTTCTCACTTTTCAACAGGGCCAAATTTATTCTTCGACGACCACCGCTGTCCTACGTCAGCAACATCTTCGTCCTACCATTTCGACCAGCAGTTTGGCTAGCGAGTGGAGTATTTATGATATTAGTAACCAGCTTGTTGTACGTCGCTTGGAAGTGGGAATGGTATTCAACCCCGAAGGAAGATCGAGGAAAGTCGTTCTGGGGCGGGAACATAGTACGCGTATCATGGAGTGATAACCTTCTAATTATGATCGGAGCTATTTCACAACAAGGTGAATTTCGCATACAGATCAAAATACATTTTTTTTTTTACTACTATACAAAAATATTCGAAAATTTTTCCAAATGGACTTTGGAATACGAAGTATATTATTTCGATGTCGATGTAAATTGATGTCGATTTTCCTAACCGATTATCAATCACTGTTGAAGGTTCCACGTTCGAACCGCGTGGGGTATCACCGCGAATAATTATCCTGATGTTATTCGTCGCTGTTTTGAGCCTCTACACATCATATACAGCAAATATCGTCGCTTTGCTACAGTCCTCGACTGATTCTATCAACTCTGTAGACAAGCTTTTGCACAGTTCGTTGAAACTCGGTGTTCACGACACCGTGTACAATCGTTACTACTTTACAGTAAGATGAGATGAATTAACGGTGTTTCGTTGAAAAAAATTAAATACAGAACTTTCGAAAATTCGAGAAAAATTCTATTGTATATCCGACATTCGTATAGTTTCAAGTAAATAACTTTGATGACTGATAAAATTAACAACAGAGAAGATTAAATTCTTAAGATATTTAATTCGCTTAAACTTCGTCTAGTCATCATTGTAATCCGATTACTGCGACATTTGCAGCGTTAAGATATCTTGTAAAAGAATTTGCAACGAATTATTACTAAGCATTTTCGGATACTGAAAGTTCTGTTTATTTATGTGCCGGTGTAATTACGTGGGAAAATTTGTCTCGTTTGTAGTAATCGATCGCGACAGAAAGTTTATTAGATTTTTCTTCTTCAAAGGCATTTCAAGATCCCGTTCGTAAAGCCATATACGAGCAAAAGGTTGCACCAAAGGGTCAAAAGCCTGCTTGGATGACTATGGAAGACGGAGTTAGTAGGCTGAGAAAAGGGCTGTTTGCTTTCCACACCGAAGGCGGAGCGGCGTACAAATTGATCCAAGAAACTTTTCACGAGGACGAAAAGTGCGGCTTTGAGGAAATCGACTACCTTCACGTTATCGATCCTCTATTAGCCATTCAAAAACGATCCCCGTATCTTGAGATTATTAAAGTCGGGTAAGATCATGTTGAATAAATTCTTGAACAGTGAGACCAAAAATAGTGTGTGCTACCAATATTTTTACCGATTAGTTAAACTATGCTGACGTGAAATATTACATTCATTCCGATATTTGACCATCAAAATAAAATTTCATTTTACAGATTACTTAAAATACATGAAAGTGGACTACAGACGCGTCAGATAACACGAATGTATACTAAAAAACCAGTCTGTCACGGGCACACAAGCTTCGTTAGCGTCGGTCTCATCGATTGCTATGCAGCGTTTACTACCCTCGCTTGGGGCATGTTACTTTCTCTGATAGTTTTTTTTTTGGAATTTATTGGGCGTCGACGAAAGGTGTCACGGATATAGGTAAGTGTATAAATAACAGTGATGTGGATATCTATCATCAATATTCACAAAAATGTAGGCAAAAAAAATGGCTTAAAACCTAGAATAATCATCAAATTCGTGGAGAAAATTCCGCATTCAACAGAATCGAAAGTGCAAATAATAACGAGGTGTTGAAAGATTTATAAATAAATACCAATACTTATATACATAACGCGTAGAAAAATGACCATCGGTGTAGCATAAGATATGTTGATACGTCTGCAAATAAAGTACATTTCTCATATACTGTCAGTATCCACCAGATATGTTAGCATAAACACAGCTACTTCACGATTGAAATCATTGCGAGATATTTACAAAAGTTTCACAAACTTCAACTGTTTGCGAATTAAAGATCTCACCTTATTTCTGGACAACTCTTAGATTAAGTCTCAGTTATTTTCTGCTAATCAAGACTGATAAAACAAGATATCCAATTTATTCCTGAACATATCTAAAAGAAATTACAAAGCGCGATATTGTGAACTTATGCGCTTATAAAAAAAAAAATTCTCATACCTATACCTAAGATACAAAGATAGATATAAATAACAGATTACCAAAAATTGTGTGATTCGATATTTTGTTGAAATTTATAACACTAATGTAAGCGTTTGAAATAACAGACACATGAATGTATTCTGTATCGCAAAGAATCATATTAATCCTCCTTATATTATAAACTACATGTCATACGCCGCTTGTCAAGTTATTTGCCAACTGAAAATATAATTTCGGCTAGAATTGATGTTTTTTTGTTTTAATTTTTGCCAGTTTTTAGAAGCACAAATGTTTCGGTATGACTGAAATGAATGAATAGTATAATTTTCGGTAATGAGTATCACCAGCGTTTGTTATTTGAGATGTTAATAAATTACGTAAAATACATGTAAAAAAAAAAGAGAATATTCGATATATTATTTGATTAATCTAGTTTAATTATAGCGATTCAACATTTGACGATGAATTCTTAAATTTTAGCTGGTAAAAAATGTTGATAATAATTTTTAGTGTAATCAAGCATTAGGTCTAAGGTACACTCTGGTAAATCCTCCACACAAGTGGCAGGATTACCAGCAAATCTTGTAAACGAAGGGACAACAGTTTCTGGCGGTACTACAGCCCCATCTTCAATGAAGCAGCAGTCCTTCAAGATACATCGCCTCCCCTGAATTGTATTTATTATAATAATTAATACCAAAATATACTCTAAACATGCTTGGAATGTCTATAAATATAATCCAACAACCTAGCTTCAATTCTTCATCAATTAAAAGTATAAAATACTCACAATCAATGCATCTTTTCCTATATGAACATAGGAACCGACAACTGCAGCATTAACAACCGCTCTTTCTCCAACAAACACATGATCTCCCATTTGAAGAGGAAAGAAGGCCACACTGTGGATGTAGTTTTACCAAAAATTAGGATCTCTTATGGGACCAAATAACAAAAATTTTCATTAGCCAGAGTCTGTAGACTTGAAATATCAAGATTTGGGGCATTTTGCAAGTCTTATGGCCTGATTTATAACGATCTATCGTATTGTGATCTTTATTTTTATAATTTGTCATACAAAAATGCAGTAGAATGTAAATCCAAAAGTATTTTTTTTCAATTAGCATTATAAAGAGTTTCGACAACGTTTTCTGCGCTATTTTGCATCAAGTTAAGTTAATCGAGACGTACAAACTCATGAATCATTCTTAAAATGATAAAACTAGATTTACAAAGTTAAAAACTTTCTAAAAAATTTCATATTCGCTATAAAAAGATCATTAACAAAAAAAAAACTCTTACCCTTTGCTAAATTTTTTGAACGGTGGACGAATTACGACATTTTTACTGATGATACAATAACGACCAGTTCTAACGTTTGCCAAATCTCCACGAATAATTGCATCGGATTGTACAATAACTTTTCCATGAAGTACTATGTTCTGGGAACCGCAAAGGACAGTTTGTCTGCTTACTTTGTTACCTGAAGCCTACGATAAACAAAATTGAAACAATGTTTTCACATAATTCAGATTTAGGGTTATGTCACGAAAACGATTTAGGTTAGATTGCTACCAACGTTTATATTATTTTAACACCGTATTCTTACCGTCTCTACATATTCAGCCTTGTTGTAGTAAATATCCTGCGGTTCCATTATGACTTATTAAATTACTTATCCAGCCAGAATTCTATTTTATTAATCGCAAATTACATCTAGACGTCTAAAAATCAAAACGTCAAAAATGATCTCTGACACATGTTACGATAGTTCGAATTACGAGCTACAGTCGTCGCTCAGATCAGTACGCGCCTAGAGACAAACAACATGCTGCACATGTCGGTAAGGGTGGAAGCATTATACCGTGATAATAGAGCTGCGAAATAATCGAGTTTTTATTTATTTTTTTTTAAATAAAAAAATTAAATTGTCCTATATGAGATTGAAGATTCATTAGAAATAGACGAGGCTGTTTATCTTCATGAAATTCATTTTTCATACGATTTATTACATCTAATACTTAATGCGTTCTTTGGATTATACCTAATGCATAGAATGTTTTGACGTACGACACCATGACAACGGATAGAGTTTCGTGTGACACGAGTCTAGTAAATTTCAAGCTCGAGTTACGGTATTATAAGTCATTTATTAGTCAAATTTGTAATAATGATATAGTAGAATTGCAAATTGTTGTTTATTTTTTTGTTGTCAACGATGTCGTTATTTAAGACTAGAGAGTGGTGGAGAACACAGTGTGGTGAAAATGAGGCGTTTGATAATCACAGTTTATTAGTAACACCGTTATTATCGGACGGTGAAAGTATTCAGAATATTATTATTGTTGGTAGTCACAAAGGGTGTCTAAGAATTTATAGACCATCATCTAGATGGATAGAAGAGGGGAAGACTTTAACTGGCTACAAAGAAACTGATTTAATATACGAATCGTTGCTAGACAACCCTATCATCGATTTAAATGTTGGTAAATTTGCCTCGTAAGTAAAACGGTTGTTCTTTCAAATGGTGGGATTCTTGTTCGTTAATGATCCATCAAGTTTTTATTTTTTGTTTTTTGTTTTTTGTTTTTGTTCCAAATTTCTTAAAATTTTTAATATTTCAGCGGTTCTCAAGCCCCTCATTTGGCAATATTGTCACCCTCGAATCTAATCGTCTACAGTATATCGATCAATCCTGACGCAACAAATAACGGTTGGTTGTTAGTTCCTAAAATGATAAATTGAAAGGAAAAAAAAAAAAAAAGGAAAGAAAAGATCAAAAGAAAGATAAATAGAATCCAGAAGTCAGTTTGAACAATCAGTTGCGAGAGATTGTTTAACGTGGTAATAAGGATTTGGCCTCACTTGCAGTTTACACAGCGCTTTCACCGTCCGTGACATCTTTTAGGGTCAACAATATTTAAGCACTCTGACAAGCGGGATCCGGGCAGCTGAGAGCTTTTAACCGATAGATATATTTATTATTCCATGACTTGACATTTGTTTAACAATCTATATAGAAGTCACTCGTAAATCATGATGTTTTACCTTGAGCCAATACGAAGAAGTCGTATACTTATATATAATGTATGGTAGAAAAAAAGAATCCGTTATAAGTTTTGACTTTAGAGAATTTGAATGATTGTTTGTTGTCATCTTACTATGACAGCTCTACGTCATATATTGAAAAAGAAAGAAAGAAAAAAACAAAACGAAAATAATTTTAATAATCATTCCAGAGGATAAATGCCTTTTAAATATCGCCTACGAACATAATCTAAAACGACTTGGGGCTACTTTGACAATCGGACCATTTGGTGGTGTACACGGAAGGGATTTTCTCTGTGTACAATGCCTTGACGGAACGTTGTTGTTCTACGAACAAGAAACATTTACGTTCAGTTATAATTTAACAAATTATTTGCTGCCAAGTCCTTTGATGTACGTTGCCAAAAACGACGCCTTTGTAACACTAAATTCTGGCTGGGTTTTGGAATGTTACAGGTTCGTTAGTATTTTACGTTACATGTTTATTACGTGTCTATACATATATTATAGCGGATATTAAAATATTGTCTATATTCAATTTTACCAAAAATCTAAGAAAAGATTTTACTGGCAGTAGCTAACGATACGAGGATCTATAGATCGGAATTATATCGTCAGAATATTCCCACGTAACAAGTGCCAAAAATAAACTAACATTCTTCCAACTTCCATATCTTTATTGACCGCATTTGTAATTCAGGTACCAGCACATAGCAGAATTTGATAAAAACAAAGATAAGCAATCAGAGATTGAAAAAAGTCTTTATCCCGATTGGAAATATAATCTCGGTGAGGCAGTTTTGGATATTAAAATCGCGACTTTGACCAGTATGGAATTGGCCATAGTTGTATTGGGTGAAAAAAATCTTTACTGTTTGAAAGACAATTTTTCATTGAAGTACACTAAACGGCTTGATTATACTGCACTTTGTTTTCACGCTTATGTAATCGGTAATAAATAAATTATATACACGTTTCCGGATAATAAACCGACCGCAAATCGTCGATTGAAATTATTTCAACAAATTTTTAGAACCCGATGGTGTTTTAATGGTGATGACGGTAACTGAAACAAATACTTTGATGGTCTACGAAGGAACGACTTTGAAATGGTCAGCGCAATTGTCGTTTTCTCCGGTCGCTTTGAGCAGAGGAAATTTTCAGGTGGATATATTAATTGAAAATTATGAGTTTTTTTTTTTTATGTTTAGATAATATTTTGAAAATGGAAATATAAATTCATGTATTTTCTTCGTTTTTTTTTTTTGTTGAACGAGAATACTGAGCAACGAACTGTGTCATTTTCTACATATTGTGTATGTATGTACATACATAGAAAATGAATAAATGAATTGTAAAATTATTTAAAACACGGAGGATGTGATGATATGTGCAGCGTGAAATAAAAACTAATAAAGGAAGGAAACCATACATGACGATAAATCTAATTAACGACAGCGGACAAGCCAGATAGACTACCTAGAATTGATAACAAATGACAAACCGACTAGGACAACAAAGTGCACAATCGTCGACTGACGAGAGTTCATATATTATAGATATGTTTATCAGAATCTATACGTAATATCACTTCACCGATTATAAATGTTTTTTATTTTTTTTGGTTTCTATCATTTAATTTGAGAAAACGTTCAGAAGTTATTTGCATAAAAAAATATTACCAAAAAATCGATCCCAATGATTCGATTAATAAATTAAATCGATATCCCTGTACAGTACCTTGAAGGTGTGATAGTGATACTTTCCGAAGGTGGTTTATTGGAAGGTTGTTTCCTCGGTACTGAGCCATCATTATTTGTTGCTCCGCCATCAACATCGATAAAAGATTTTAATTATGAGACAGCCGAGTCTGAGATATCGAGATACAGAAAGATGGCACAGAAATCAGTAACGTCAGGTAAAACTGATAAACCGAATCAATAATATAATAATTTACATGAACAAAAAATAAAAATTTATAATAATAGTAGTAATTTCAGTATCGAATAATTAATCTTACAGAAAGTTCGTTGACTAACGTAACTTCAGAATCTGAAATAAATTTCTCCGTTTGGATATCACCGCACTTAGAACCTTGTCCATTTAACGAAGAATTGGCTAATGAAACAGATAAACACTCAATGTGCAGAGTATCTGTTGAATTAATGCCATACGCACCGTTGCGACAAGTTCAAGTTAGTTTAGAAGTCGATGATCCGCTAGTAGTGACGATGGATTACCACGAAATAGTTAATCTGTGTGAGTATTTGGTCTGGTTGGTATATGTATGCAAATATGCATACATACCTATACTTCATATGTACAGGTATATAAAAAATAAAAATTTTGTTTGTTTTTTTTTTTTTTTTTTCTTTAAATTGCAAATTCAAGATGATCGACATATCGTACAGTCGTTAATCCACATTAGTAACAAAGCCGTACCATCATCACTGGAAACAATAGTTACAGTTACATACGAGAATAGTTTCGGTGCAATTAGAGTTATACGCCGTCGAACTCAGGTGCCGATAAGACTGTTAGTAAATCTCTGCCCTCCAGAGAGCACTTCTTCTTTTTCAATGATCGTTAAAACCGACGAACCGGTTGTCAATTTCAGTCAATTATTTCCAGGTAAAAATTCTCTCCTATATACATTAAATAAATGTGTAAATATTTACATACATGGGGTTTCAAATAATTGTTAAAAATACGTTAAATATCGTTACAATTTTAATTTACACCCTGTACAACATACAAATTAAAAAAAAAAAAAAAAAAAAAAAAAAAAAAAAAAAAACAGAAAATGACAATTCTTTTGCACAGAATTTATCGGCGAGGCTTCTTCCTTGGCTCGAAGCAACAGCGCAATTGGATTGCATTACTTTTATACCGGTACTATAGTGACGATAGTATCAGCGACCTCGTCCAACAGATATCGTATACAATCTGACGATAGTCTGGCTGTAGGATTGATTGCTAGACAGTTAATATCACGATTGAATGCTCATTATTCAAAGAAACAATGTACTTGTACGAGTTCAATGCAACTTCAAATACTGAATGGTCAGATAGATATCCATTTTGCATCACGACAGGAAGTTAGAAGAATTAAGGTTCGTATAAGAGAGACACATTTGTGTCCAAACCTTTTACAATTCTAATTTCATAGATATAAGAAAATAATTATTTATAAATCAGGTGGTAGTTTTTTGAGTTTCATTTTAATGCCGGAAATCTTGTTACATTATACATACGTATACATAACGTATAGCAAGTGATCGTCATTTGTCACATATATTATAATATGTTATAGTGAATAGATTTGTTGTGTCGTTGTCGTTGTTGTTTTTTTTTTTTTTTTTTTTAATTATTTTTATTATTTGTATTATCATCGTAATTTATAAACCGTTAATTAGAATAGCGAAGTGGTGCTGTTATCAGAGCAAATATATCATGAACGGTATGAATGTTAAGTATGAGAGTAAGTAAGTAAGTATATGTATTTGCGAATAATTTATTACTGCCTTTTCTGTTATACAATAATATTATATATACATACAATAATGTTATTAATATTAAACGGTGTTATCGAACTTATATACAATTAGAACACACAGTTCGAAGACAGAATGACGACTTGCAGACAGTTATTTTATTTTTTATTAATTTTATTTTAGTTTTTTTGTTTTTCTATTTATCCTGTTGTGGTATGTCAGGACAGTAAATTACAATTTTTATGGATAATATTAAGAACGACATCTTCTTTGGTGGTATTTATGATTATACTAATAGATGATTATAATACACGTGTACTATCCTCTCTTATTTTCTCTTATATATTAATCTATTATTATTCTTGCGATTATAATTTATATACACAAGTTTTTTCGTTCAGTTCAATAAACTCTTAAGCCAATTTCTACGGATCATTTATTATACTATATTTATCTTATCATTACCATGAAAATATTTAACTTCCTTCGTATTATATTGTCACATTTTATAGACAATTTATTTGAATATAAAATAATTCATAACCTTGAATTTTACTGGATCAATTAATGAAAAAATTTAAATCAGATAATAAAATTTTTTTACATTTATTATCGATTATTTTTAATTTTTTTCTTTTAAATATAGGCGGAACTCGATCTGTTGGCAACCCAGCTTAGAAATATTGAAAGAAAAATGGTTTATAATTTTAAAGAAAGATCGACTAGGTCGTTAAAATCGTTGAACTTTTTGCTGGACGATACATTCGATATGATGTTTAGACTTTTGGATGATCTTAAAGAGGCTCAACTGGTGAGTATACACAGTTTCCCCATAACCGTTCTGTATATGTTAGCAGAATGACACACTGATCAAATTTGTTAAACAAACTAAAAAAATCCCCCAAAAAAATTTCACAGATCTTTACTTTTGCGTTAATGTAAAACAGATTTAATCATTATTCAATTAGGTATATAACTACTATGAACATATAGATTGGCAGACGCTCAATTTTCTATCAAAAGTTTACATAATCCATACTCAATACGTGTTTGAAAAGTATAACTAACTTCCAAAGTAAATATAGATTATTTAGCTTCAATAATATATAAATGATAATATTATTTCAGTTAGAAAAGAGAGTTCCTTAAGTAAAGTAAAGATCTTTAAATAAGGAGAAGAAGACGAATATATATGGGGCATTCCATGACATCTCGATCAAGATTTTAAGTCCATGTCTCTGATTGGTTTGATAATTTTTTGTATAAAAGTACACGACGAAAAACGCAATTGTAATTTTTTTCAGAATTTTTCGATCCAGCGTATCTGAAGTATGATTAAAAAACTTGAAATAAAAACCCTCACTTTGTAAAATCTGAGAAAAATTCAGAAAAATCTTATGAAATATAAGAAAATTTTTGACACCTGTTAGAAGATGGAGATTTCATAACTTCAAAAGATAAATACGGAAAATAAGAAATTAAAAAATCATTATTATTCCATTGCAATTTTGACATCAGAATGAACATAAAAGCTCTGTATTATATGGCCCGAAAAATGTCTATTTAGAGAGTTACAGGGAATCAAAAATATCAGGATAATATTGAAAAATATAAATTTGTAAATATAAATATTATCCTGATATTTTTGATTCCCTGTAACTCTCTAAATAGACATTTTTCGGGCCATATAATACAGAGCTTTTATGTTCAATCTGATGTCAAAAATGCAATGGAATAATAATAATTTTTCAATTCCTTATCTTCCGTATTTATCTTTTGAAGTTATGAAATCTCCATCTTCTAATAGGTGTGAAAAATTTTCTTATATTTCATAAGATTTTTCTGAATTTTTCTCAGATTTTACAAAGTGGGTGTTTTTATTTCAAGTTTTTAAATCATACTTCAGATACGATGGGTCGAAAAATTCTGAAAAAAAATTACGATTGCGTTTTTCGTCGTGTACTTTTATACAAAAAATTATCAAACCAATCTGAAACATCGACTTAGAATTTTGATCAAGATGTCATGGAATGCCCCATATATACACACATTATATATATTTTCTATTTTCAGGTACAATCACGGTCTGAAAAAAATCTGCAAAAAGCTATTAGCTTCCTGCTTCTAATACTCCAAACAAATATTAGTGAAGATAAATATGCTATGGTTGAATCAGCTATTGGATTTAAACCGCAGCTTCATAACGATATCGTAAGATAAATTAATTGATTCATAAATTTTATTACTATAATATTTAATTTATTCAATTTCCGTTCACATTTATTTTTCGGGGTTAGGTCGAGATGTGAGTAATTAAATTCAATTGTATACTTTATAGTAATTACGAATTGATAAGAAGGACTTTATCACAGCCGCGAAACTCGTATGTACAACAATTTAAAGTGATAGAAACGCTAGTTGAACACCATCGCTGTTCTTATCTTTAAAATCATTTAAGTAAGTAGATATAAATTCGTTTGAAGATAGCCGAAATATATAACCTTCCTCGCAAATAGCTATACCGATTTAATCTCGGATTTTACTTCTAGTACGAGAAGACCGTTGTCTTCGCTTTTCTCTTTTCCCATATTTCTTAGCTGTCCAACCCCTGAATACCCGAACAGGTCTGAAAAGCAATCGGCAAGTGGAAAAATATATAGGAAGTAAGGATATAAGTCAGAGTTTAAGTTATGTACTTCGAAATCGATATAAAGCCTGATTTATGCTCGAGAAAATTAACGTTTGAAATTTACCTTTTCAAAAATACCCACAACTATGGATTAGGATAATTTTCAAAAATTTATTTCAAATTTTAGTCATATTATAATTTTATTTGTTTACAAATGAATTTGAAAAATTTTTTAATAACCACAATTTTTTAAGAATATATTAATGAAAATATATAAATTTATTTTTCTACCAAACGATCACGGTTATTATATTATAGAGACTTTGATCAGAGACGTTTTAACCCGAAGGCATATATAGTATATATAATCATTAGGTGTATGTAGGTAGCTGATGATGATTTTTTTTTTGTTTTTTTTTTTTCTTCTTTTTTTGACCGAGAAGTAAAAAAAAAAAAGACTACGATTTTAACATATAGAGAGATATAACGTCAGAAATGTAAACATTGAATTATTTATATTTAACCGATGACGAACGTACGTCGCATATTCGATCTTAGAATCAGGTAAGAATTCCTTTAACACCGTATATACATATATTCGTCTTATAATCAAAAGACAAAAAAAAAAAAAAAAAATAGATAAAAATAAAAATTAATAAAATATTTCATCAGAGATCATATAATTGAATATATAGTAGATATACATATATGTATACAGGTATATAGATATTTTATCATATAGTTTGTAAGATAAATAATTATAAGAAATAAATAATGAGGGACAAGATTATTAATATTATTATTATTATTATTATTTTTTAAACAACTTTTAATATACATTACAGTATATAGTTTTATTATCTTTCCATATATCCATGTAAATAGATATTTTTTTTTATTTTTGTAAGATTAGAAAAAATAAACCATATTATCGACGATCATTACATTTGAATATACTTATAAGAGTATTTCAAAAAAAAAAAAAAAGTAGTTAAACTGTTCTGGTTGAAGGTAGAATTTTTACATAGAATTAATGAATCACTAGAGATTCTGTGGGAAAAAAAAAAAAAAAAATTAAACAAATTTGAAAGCCAATTAAACATCGGAGTTCTGGAAAGAGAGCAAACAGTTTACCTACAACCATGGGTTGTATAATATACGCGAGTACCGGGGAGCAAGAGTACCGAGTATTTATCGATTTATCTTCACGAACAAAGTTTTCGATTATTTATACTTCGTTTATATTCCGCCAATAAAAATGGTAAACGTAATTTCTCGTCCATCTGGACTTAGAACTGCTACGATGGTCCTATGATGATATTGTATTTTAGAAAATATTTAAACTCACTTAATTCACCAGGTGTTATACAACCTTTCTTTATCAATTTTATATATCTGCGTTATATTAGAACTGAAAAATTTATTTATTCAAAACCAGGGGGTTTCACTAGGTTTATAGGAATTCTATGTTCTTTTTTTCTTTTTCTTTTTTTCCAACTAATTTAAACCGATATTCCAGTCCTCGTAAACTAACTATTTTAATAGACCAAATATTATATTGGCTCTACGAATCATTTTTGTTTATATTATATATATATATACACATTTCGGTAACGTTCGTTCGCACGTAAACTATAATGTTCAAAGCAAAATTTATACATTCTTAAGATTTTATTGAACAAAAATTTATGTTAATTCTGTAATAATTTAAGTAAGTATATACATATATAGTTTTTTATTTATTTACTTTTTTTTCTTTATTTATTTTTATTACCTAAAATATATTTATTACAATCGTTGATATTAATTGATAAATAAAATTATCTGTAACACCGATTTTCGATAAATAATTTATTTATTTATTTATTTATTTATATATCTATAGGATTGGGAAGAGATTGCGGATGCTGCAGTTTCTATTGCATTACGTAACAAGTCGAAAAAATCAGACAATGAAATATTAAAACAAATTGGTGAATTAGAACCGATTAAAGACGTGACAAAATTAAAAAAAAGAATTGCTCATTTGGTCGAAAGATTGACGAAGGACATGATAAATGAAAGCGGTAAGAGATTATAGATAAGAAATATTTCTTTTTTTTTTCTTCTTCGTCTTCTTTCTTTTATAGTGACATAAACAGTAAAATTTCCCACAATATTTTTAGTATTCAAATACCGATCGTAGGTATGTCGTAAAAAAAAACAAAAAAAATATATTAAATCAAATGCAAAACGTAAATTACAACGTTTTTTTTTTTTCTGACAGTTTATTCGCCCGTATAATATCTCAACTTATATACCTAGTCGTATATTAATTTTATAGAATTTATTAAGTATGTATAGTATAGTGAATCAGAAATAGAGTTCAGAGCTTTCTAAAAAAAAAAAAGAAACATATACAAAAGACAAAAAATAAAAAAATAATAATCATATCAGAAACAATAAAATAAAAACTAAAAACAAGAACAGTAAAAAATTAAAAAAAAAAAAAATCATAAACATTACTCCCACCTAGGGAGATCGAACCAGGCATAGGTATACTTACCAAGAAATTTGAATCATAGTTATACTGAATTTTTTTTTCTTCATTTTTTTAAACTTACATATATATTCGTTTAATCGTTTCTCGATATTATAAGTCTTCGTTATACATATATATTAGCTATTGGATTATTTAACATAGATACAAGATTTGTGAAATGGTCTGTTAGATTATAACTAGGTATATAGTCAATACAGTCACCGAGCAATCTAGATATATTTGTATAATGTAAGTATAGGTATATATATTCTTAGTAACGTTATAACATTAGCTATTTTTAACATCACATTTTGGGAATCACCCACCTTCTATAAAATATTCCCGGAATCGAATTTCTTGACTCACTATACATCCAATACGTATATTAAATTTATTATTCTAAATAATATACGTTAGCTTCAATATTCGCAATATCCAATCAGCAAAATTTAAAAAATAAAAAAGAAAAACTGGCACCTATGTTCGGTGTGAAAATATTTTGGAGAATAAAAAACAAAAAAATTTAGAGATAATAGAAAAGAATAAAAATCTGGAAGTGTTTTACACTTACATTAGACCGTTTCAAAAAAATCGATTATTTTTCATTTTCAAAGAGTTAGTCAAAAATATTGTTCCAAATGATGAAAAAAAATGTTGTCAAAGTTTGAGCTCTTAATAATAATATTAAGAGGTGCCTCATCGCGATTTTCTATTTCCCATTTAAATAACATGGGAAGTGGTCTTGTGGAACTTTTCGATTTTTATATCTTGAAAATTAATCTACTTAGAAAGATTCTGCATGAATGCTGTTGTTCAAAATTGTACGCTCTAGAAAAAAGGTCTCTTGGTCTTTTTCGTTGAATCCAACTGTTTCCAAGTTAGTCATGATTAATTACCATCAATAACCAATACACCAACTTGGAAATAGCTAGATTTATCGAAAAAGAACAAGAGACCTTTTTTTTAGAGCGTTCAATTCACTACAAAAATATGTTCTGATCTTATCAGTACACTAATGCGTTGACGAGTTATAGAATTCCAAAGTTTAAAAAAATATTTCCCCATGTTATTTAGATTGGAAATAGAAAATCGCGATGAGGCACCTCTTAATATTAATATTAAGAGTTCAAACTTTGACAGCATTTTTTTTTCGTCATTTGGAACAATATTTTTGAGTTACTCTTTGAAAATGAAAAATAGTCGATTTTTTTGAAACGGTCTAACTTACATATATTATATATACGAAGTGTTCTTGAATTGATGTTAATAATTTGTACAAAGTTACTTTTATGGACATATGTGTTTTTGGAAATTGATCATAATGGAATTTAGAAAATTTGTATAAGTGTTTTTTTTCGTGAGTTTCAGGGAGATTGGAAGACGTCCAAGAGTTGCCTTGATAAAGGATCTCGTTTCTCTCTTAGCATCGAAAAGACAAACCTATAGGGGGCTGGCAAGAAAGAGAACTACTACAGGTAGGTATATAATCACAACGAGTTCAAGAGCATTCCATCCCGAACATCGCTGCACTAAACCTTACTCTATACGCGAAGGGGGCAGAGCACTATAAGTAAAAGCGCGCGGAGAGTATTTAGAAACAAGAAGAAAGAAGAAGAGGAAGAAGATGAAGATGAAGATGAAGATGAAGAAGAGAAGAAGAAGAAGAAGGGAAGAAGACAATCGGTCTTAAGCGATGCGGCGATCCTGGAAGTCGGTATATCTCAGGGAGTCTCTCAGGCATCCTGACCTGCCTTGGCTAGAATTTTTTTTTTTTTTTTGTTTTTTTTTTCTCTTTTACCAAGATATATTAAGGAACAGGTAGATATGCCCTCTTAGGTGGCAGCGGCGGTATTTGACGCGTCCCAAGCTCGACTTTCGTTATCCAAAAAACAAAAGGAAAAGAGACGAGGGAAAAAAAATGAATAAAATAAAAAGACCAAAAAAAAAAAAAAACGTTCACCACCCACGATAAGCTAATCGAAAATTGAGAAATTGACCACCCTGAATCGCTATACGTTCCTAAATCATGAAACGAATGTATAACCGTAACACTAAAAATAAAAAAAAAGAATAAAAAATTTGGGAACAAAAAAATTTTACATGTATATTAATTTATAATAAAAAAAAAATAAAACAAATAAAAATCTAGAACAAATACACGACAAAATTTTTCTGAAATATTATTATATGTATCTAGTATTTTTATTTTTTTTTTTTCGAAATCTTCGGCTGGCACAATTTTTTGAATCAGTGATTTTTTTTTTTTTTTTTCGCTTGCCGGTGGGCGTTTTCAGGAATTGGGGTACGAGAGGGGAAACGGGGTGTTTGAAAGAACGAAAAACAAGAAGATTTTTAAAAGTGGGTTTTCGCAGGTCTGAATATGGGCTCTGGATCCTCGTGACCAATACTTATAAAAGTATAATCAAACGAACAAAGAGAAAACTAACCCATAAGACGCGATTTCCAGTTCAAAGATTTCGACCACGGCTATAATAGAATCAGCGATATTAAATCCTCATAGTTAAAAAATAAATAATTAAAAATATACAGTTTACGTCATATAAAGGATTTTTTTTTTTTATTTTATAACTTTGGTGACGTCGTATAGTATATATATATACCTATATACATAAAACTACACCCACTCAACAAACTTGATCTATATACCTACAATAGATCGGTATACAAATAGAACTAATCCCAGCTGTGGTGGTGACTAGCTATACTATACCTACCTACGTATTCTGTTTACCGTGACGTGTAACCCGCTTCTTAAAATTACTCACGGCATAACTATATCGTCATCTATAATCTCAGCGCGATCTTTTTACGATATTCTTTGGCCAAAATTTACCTGGCTGCTAATTATTCTCAGTAAATACATAGTCAGGTAGGGATGCAGGTAGGTGGGTAGGTAATAATTGATAAATAACTAATTAGCTAAGGGAAAGATAAACCCTGAGGATCGAAGTACCTATACAGTTTTCAAATTTTTGAAAAATAAAAATAAATAAAAATAAAATAAAAAGAGTTCCTATATATAAAATTGATTCAATAACGAAATTCGTTATAATAATTCGTAAATCATATGATAAAATCTGATTAGGGAAACAAAATTGATGAAAAATTAAAGAAAAAGAACGTACGTGTGTCGTCATGATTTTTCAGTTGAAAATCTCTTTTTGTTATTTTATTCTTATATAAGTAAAGTGTCGATTATTTATAACAAAAAAAAAAAAAAAAAAAAAAACCAAGAATTATTGAGATTTTTTCTTTTTGTTGGTCAATGACGTCATATAGTACGTCTCCGTGCATGTTGCCCTTCTTATGGCTAATGAGTCGAAGAGTTCTCTATAATGTATATAATATATATCTATACCGCATGTTAACATGAACACACATTTATAATGTATATATATATATGTATGTATATACCATACGTATATATATAAAATGCGTTGTTTCAACGTCCAAATCCTACGGACCTCCCGGCTCGCAAGAGGTAGAAAAAAAATAAAATATAAAAAATAAGAAATATAAAAATAAAAAAAGAAGAAGAACAACAAGAACAAGAAGAAGAATAAGAAGAAGGAATATAAGGAAAGACTAGCAGAGAATAAAAGAAGTAAAAAAGAAAAGAATGAAAAAAACAATGAAACGAAAAAAAAAAAAAACACCAAGTTAGACGAAGGGCTACGCCTTTGAGAAGAAGATAAGTCAATTGAAACCTCCCAAAGATTCTTCGCGAGCCGGGCGGACAGGTGCGCGGCACGACCCACTGCAGAGATGGGCTCGTAGACCCCAATTGGCTCGACCCAGCGCGTATGCTGTTGTTGCTGTTGCTTCTGCTGCTGTTGCTGCAGAGTATCGGAGCAGGAGGAGGCGGATGGAAGAAGAAGAATCCTTCGACTCCACGTGGGGTCCACTTTGTGCATGTTAACCGCTTCGAGGACTTCGTTGTCCGGTCGGTGGTCCCCAGGTGGTGACCTGTACGTCCTGATGTCTCGCGGTGTCCGCCAACGATGATTCTCAATTCACGGCTCCTTCAATCGATATCGCGCAGTACTGTTTATGACATACTTGTTCCTTTTTCTTTTCTTTTTATTCTCTTTTCTCATTCTTTTATATTTCGTTTAATTTTTAAATCAAATAAAACAAAATTATAAATAATAAAACCAAATTATATAATAATATAAAGAAATATTCGCTAATGGAATATTGTTTCATGCACAATTATGTATGTATGTACATATATATGTAGGTATTCGTATATATAGTGGCTATATAATGATTATTTTAATATTTCTTTTTTTTTTGGTTCTTTCTTTTACGTTTTGTTTTATTAATTTATGTATGAACGTAAGATTTATGTCTATGTTTACGAAGGATAAAAAAAAAAATCAAAAAAAAAAAAAAAATAAAAAACTGACTTTCTGAACATTCGACTTTTTCTATAGTAGATATACAATAATAATAATAATATCTGTGTCTAAGAATTCGATAGATATAGATAATACCAACAGATATACATATAGTATCGCATTATTGACGATCATCGAATATATGAGAATATATATATTTTTTTTTTACTTCATCGCATGAGGTATTACGGTATTACGGAGGCAAATTGATAAAACCATATACTTTTTTTTTTTTGTTTCTTTCTTTATTTTATTTCATATCATTTCATATTTTTTTTTATTTTTCTATGATTTTTTTCTACATTTTTTTTCTTCTCTTCAACATTTGTGAGTAAGTAAGAGAATATAAATTCTAGACTCTATAATCGCCTCTCGTATCCACGGTGTATATACTATACATACATATATATATCTAGATATCGTTCAACATTCCTCGCCTAGAGCCAAGACGGCCTTGCCGATAACGGAAGATGTCCGGGAGGACGCCGGAGCAAGTTTGGCTACAAAAACTATCCATGGTTGTAATTACCTTTCCATACCCGGACGTTGACCTATAATGTTTCTTTGCCAGTGACGCGTGTCGTAATCAAAACGCCGTTTGTTATTTATATACCTTTCGTATATTATATACCTATATAATATACTCACTTGATCGCCGATATTATACATATATATATATATATATGTATATATGTATAATTCACATATTTACATATTTTTCGATATTTCAATAAAAAAGATTTGAAAATTATCCAAAAAAAAAATTTTAATATCAAATAATTATAATAATAATAATGAATTATAATATTAACAATAAGTGTTAATTTTACACAGTGTATAAAAAAATAGACACTATTTTTTAATTAACTTTTTTATAATCAAAAAAAGAGATTTAATTTCCGAAAAACAATCAATTAGTAATTTTATTTTTTTCTTCATATATTTGATCGGTTAAAAATGAAATTAATTTTTAAAGAACTTGTATAGTGGACTTATAATATTACCAGTGTGTCGTAATTTCATATAGTTTAAATTCGCGAGCTTGTATATATATATATTATAAGATATATATTAAAGTCCTTGAAATGGTATAATAAAGGACAAACAAACGGTATATAATTATACAATCATATTATTCGATCTAAATATATATATATATATATATATATATATATGTATATCGTTGCAAATTATTTCAAGTTGAAAAAGGCCGTGACCGTAGACATATATGCTGCTAAGTCCCCCCCCCCCCCCCCCCCCCCCGCATCATATCGAGTCAAGGATATCATTGCATATAATTTATCAGTACGAATAAAAACGAATGAAATATAATAAATAATGAAGAAAAAAAAAAAAAAAAATTTCTATTTCAAATACAGAATAAAAAATAAAGAAATTCATCTATAATTAAAAATAATTAGTTGAACAAAAAATAAAGAAAATTAATAAAAATTAACCACAAAAAAATTTGATCGGAAATATATGATTTTTGTATTGAACAGTCCAAAAATGACATATATCATATATACCAAATTATAGTCACTCGAGTTTATAGATACTGATTTTTTGTACATATATATATGTTCGAATAGATTTATTCACGTGAAAGTATGCGTGTATATCTTAGAGGTATATAGATATGTAGATATTCGTCTACTCGAATCTTTTGAGTCAGTGTTTTCTTGATTTTTTAACTACCTATTCGAAGATATATATATAGAGAGAGAGAGAGAGGGAAAAAGAGAGCCACGTCTTTCCGATCGATGTGTGTATGTATATAAGGTATACGCAGTATAATACAGTATATTTTGTGTATATATCATTACATAATAGATCCAAGTCCCTCTAGATCGGTGTATATGCTGCCTGTGGTCACAGTTTCAGCTTTAGCTTTAGCTATAAGGTTTTAGTTTAAGTTTCGGTAGGTTTGATTGCCGTCAACATTCAAGTGTGTTAAATTTATATGGGGACTGCGTCTAGCCTGGAGAGAAGATATAAGTTGTTGGCCGTTTGAAGGACGTAAAGGAAATCGAAATTGGGTCACACTCCTCTCATATGGGGGCCAAAACTAATAACTGATTCTCAATATGATCGCGCTTACTGCCCCGAGGAGTTTAGACTGTCGATATTAGATACACGTGACTCGATACAACATTTGGCACCAACAGCAACAGCAGCAACAGCTCGTTCCACTTTTTTTTTTTTTTTTCTTTTTTCATTTCTATTTGATCACCAAAAATTTTCATTCACTTTATAAACCAATCCTATACATACATCTATATTTTTTATTTATTTATTTACTCGGTTTTTCTGAATCTAGTAAAAAAAAAAAAATGTAAAAAAAAAATAAATAAATAAATAAATAAATTTAAAAAAAAATTAAATTCTAGGTAAAACACCCGCTATTACAATTTTCGGAAAAAAAAATCTGAGCTCCACTCTTTCGGTAAATAAATAAAAAAATAAAAAAAAAAAAAAAAGAAAACTCCCAAAATCTTTCCGTGAAAAACTTTCTCTCTGACGATCATGCGAGTTATAAGCTTATAATATATTATATGAACGCGTTATATTCTCTGGGTCTATCTTTTCGCCAATGTGTATACATATTTAACCGCGTCGTATAATACGGATGCCAACGGATGGACGGGAAGTTAGCCTGTTAAAATTCGGCTACTATTAAACGTTACGCGGATCTAATCTCCGGCTATAAATTTTATTTTATTTTATTTTATTTTATTTTATTTTTTGTGTTTTAAATTTATTTATATATTTATTTTTTCTTTTTTATTATACATATAATACGAATTCTTGTTTTACGAACAGAATTTAATCGTTATACCTCTATACATATATACATCGGCGAACGTGATTAACATTCGTAAAAGATCACATTCTATTATTATTATTATTATTACTATCATTATAATTATTACCTGTTGTATCTTATATTATCTTATTTTGTTAGATTTTCATCTATATATAAAATTATTCGTTTATTATAATTTTTATTATATTATTTTTCATTGATTTGTTGTTTTTTTTTTTTTCCACCATTCTTATCTCTTATACCGTCTCTATAGTATTTTATATGACGCGGGTGCCTATATTATGGTTATATATATATGTGTTTGTAAAATACGTCATATAGTAGATGTAAAGGCCGATTACCTCGCGCACTGGACAAGATGTTGAAAAATGTTGCGGCGTTTTTTTTTTTTTTTAGCTCTTTTTTTGTTTTTTATTTTTATTTTTTTCTTTATTTCGATTTTTCTTTTTTTTTTTGCATTCGAGCTAATTGAGTTTGCGACGTAACGCGAGTGAAGACAAAAATTATAATAATTCACGTAGGCTTAATATACTTGTATACATTCATATACGTATATAATATACATACATACATACATACATAAATATATATATATATATATATATATATATATATATATATATATATATATATATATATATATATATATATATATATATATATATATATATATATGTACGACTTAAAACTTATAAATATTCGTCTTTGTACATATGTGTAGGTATATATGGTATATAACTAACAACGGAATGTTGCCGTCTTGTCCGGATCCGCCTTCTATATCACAGCCTCGTGTCTGTTCAAACAGTTATACGAAATGCAAAATTTTTTTTTTTTTTTTTTTATATCTATAATTCGACGTTTGCCATATTGTTAGGAATTCCCGGTCTCTATATAACATGTATGTATGTAAATTATACGTATAGATAGTATATAAGATAATTATTTTCATTTCTTTACACGCGTTTTAGCGATACCGAAATTTTGATCTAAATTATTACATTTTATTATTTATTTATTTTTTTGTTTTCCTATAAAATGATTTCAAGAAAAAAAAAAAAAAAAACTTGAAAAATATTGAATAAAAAAAAAAATTTGTTCTGAATAATCACAATCGGTCATTTTATCGTATCTACATACCTAGTACATAACGAGGAAATATATATATATATATATATATACTTATGTATATATATTCAAATAATACCGTGTGAATAAATGATTGAGAACCCTGTATGTATACTATACATATACACATATAATATACTGCCTCGTAATTTCTTTTTTTAATCCAAGATTGTATCTGGATCTATTTTTATAATTTTTTGTCGCTGAACCTCTGAGAGTCTCGGTTATATTTAGACTTTGGATATTATAAAAAGTCTGGTTCTATAACATCTTTGAGATAAGAAATTATACATATATCCTACATTACCTATTATACATATATGTACTAAAGAGTATGAAAATATCTTAACTCATTTTTAACATTTTTTATGTCTTTTTTATTTTTTACTTATATACAGGTAAAGATTATTATCAATTTATTATTTACAATCACGAAATACGAGTGCGATGTCAAAAAAGAATTAAGAGAAAATTATAATAATAATTATATAATAATTAAATAATTAAAGTTAGGTAATAATGAAATTTCTTGATCGTATATACATATATATATATATATATATATATTAGACCGTTTCAAAAAAATCGATTATTTTTCATTTTCAAAGAGTTAGTCAAAAATATTGTTCCAAATGATGAAAAAAAATGGTGTCAAAGTTTGAGCTCTCAATAATAATATTAAGAGGTGCCTCATCGCGATTTTTTATTTCCCATTTAAATAACATGGGAAGTGGTCTTGTGGAACTCTTCGATTTTTATATCTTGAAAATTAATCTACTTAGAAAGATTCTGCATGAATGCTGTTGTTCAAAATTGTACGCTCTAGAAAAAAGGTCTCTTGGTCTTTTTCGATGAATCCAACTGTTTCCAAGTTAGTCATGATTAATTACCATCAATAACCAATACACCAACTTGGAAATAGCTAGATCTATCGAAAAAGAACAGGAGACCTTTTTTTTAGAGCGTTCAATTCACTACAAAAATATGTTCTGGTCTTATCAGTACACTAATGCGTTGACGAGTTATAGAATTCCAAAGTTTAAAAAAAAAATTCCCCATGTTATTTAGATTGGAAATAGAAAATCGCGATGAGGCACCTCTTAATATTAATATTAAGAGCTCAAACTTTGACAGCATTTTTTTTTCGTCATTTGGAACAATATTTTTGAGTTACTCTTTGAAAATGAAAAATAGTCGATTTTTTTGAAACGGTCTAATATATATATATATATATATATATATATATATATATATATATATATATATATATATATATATATATATATATATATATATATATATATATATATATATATATACACATGAATATCTATACGTATACTACATATACATATACATACTTTGTACATACAAAGAGAACTTTGTCACACCTATTTATCTAACTTTAATATATAACATAACGTAGGAAAAAAGTTTTTCAACCCGTTATCAAAAATTATTATTATAAACTTCCGGTCTAGCTGAAGAGATACGAACGCTTATATAGTTTAGTTCTCTTTAATTTTTATTTTTCCATCATATTTTTCTTTCGTATTATATACATATAGCTGTTAAAGTTTCGAATTTTCTTAATATTTTTATTATTTCCTAGCATTTTATGTAAAATATAGTCATAATTTATTTATTTCCCTGTAGTCTTTCACCCGTATACATTATAGACCAAACGCTAATTAATCTGACTCAAAATCGTGCAAGAGGGATGTCTAAAAACATAAGAGAAACTTTTATGCCTGTATAATACTTCCTGAAAAAATAAAATAAATAAATAAATAAAAATGAAAATCTAAACTATAAGTGAGATATAAAATGATATTTAAGACGTAGTATACATATACATATATACAGCTAATGGCTGCTATATATCCCGCGGTGTCCTTGCTATGCACATTGCGCATTCAAATAATGATTAAAAACATACACACACGCGTCCAGTTTACTCCGTTCTGCGGGTTATTACCAAAGAATTTATGTAACAGTATATGTATAGGTATAAAGTATATTATAATATATATATCGCAGCTAATATACATATATAATATATATCCGCATATTCTTGATCTCTCCATGCGTCGAAATAAACTACTCTCTTTCACCAAATTGAAAACTCAGTTCGTATTTGATGAATATCTGTGTTTATGTATACGAATACGAATACGAATATAAATATTATGTATGTATGTAATAGAGTCTAAAGATCCCGAGTCTCTCTCTCTCTCTCTCTCTCTATACCCGTAGGTACCTAAACCTCGTTTTGTATCTGCTGCGGGCGTAAGGTGTTCCTGCAGCAGTATGTACCGCTTCTATTGCTGCCGGCGATTTTCTCGGTTAGCTTTTACGCACGAGTATATAGAAGTGATTCCGAGTCCCTCTAGTCGAGTACCCGGTAAGAGTACAGTAGAGAATTGCTTAGAACCAACGTCCTACCAAGATCTCAAGGGATATTTACTTACATGCGATCCTCCTGTACGCGAGGGAATCAAGAAACTAAGAAACCAACATTCTCAATGCGGTTCGTCCGGCTCACAAAACAGACACTTGTCGCTACTGAACGCGAACTCTCCGCTGCTATACAGCAACGTATAATGATCGTTGAAATATATATCGTTGTATTAGTGTGCAGTGGCGTTGTGGTTCTCGCACTCCTTTTAGTCTATACTCGTATTATACTTTATCATATACCTACACGTATACTATTACACACTAATACAAACCTCGATACATCTTTCTCCCTCTTTGTCTCTCGCAACAGTTCGCAACTATCTTTATTTCTCTTTCTCTACTTCTCTTTATATATATATCTCTCTCTCTCTCTCTCTCCTTATACATACCATATACATATCTCTCTCTCTCTCTCTTTATCCATCTCTCTCGGTTCTTCTCGCAGTCGCAGTCAAAGTCGTTTGACTTTGCGGCTCACGATCAGCTCGGCTAACAGGCAGGCAAGCAGGCAAGCAGGCAAGCACCAAGCAGAGAGTTGCAGAGAGCAGAGAGCGTTCTCCTACTCCGGTGCCTCCTGGTTCGTCTCTTCTTCTCCTACTCCTTGGCTAGTAGTCGCAACGGAACTCAGTACAGCCGGAGCAAGCGGCAAACGCGGTGAGGGAGTCATATTCTCTCTCTCTCGATATTCTGCTGGCCACTCTCCGGCTTTCTCGTTTCCCGCTCTAGCAATTATTATTATTGCTTGACTTAAAACCGATCTCGAGAAATAAAATAATATATATGTATATGTGATAATTGTTAAATTAATATTTTATTTGATATTAAAATAAAATAAAATAATAAAATTAAATTATATTATATTTAATTAAAATTAATAATTACTACATCGCGTAATATGATAATCGCGTGTTTATTAAATTGAAAAATGAAATTTATATCACATTTTTTTTTATCGTAATATTATATTCATCTGGTTTATCGTGAAAATCAGTCGATTATAATTCAACGAAATAGAGTCAGTGTTGATTTTTACATAAATGAAATAATAATAAGAAAAAAAAAAAGGTTTACCGGAATTACGGATATGAAAAGACAGTGACTTTAAACAGCACGGGTTAATTGTCATATTAAATTTCAAAACCGGGTTTTTAAAATCCCCGTTTATAAACGTGGAAATTTTTTTTCACATTTAAATAACGTTGATTTTTATAAGCTTCATATTAATCGCTGGATTGTAACATTAAAGAATACATACCTTGACACAGACGTTATACGTTATTCTCATTTGTCTGATTATCATTAAAAGAAAAAATAATTTTAACAATCTATATAACAAACAAAAATTCGAAACTAATAATAAATTTGTTTAAAATCAGTGCCCGTTTACACGCATAATAAAAAAATAAATAAATAAAAAACAAACTAAATTATCCCCCCGCAGAGGTTTAAAGTAAGATATAACCGAACCGGAGCTACAGAGTAGATCGTATACTAGCGCGCGCGCGCGCGCTCGGTGCCACCGTCCTCGTGGAAACACAACAGGTGAGAGAACGTGGCGCAGTCGTATCTAGACGCGCGTCGTAAGCGTAACCGTACAGACTATAACTGACTGACAAGATAGAATACCTGAATTTATATCAAAAGTCTATAACGATATGAGTTTTCGCATAAGATTATAATGACTCGATTTTAAAGAATCTAATTTAAATAATATTAAACTATAGTTATGAGTATAGCTAACATATTATTTATATAGTTTATTAAGTCGTTTTTGTAAATACTATAACACCCTACGTACGTACGTAAATACATACGATACTATTGTTAGAGAGAACTCGATAAGTATGTAAGTGTATGAATATAGTAAGAGGATAGTGGATGATACGGAGTTGAGTTGCACGCAACTGTCAACCTTGTATAATAGTATATGCATACATATATAAGTAAAATAGATGGTTAGTAGTTAGTAATACATATGTATGTGAGTATATAACTACGATTATTTATAGGATACAGAGCTGTGACAGCTGTATAGTGATTTAACTAAAGCTTACAGATTTGGGGCAATATGTGTATTAGACGTATATACATGTAGCCATCTACACGTTCCCTCTTAATGTAGATGGACTCTACACTCTCATCTATACATATACACATCTCTATACTCGTACCTACACTTTGTGGATATATATTTCTTGATATACACGCTTCGCTCTGGTTCAATGCTCGTTCCTAGCCACACTAACACCACCGCATTCGCCCACCTACGAGTATTTACGTGTTAGCAACGTACGTACGGTGTCCGTTCGTAGTAGAGATTTGCGACGACGAGAGAGAGAACGGGGTTTGTTTAAGGGTATATATATATATATGAAAACTTGCATTTACCCGCGGTTAGGTATTTCGTTTTTATTTTTTTTTTTATATGTGACATATAACTACGCGTAAATATATATTATATTTAAATTTATATATAATTATGAATTTTATTTTATCCTATTATACTTAAATGTATGTACGTATGTATGTATATATGTACATACATACATATAATTGGTATACATATTCATATTAATTTATATCTATACTGCTACTTATACTGCTGTTGCTTTTAATGCATGGAATATTATTATTCATGGATATTTAACTACATATATACATGTATAGACGATAATATAATTATTAGTGTCTACCAGGCGGCACTATCACAACGACGACGACGACGACGACGACGACGTAAACTTTCCTGTTACTCCCGCCGTTGTAAACACACAGTTATCGATTTATTTCATTACTTGGATCGTACGCGTTATAAAAGATGGCCAATTTTCTTGGCAATCTTTTGTTTTTTTTTTTTATACGATTTTCCGCAATATTAATCTAGGAAACAATTCTCTAGTTCACAATTATAATACACAATATCTATATCGTTTCTAAGAGTTTTTTTTTTTTTTTCATACGTTATACTTCGATTATTAAGTTAATAATCTGTCATGCGCAGAAACATTAGACGTTTTTGTTCTTCTATTAGATTAGAAAAAAATAAATAAAAACTAAGTATAATCATTTTCCAACTCTGAAATTGAAATAATTATTATGCGGATTATGAAATTCACGCACCGGTAGGTATATATATATATATATATATATATATATATATATATATATATATATATATATATATATATATATATATAAATACGTATACGTTCATATATAGTATAATTATTATTAATCTATGTTGGTTATTGCTTATTATGTACATCGATACGTGATTATAAGTACTTATACTATATACCAACCTTATTAAACAGCTCTCAAAGTCTTGCTTTACAAGTAGTTAACGATGTGTAGTTGTTGTAAGTTCAACAGTAATATGTATAGTATATAAGCAGTAAGCAGTAAGCATGGCATTGCATTGAGCAGCATAGAGTCGCAATGTAATATAGTATCGCTCGAGCACGTTACCTATATAAACTTTGAACAAAAAAAAAAAAGAAAGAAGGAAAGAAAGAAAAGAAAAAGGAAAAAAAAAAACGAAAAAAAAAATAAATAAATAAATAACATACAAGAAAAAAAAACAAAAAGTGTGATTGAGTAAGTGCCTCTTAGCTTGCTTCAGTAGAGAGAAATTGCACCGTCAAGCGCTCTTATACACACCTGGTTCTAGTTGCTTGAACAATTTATCGCACTTCTCCGTGTGTCTATGGTTCTTATGTATTTACAAATCGAGTAGGTTGGTGCAGTATTATAGGTATATATCTACCTATACGCGTCGTTGACCGAAAGACTTAGGTTAATATTACGTGTACATACGCTATAGGGTATTATATTCGGTTAGTTTATTATCTCTTTAGATAAATCTCTGATTCGTTTTTTTTTTTTTTTTTTTTCGTACATGCAAAGACACCAAATAAAAAAAAATATATATATATTTCGTAAGCATATAAGAATTATATATAATAAAAAATAAAATAAAAAAAATTGAGAGCAAAAAAAGTTAATATCAATCGCAATTTTATTTTTATCTCTTTCGATACATCGTTTTATTTTTATTTTTATTTTTTGACATTTATTGATTGAAAATGACAAAAAAAAAAAAAAGAAGGAAAAAAAAATCGATATCTTTGTCCAAAAAGCTGAGAAAATTTAATGTGTGATTTTTAGGATGGGATCTTCGTAAATACTCGAGAAATTAATTATCAATGACAAAAAAGAATATACAACATATACAACATATTATGTATGTATGTATGTATGTATGTAGAAAAAAAAAAAGAATGCTTATCCGGTAGAGACATCTGATATATACCTACCCATATAATAAAGGTGTCGTCTAGACTCTAGACTAAAAAAGAATTGAATAAATTTTAATTTTATCTATGTTATTGTTTGGTCAAATTTTAGATTAGTACCTTACCTACCTACCTACCTATCTACAACCCAATTGCAAGTTTAATTAACATCGACCGTCTCGATTATTATCTTATAAACGGAAACGAGAATTTCAATAGATTGTAAAGCGAATAAAATATAAAAATTCAATTTAAATCGTTTCAACGGTCTTTTCTTTTTTTTTTTTTTTCTTCTTTTTTTTTCTTTCTTGTTAATTACACATGTAATTATACTGCATCTCGCCGAGTCTATATAAAAAAATGAATTGAAATGAAAAAGAGAAGGAATAAAAATTATTCAAATTAACGACAATGAATATTCGCTACATGGAATATCATCGTACCTATTTTTTTAATTTTTTTGAATTATTTGATTAATTAATTTTTATCTTTCTTTCTTTCTTTCTTTCTTTCTTCATTCTTCTGATTGGTTAGCATATAGAGTATTATATCGGTTGTATGTGGCTTTTTATTATGCAATGGGCACCTTGTTAAGCCTCTTATTGCTCAAGTCTTGCGAGTCTATATCTCTCAAGTCTTTAGATTTTCAATTGTATATATACACAAATGGCCTTGAGTTACCCGGACAACTCGAAGCATATCTCTTCTACCAATATATTATATATATACGTAACACACATACACACACACACATTATATATATATATACATATACACATACATATGAATATATATATGGCTATACGTAGCCAACGTAAACCTTCCGCGCTGTTTGGTCATCAGAACGTATTTTCAATGTCGACTCTGGGAAGCGTATAGGTATACCATTAAGTATACCTACATGCCGCGATATTACGACTCTGTTCATCATAAAATACACATTGCATACGAGAAATACCAATATCTTACTTCGACTTGTCCAAAAAGAAATAAAGAAAAAAAGGTTTCTTAATTACGGTCTGTTCCTTTTTTCTCTTTTTTAGTTTTTTTTTTTTTTTAGTTTTTATCAGTCAATATAATAAATTATGCCATACAGACAGTTCGAGACTATCAAATATACCTACTTACAGAATTAAACAGTGCGAAATTTTAACCGTCTTGTCTTTTATTTTATTAATTTTTTTTTTTTTCAACGAAGAGATTGGAAAAAAAATAAATAAATTAATACCTGAAAATGGTGAATAAATAATTGAATAATTGTATAATTGTATATTTTCCCTAGTATTCGTATAGTACATGCCTATATACATGTACTTACTGTCTGATGAAACGATTAAATAACGGCGTCGCGATGTAAATTCATGTCTGTGCATATATATATATATATATATATATATATATACATATTTCTCTCTTTATGTAGAGAATATGTGATGTAAAATGTAACTATACAACTTGTGAGATGTATGTTCATGACGTCACTTATTACAGAGATTAAGCCTGTAGGTATATCATTCATTACCGTATTATAAATATACGCGTACGCGTGTCAAATGATATCCGAGATCAACTTCCGACGAATCTTCTCAACGGTTATTATCACTATATTTTTTATTTCATTTTTTATTTTTATTTATATATTTTTTTTTTTTTGACTTGAACTGTAAATGTGGTTACGCAAAACCCTAAACTCCCCTCTTTGCCTATAGATTATTATACAGTATTACAACCGCGGCAATCGAAGCACAAAGCATATAATAAACATATATACATATAATATACTATAATTCTAAATACATTTGGATGAAAAAAAAAAAAAAAAAAAAAAAAAGAAGGAAGGAAGGAAGGGGAATATCAATGGGAGATACATGAATGAGTCCCCGGGTAATACAAAAGTCGTTATCAGCGGCACATAGACCTAAGTAGTATATATATATATATATATATATACATACGAACGGTTGTTAATATACAGTAGCTTATAGCTATCGCGTTAATAGTCGCCGTATCGTTTATTATACACATATTACAAACGCGTTATACCTTATACATTTATATATCCTATATCCTATATATCAGTATGGAAATAATAGAATTTTGGATATAAAACATTGATTGAAATAAATGGAATATAAATATTATTATACCTTTATAATAGGTGCTCAGGGTTTAGTATATATACTAAGATTAACATATACGCATATATGTATACGTATAACACCTATTATTATCGCGGGACTATTTTAGTGAATAATATTACTGTCGGCGGTGCGGTGCGGTGCGGTGCGACGTACGATACGGCGTGGTGTAACGCGATCGTATGTCGTGTGTCGTGTGTCGTAATACTTGTTATATACTATACTATATGTATGTACAATACTTAGATATTATATTAGTATATGTATTATTATATTCTATGTGATTAATTTATCTCTTCTTCTTCTTCTTCCCGCGTTGCATTAAATTACATATTTTATATATACACTGCACTTATGTATATATAAATATTAAACATATCTATATGTATACAATAAAATATTTTACTTTACGATTAACCACACATAGATAATAATCTTCTGTGTATTCTGTATTGTCTTATATTTGTAATAAGTTTATGGAATAGATCGAAGACTATAAGAATAACAATTCGCGACCGTATATGATCATCGTAACTTATGTAAACGATGCGAGATCGAGCAGAGCTTAATATACAAGTGCTGCAGTATATAAGCCAATGCCTCTTTTTCTCTTTTTAGTTAAGACAAAAGTAAAGATCTTTTAGCTTTGAAGTGAGTCACGGATCTTACCACTGACAAACTAACTTCCGATTAAATCCTCGACAAGCTACTTGCGTTACACGAAGCCAAGAATTGACCTCGCCTATATAGCTGGTATCTATATACGTATATGTATATATGTGCAGTATGTGTATTCAGTAATTTATAGTTTAGAAAAGTCCTATGTGTAATTGAGCCGTTGAAAACTGTATACGGTTACTATATATAAGAACCGAGTCGGTCTTGGTATATAAGTTTACTTTTTTTTTTTTTCCATTTTTTTTTTTTATCTTTCAATTGTTTATTTACACCATATTTTTAGACAGTTTATCGTTTATTTATAGGTGCAAAAAAATGTATATATAAAGTATATTTAACGACCGTTAATTACTGCAATTAAAGATTTATGCAATAGATCATGATACTAATTAGAAATTGATTATTTATAAACAGAAATTTATCACCATGGTAACGTGACAATTTTCAATTATACAAATTGATTATAATTAAATGTCTTATAATTTGATACATAAATATATTTTTTAAATTTTAAAGATTTTTCTTATTTTCTTTAAATATTACTCGCATCCAAAATCTATTTCGTTATAAATAAATAAATAAATAAATAAATAAAAATTAGGTAATAAATATTACAGACGGTTTAATCAAAAATAAGAAAAAAAAAAAACAAAAAAAAAAACCTGAAAATAAGAAATAAAAAATAATAATAGTAGAAAGATAAAATAAACAAATGAAATAATAAGCAAATGAACAATTCTCACGTGGAGACTGTCGAAATTCTAAATGAAACATCGAATTACGCATAGGCATTTCCTGTGTACATATACCAATAATATAGGATAATAATAGAAATCCGTGATTCGTTGACGGTGACTAAACTGACTCATTTATTTTTTTCTTTTATTTTATTTTTTGTAAAAAAAAAAAAAAAAAAATTTTTTCTCTTTCTATGAATCATATAGATATAATTTCATGAGATACCAATGTTATACATATGTATATAGGTCTGACCGCATATGACACCATATGTTCACACTCGTAATATATATACACGTTAGAAATAATAAGAAAAAAAAAAAAAAAAATATATGTATGTATGTTAAAATAGCGAAAAACCAAAGAACAGAAAAAACAAAACGAAACAAAACAAAACGAAAGAAAGAAAGAAAACTATAGATATATATGTTATAATCCTGACAAACCGCAATTATATGTAGATGGTATATATGTATATACATATATAAGTATATATGTATACGCGGCGATGAAAGGCGAAAACAGAACTCCGACATCTGCAGCTTGTTCTGATATCATCGTTCTGTTATTGTCACTTCCGCCTTGTATCCATGTATACAAGTCTAGACGTGTGAGGACGACGAAATTCTATATACTAATCGTCATTAATTACTATCATAAAAATTATGGTATTCATAAAACGTCTATTTACTATAACCACAAGGTAATTAAAGCTATACGTATAGAGGGACGGACGGGGGCGAGGAAACGTAGGTACATACATACATACATATATAAAGATAATCAACAAAGATCAATGATATTTGAATAAATGAAACCGGAAGTAAGCGAAAGTCGAGTAGGTAAAAAGGAAAAAAAAGAAAATAAGTAAAGATTTCAAGAAGTATTATAATACATCGTCGAAATGATAATATACAATATTCATATGCATTATACCAGGAATAAGTAGAGAGAGAGAGAGATAGTGAGATCTGTTTACTTCTGGGAAAAATCAATTCTCGCAACCGTTAATGTATATAAGTTGAACATTATCAGAGTTAAACGAGTCGCGAATTGAGAAGAGAGAGCGAGAGTGAGGAAGAAATAAATACAAAAAGAGGAAAGAAAAAAAAAAAAAAAAAAACAAACACAACAAATAAATAAATAAATAATTAAAATAAGTTAATTTCTTTGTCATATAAATTAGTGATTATATCAAAAGACCTCGACTAATTACTTAATTAGTTGAAATTTAAAGTATCTTCTTGCATCATTCAACACGCGCGGTATTAATGAAAAACCGCGATTGAATATCAAACGACGTATATGTATAACGTATTATTATTCAACCGATTATATCAGGTATATATCCTTTTCTTCCTCCTCCTCTTCTTCTTCTTCTTCTTCTTCTTCTTCTTCTACTACTTTTTCTTGCAAAATAAGGTTGAAAAAAAAAAAAATAAAATAAAAAAAAATAAAAATAAATATGTATATTTATACACAATACATACACACATACAGTATACATATATATATATATATACACCATTAATTAGGTATGTCAAATCGCGGGAGTTATTCAGAGTTAAAAATCTAACAACGCGTGACGACGTCGCGTTTACATTAGCAGTGCGTAAGTGCTTTGTAAAGTTGACCCGTTCACGATCTCTCTCTCTCTCTCTCTCTCTCTCTCTCTCTCTCTCTGAATTTTTCGAAGGATGCTGCATTTTATTCACTTAGAGTATATATCACGTATACATATACATATATACTTATATGTATAAACACATGCATACCTAGACAGGTATATAATATATGTACGTACATACGTTCGTGAAGTAGCAAGAACACCGAAGGTTGGACCATTCCGCGCTCGCGGTCTTCTCGGAATGTCTGTTCGCTCTTCTGTTGTTGGTTGGACCGCTAAGATTTAGCTTAAACAATCTCTTCTCTTTACTTCTCGGCTCCTTTTACTCCTTATAACTCTCCTTAGCTCTCTTATAGCTCCTTTCGCTATAATAATCTCGAGTATAATCATTAACGACGATTATAATATCCCATCCGATATAGATATGTATTATTATATAGGTATAAGGTATATACATAATCTGTCTAGGATATATAATATATAAATTTCACAGCAAGCAATACCTAATATATCTATATATACATATCTATATCCATATAGCTAACAACCAACCAACTAAATCAGGAACGATCGTTCTCCTACAACCTTTGACCCGACATGAAATTCAATCCCCGCAAAAGGATTCAACTCCTCCGCTTGTAATATTCGCGTAATTGCTATACTGCTGTATATGCTGCAGGTATATAGAAATATATGTATATATATATATATATATACGATGATCTTGTAGGGCCTTTACCTACCCTTAATATCTTACACGTGCAACAACCATCCGCATCAACTCGCTCCGTAACCGTTGCAGTTACTTGGGAGGGGGGGTTTGATATAAGTAACTTAATTTTTTTTACTTATTTATTTATTTATTTTTTTTTTAAATTTTTTGTCTTTACTCACACAACTAACAATCTATATTTATATAGGTAAATACATATTTCGATATTTATGAGCTTGTGTGTTTGTGTATGTGCCAAAATCTCAACGACTTTCAGCCAAACGAGTACGTCTCCAAACACCTGTCTAACTGAATTATATAGGAAGGATTTTGACATTGAGATTTTATCCCAGTGTCTCGAAACTTGGGCTGTTTTCTTTCTCACGATTTTTAAAAAAATTTTTTTTCTTTGTTTTGTTGTATTTTTATCTATAGAACCAAAATTTTTTGAAAGCTTTCAAAATCGTTGTTTTTGTCACCTTGACAAAAAAATAAATAAATAAATAAATAAATAAATAAATAAATAAGACAGTCGAGCTAGATGATGTATTGTATTTTATCTATTTTAAAGATTTATTTTATTTTTATATAAAAAAATATTTTTTGAATTTTTTGATGATTTCTTTTTTTTTTTTTTTTTTTTTTTTGTATTTTTTATTTTATTAAATAAACCAGTTGGGTTTAGATACGCGAGTATAAATTCATATATAGGTAGGGTATATACATTTCCATATTCTCATGTATATACCTATCTACATATAAATTTTAACTATATACTAATAATATATATACATATATATATATGTACATACCATACATATAAGATATAAATGTAGATGAGGTTTCCAGCTACTGTGAATTAGCCCGTAACCCAAGTCTCTTGGATTAATTAAGAAACTTGACCTCTCCATTGAGCGTAATGTAATTACGGTATACACATATAATGTATACATATGTATATATATCCACGTTTATATATGGTATATATATATATATATATATATATATATATATATATATATATATATATATATATATATATATATATACTATCAGAATATAAAGATAACTTCATTATACACCGATGAACTGTGCTGCTGCTCCTGCTACTGCTGATGCCGCTACTGCAGCAGTGACATAGTGAATAATTTTTTGTATCAAGATTAATAATAATAATAATAATAATAATAATTATTGTTATTATTATTATTGTATATCTCGCGTACGTTAATAGCACAGCACGCTCGGTGAGTGGCTCTTAAGGAATTCTCGTTAAATTCCCACACACATATATATATATATATATATATACAAGTTTAGGCAGTGCTTAATTTTGAACCGGATATCTACAGGTATATATGTATACACGTTTTTTTTTTTTTTTTTTTTTTTCTTTTACGTATCAAAAAGTATCGATTATTCTATAAACCTGAATATTACGGAGGCGAAAAACCGTGACGAAAGTATAATAAGATATATTTAAATATAATATCGTATAATAATTTCTTAATCAAATGTATATACATATGGACACACACACACACACACACACACACACACACACACGTATGTATGTATATAGGGATATACATAAAAGTACGGCGTGATATATACTTCATCTTATTAAAAATATAGTTGGAAGATTTTAGCAATGAAATAGACGAAGAAGAGGAAAAAAGAAGAAAAAAAAAAACGTCAAGTTAGGCTAATCGTGACCTTTAAATGGTGTTTATAAAATTTAACAGTTTCGCCCACTCGTTCGTTGAGAATTATATATACATATATATATATAAATATATATATATATATATATATATATATATATATATATATATATATATATATATATATATATATATATATATATATATATATATATATATATATATATATATATATATTTATATAGATATATCGAACGTATATATTAAACAAATATCTCGAATTCGTTACTACATATCACATATTGCAGTTTCGATTTTTTTTTTACACCTAGTATATGAATATTTTCTCATGGATAATATACGTTATTATTTTATTACATGTATACACGGAATGATCAATGAATCAATATACCTAGACATTATTTGAACCTTTTTTTTTTTTTTTAATTTTTTTATTTTTATTTAAAATTAGATTTAAATTCGAACGCTTCGATAATAATAAAAATTGTACATACGTGGATCAAATTAATTCGAATTCTATGGTTGATTTTTCTTCTCTATTTTGTTTTTTTTTTTGTTTTTTTGTTTGATCTTTTCTTTTTTTTTTTATTTTTCTTTTCTTACGAGTTTACCGACTGTTACGATCCATTAGGATTAGGGAAAAGATCTTCTCCCCCCCTTGTAAACCCCTCAAAACTCTTCATCTAAACTTATCTTCTTAACTATCTCGTATAGGATTTGAGGTGTGTTTATTTTTCTTGACAAAACACATTGCCTTGGTTTAAACTCCAATAGTTTGGACAGCCGAGAGCCACAAATATCGGCGAATACGCGGTTATATATGCTTGTGGCTTGAGTCTGTTGCTTATACTTCTAATTCTACTTCTGCTACTGTTACTGCTACTGCTATTGCTACTGATACCGATACTGTACTACTGCTACTGGTTGATTTCTTTATTTTCTTTTTTTATTTTTTTTTTATTTTCTACCGCTGTATGATGCTACTGGGTAGCCGGTAACGACCTCCGGCACGGTACTTAATAATATATTAAAATTTGACCTTGAATAGATTAAAATAAAGCTGATTATGTCCACGAAGTATTATAAGCATGCCGCGATATTTTATATACTACTATACATGCATATATGGTATGTATGTAACATACACATATAACTACCTACTATAGTTAGCGATGCATCGTTTTAGAAAATCGAAGATTTGCAAAATAAAAATAAGGAAAAAATTTTTGAAAAGATATAAGAAAAAAAATAAAATAACTAATCAATCAATACGATTCTTATTTTTATATACAGTTCACCATTTCGAAAAATTTATCGTTTTTATTCAGGTTCTAAGTGGCTCTTAATTATTTACTATAACTAAGGAGGATTGAATATTGAATGAGCGTATAGAAACCTGAAGAGTTTGGTAGATAAGGTACATATACCTACATCCGGTTTCATAATTAATAGCGCTTTCAAGTATATATATATATATATATACACACATATGTATATATATATATATATATATTTTTTTTCTTTGGTATATTTTTTATTTGTTTTGACAAAGTAATTAGTAAAGTAGACATTACCGGATTTATTATTATTTTTTAACCGTTAATTAGTATATGAGAGATGTATATAATGATGGTAAATTATTTTTTTTCACACATTTTATACCTCGATCTCAATTTTCAAAATGAATTTATACATTTATTTTATCTTTTTTGTACATTTTTATAACCTCGGCCTCCGAAACAGTGGGCAATTATTTATGCCTCGCAAAATCGAGTTCGGGTATCCTATATTTTAACGGATAATCGTTTTAGTACCTATATATATATACATATATATATAATACCTATATCTTATACATATACACGATGAAAGAGTTACCCTGATGCCGATATACAGGCGACGAAATAACCGAGACTCATTTTGCGACGGTGCATATCGAATTATAACCATAAAAACAATTCCCCTCTCCCCGACCAATCCCTTAATGAGTTATAAAATCTGTTTCAGGGTGAAGGATTAAACCCGAAAAAGGCCCACCCAGTCGCAGCATGAAGTTGCTACCTCTGGCGTTGGTGTTCTTATCCAGCGTTCATCTATCTATCGCAGTTTCCGAAAGTATCAAAGGTGAGTCTCGTTGCAATATAATTGAGAGTATTGCAAAACTATATATAAATTCGCAAATATATTTAGACAAATTTAAAACACATAAAATTTAATATTTTTGTTTATCTCCCGTATTTTCATTCAATAAATATTTACAGGAACTCGACAAACCTGCGATGTCGAGGGGGAAGAATTCGCCGTTGATACTATACAAAATTTCAAATGTTTTACATGTATTTGCAAGGTAAGTTAAATTATTAAAAAACAAGAAATTTCAACTTCAAAAAAAAAAAAAATAAATAAATAAAATCATTCTGTATAATAATTTTGCAGTTATAACTTATAATTAAAATTATTTTATCTACATTTTCACATGAAAATTAAATTCAATTATAAATTAAAAACATAATGAGATTATTAAAAAAAAAAAAGAAAAAAATAACAACTTGATTAACAACTAAAATATATATTTCGGATTAGATACACTTTCCAATAACTTATATATATATATATATATATATGTCATTTTATGAGGAGAAAATTTCACACATTTATGCTTATATATTACGCTAATAGGTATCAGTTAGGTACCTATATGTATACATATGTACATATATACAAATATAGTAGCTATATGTAATTCCTGGAACTAATCGCAGTCGTTAATGGCATTAGTTAACGATTTAAGGTATCAGTGCCGTCAAGTTGTTATATTCGTTTAAACATATCTATAAGCATTTCAAGCGATTTATTCGCACGCTAATTATGGACAACCGGGATGAATAGTCGGACAGGATTCCTCTTTGGTAAAACATTAGGAAGTTTTTCAAATTTAGAAGGTGACGTTTATCGTTCGTCTATGTATAAATATACATACGTTGTATTGAAATAAAAAAAAAAAATAAAGATTTTAATTTATCAAGGAATGCAGCAAAAAAAAAAATAAATAAATAAATAATAATAATAAAAATATAACTTTTAATATTTCCTCAACGTTATATATATTTTTTTTTTCAATAAATAAATAACTCACCGTATATACATAAATATATCCCTGTAATTATATACGTATACAGTTAAGAGACATTCCATTGTAATAATAAATTATATAAACTAGTGATCTGCATTTGTTTAAGAGGCTAGTTGACCTCAAAACTGACCTTAAAGGTTAAAAAGCAAAAATGTCATCCGCCCACAGAGAAATCAACGCATTGCAAAGTATTGATTCAGCAGCACTAGCTGGAATACCTTCTCATAAAAGGCCATCAAAAGTTATTTAAACGTGCTTATATATAAACATATATATCTATATGTATATATAGTGTATAATATAATCTATACGATAATTTACAGAGGATTACTCTCTCGCGTCTATTATACATACATATATACCTATACCTACGTTAAGACTCGAAGACATTAAATAACTTAATAACAATTGTTATACAGGTAGGTAAGTGATTAATGTTATCAAGGAGAATCATTACGTGAAAGAATTTCGCGACTCCCGTATTGCTGAAGATAATTTTTTTAATACATATACATATTATAATATCAAAACTGTTTGAAAAATTCGCGAAATTATATAATTTTATATAAAAAAAAAAAAAACAAAAAAAAAACATCTCGATCAAGACTATTTTACATTTGATATAGGTAATACGTTTTATACATATAATGTATTTGAAAAATCTTTGATAAATAATAACGGATTGGTTGAAAAATGATGATAATAATAATAATAATAATAATAATGATGATGATGAAAAATTATTTTATCGTTAATCGTATAGATCACATCACGTTTATAATATATAAAGAGTGTAATAATTCTGTGAGATAGATATTAGCAATGACCGATTAGCCTAGAACAGTTAAAGGTAATGTTGCATTGAAAGTGCCGTAACAATAGAATGATAATAAGCATGAAATGGCTGAGTGGTTCTTGGAGTTGAGGTATTACTGAATAGAATAATTTACATTCTAGCCGCAAGTTGATTCGAGGAATTCTATTACTACTTAAGACTCAGTTAGTTCAAAGAATCTCATAGAGTATACACGTATATACCAATATATATTATATATATATAGATATACCATACATTAGACATATAGGTATGTAATAGAAATTGCCAACAAACGATTTACACTCAAGAATCATTTACCGTAATTATATTACACAATAATATTACTAGGCAATAAATTTTGGCTATATAATTTATCGATTAATATATTTTCAATATGTTAATGTGTATAATAATAATGATAATAATATGTGTGATGAAAAAAGATCGATGAATGAGGAAGACTGTTCAGTTGGAGAATATTATCCGATAAGAAAAGTAAAAGAAAAAAGAAGAAAAGAAAAGAAAAGAAAAGAAAAAAAAAAGAAAAAATTATTAAAATAATGAGAATATAAAAAAGAATCGAGTCATCTGACCAGTTGAACTCTGTATTATTATCTCCAAATTATGATATTATATTATATTATAATGAATGTAATATGTAATATATGTAATATGTATACCGCGCGCCGCGTTGTTAATTATACGATAATCAAGATCGTGACTCATATGTATAATGTATATACCTATATATAATTCTCTTCAAATTTATACCCGTGGTGAAAAGCGTTTCGGTATAAATTTCGATGCGAGGTAAATTTATCGACAGAAAAAGAAAAAAAAAAAAAAAAAAAAAATCTTCTAATCCTGAATACGAACGGTAGCTAATTTTACTTAAAATCGCTTCTGGTTACCATCCTGGAATAATCGAATAGTCAAACTTTCGAGGATTGTAAAGACGCTTGATCAATCCGATTTTACAAATACAACTATAACAGTTAATATTTCCTCGATATTTTTTTTTTATTTTTCATTTTTTATCTCTCTCTCTCTGTCTCTCTCTTCTAAGAAAAATGATAATCATCAACGTAGTTCGGTCAAATTACGCATGAGGGGGGTATTACAAGTGACGTTATATTCTTATCTTAATGAGCAGTGGGAACAATATTAAATCGTTGTATGAAAGATCGTGTATATATATATATGTATATACATAGACACCTATACATATATGTATATAAGCGTCAAGCAGCCACACGTTTCCGTAGATAAAACGACGACACCACATCCTCCATTACCGATGTCGTTGTTGCCGCTGTTAATGCTTTTGCCGTTGCGGTTTGCCGTCGATGTACTTTGCATCCCTGAAAGAGCGAGGGCATCCATAAAATATGATAGAGGGTCAAAGAATCAACGAACAAACAGATATTATCCATAGAGTATATAACATAGTTATATTATAGGTATATATACATATGACAATTATATACATATGAGAAAATTAATTTTTATTATATATAAAACATGATAATACATATAATTGCTTTATGGAAATTGTATTATACATATAGGTATATATAATATGTATATATATATATATATATATATATTTTTTTTTACAGTCTTTGTTGTACATATAGAGACACTATAACGAGTTTACCACTCTAACCACATATAGTATAACATATTAGATACTTTGACCCAGATAAAACTGACTTAATTATAGCATGAGTAGGTAGTCATGAAATGGGACTTTGTGATGAGTAGTACGACGATGCGACGGGGCGGAGGAATATCCCGCGGAATGTGTCACCTAATGGACTTTTTTTTTTTTATTTAATTTTTAACTTTTGTCTTTTTTTTTCTGTTTGTTTTGTTTTTTTAATCGTCACATGTACATACTAAACGAAATGAATATAAACTAAACGAAAATAGCCATTTCAAGAGATCGAACCAAACGATTCTATACACGCATGTTAATTAATGATATAAAACTGCAGATATACGTATTGCGTGACTCAATTAGTTAGAACCTACCATCAGTAGGTGTATAGATAGTTTAGAGTCTAGATAGGGGTTGGTCACAGTCATACGATTCTAACAAATATTATTGCCGGTTGAAATAATTTACTACCTCTCTTCTGTAGTATATCTTATGTACAGTGTGACTCACCGTATTATAGTGACAAAATTTTTATTTATTTATTTTTTTTTTAATAAATATGATATTTGCGTCAATGCGGTAAAAATGAATAATAATTGTCGTCGACGACGACCTGCGACGACACGCAGGATATATAAATGCTAGTATATTATATTACATGTATATATATATATATGTAACGAATCTCTGCATGTATATGTATAGTATATATATATGTATGTATATATGTTACCGAACGGCCATTAGTCACATTAATCTTTTTCTACTCGTCTGTTTTTTAGAATGGTTTCGTAGAATGCCCCCAGCCAGAATGCCCGAGTGTTGAGGGCTGCTACATGATACTGGAGGCACGAGATGACGACTGCTGTCGCCGTTGTAGAGGTAAATATTCCTTACGAGCACACAGAACCTACGTTCGACATTCCTGGGACTGCTGCTGCTGCTGCTGTTGCTGTTGCTTGTTGCTTGTTGCCTTGCTACTTGCTGGCTGTGGGCTGCTGCTGTGCTCTTACTGTTGCTGTTGCTGTTGATTTTGCTTTTGCTTTTGCTGTTCGACTGCTGGGACTTGCAGTAGTAACAGCACCACCAGTAACAGCACACCTGCTTTCATCTCGGCGTACCTACTCAGCCAGGTGTACAACGACCGCGTACTGAATGGCGAGATAAATTAACCATTGTTTTCCCGTCCGCCTATATGTATATATATATATATATATATATATATAAACCTATATCGATGTTTTACGTTCATTCTGCGTTTACTTGTTTCCTTTTTTTTTTTTTTTTTTCTTTCTTTTTATTTCTACATTTTTGTTCTTCTTTTCTTCTTCTTCTTCTTCGCTTTCACGTACTGATGATTCTTTTTTTTTCTTCTGTTTTTTTGTTTTTTCTTAATTTTTTTTTTTCCTTCACCTCGCATGATTGTAATACGTGCCTATTGTAATTCTACAAGTAGATCGAAACAAAGAGGAAATAAGTAAATAAATAAATAAATAAATGAATAGAGTATACTGTATAATGAACCCGTTCAATTAATCTCTTCGCGAAATGTAATCACACGATATTCAAGATTAACTAAGTCATTCATATATTATATGTATGTCTATCGTGAATTTATTGTTTTGTCTATAAAGCGATAAAGCTTTTCGTCTTATATATTTCACGAAGCGTATAAATTGATTAATCTCATTTAAGGTTGCACGCACAACGGAGTTCATCATTTGTCAGGAACGGAATGGAAGGACCCGAACGATCCATGTACAATTTTAACATGTAGCGCCGGAGTAATTACAGAATCAAAACTACTATGTCATACGCAGTGTGCGAAACCTACGCCTCCTGCACCCGGGCAATGTTGTCCGATATGTACCGGTCGGTACTACTTGAAATTTTCGTATATAATATATAATCCATTCATTTTTGTTTCTTTTTTTTACATATTTTTTTTCTTATTTCATTTTTTTTTTTTTTTTTTTTTTTAATTAGGGTGTTACGTTAATGGGCAAAGAGTTCCGAGAGGAAGGGCTGTGACAACGATCGAAGATCCGTGTTTAACATGTCGTTGCGAAATGGACCGGCTTAGTTGCGCCAAGAAAGCATGTCCAGTACTGCATTGTCCTCTCTCTGGTATGGTCACGGAGCCAGGAAATTGTTGTCCGCAATGCAGAGGTGAGTTTATTAATTAATACAACGTTAATCATAATATATATATATGGGTCATTCCATGCCATCTCGATCAAGATTCTACGTCGATGTCTCAGATTGGTTTGATAATTTTTTGTACAAAAGTACACGACGAAAAACGCAATCGTAATTTTTTTACAGTATTTTTCGACCCAGCGTATCTGAAGTATGATTTAAAAACTTGAAATAAAAATACCCACTTTGTAAAATCTAAGAAAAATTCAGGAAAATCTTATGAAATATAACAAAATTTTTGACACCTATTAGAAGATGGAGATTTCATAACTTCAAAAGATAGATACGGAAAATAAGAAATTAAAAAATCATTATTATTCCATTGCATTTTTGACATCGGAATGAACATAAAAGCTCTGTATTATATGGCCCGAAAAATGTCTATTTAGAGAGTTGCAGGGAATCAAAAATATCAGGATAATATTTATATTTACAAATTTATATTTTTCAATATTATCCTGATATTTTTGATTCCCTGTAACTCTCTAAATATACATTTTTCGGGCCATATCATGCAGAGCTTTTATGTTCGATCTGATGTCAAAAATGCAATGGAATAATAATAATTTTTCAATTTCTTATTTTCCGTATTCATCTTTTGAAGTTATGAAATCTCCATCTTCTAATAGGTGTCAAAAATTTTCTTATATTTCATAAGATGTTCCTGAATTTTTTCAGATTTTACAGAGTGGGTGTTTTTATTTCAAGTTTTTAAATCATACTTCAGATACGCAGGGTCGAAAAATTCTGAAAAAAATTACGATTGCGTTTTTCGTCGTGTACTTTTATAAAAAAAATTATCAAACCAATCTGAGACATCGACGTAGAATCTTGATCGAGATTATAATATAATATACCCATATATGTATATATAAAAAAAGAATTTTTAATTAACAGACGAAAAAATCTTGTTCTGAGGAGGCTGCGGAATCTTTTTTTTTTTCTTTGTTTTATTTTTATTACAGAAATTATTACAATAAAATTCACACGTATGTGTATATATACATACTATATGTATAGTATCAAGAGACTCGGTAGAGTCTCGCGCCAAGTACATTAAAAAGAATTTTTAACGCACGGCGTGAGACTCGACCGAGTCTCTATACCCGCATGAGAGCTCTACGGCCTATGCGGCGACTGTGTTATCCTTAATAACTTCCGACTCGAGTTATACACGAGATTCAAATATTTATCTCAGAATATGGGTTCGAATAGCTTTCATTTAAGCCCAATTTTTATGCAATCGGAGCACGGAGAGCTGAGATATAATATTTCCGAATTACAGACACCCTCAGTTCGACTAACAAAATTTCTCCTTCTCCGTTTCCTTCGTCGTCGCCCACCGGCTATGTTGCCATTGTCAGTTCCTTTCGGAACGAAGTAGTCGTCCACCAGCAATGTTGCCATCTCCTTTCGGTCTGCATGTCATATGCTTATACGACACTTTATACGACGTGAAAATTATAGACGTATCTCCGTGATGAAAGAGCTAATGTAAGACATTAAAAAATAGTAATATTTCTCATCTTTCATGCTAAAGATTATGAGATCGATATAAATGAAGTAGGTATACTAATTCAATAAGAATTTTAATAATACATTATAATAATATATAATATAATTAAAATTAAAATTTCAATTCGTTTCTATAATGCCTGAAAATTAAAATGCACAATTCCTGCCAAGTGGCGTTTTGATTTTTTAGGTCATGGAAATAGTCACTGTCAAGTTGTCAGATGCATATTTCTGGATCTAGATGAATGAGGAAAGTACGAGCGTCATGGCACGAGTTTTGGTTAAGTATAACCCGAAAACTATACATCATACAAAAAAATGTTGAGAATAAAAAAGTTTCAGTTTAAAGTAAACGTCCAAATGATTATGTACGAAAAAATTTGTCGGTTCCGGAAAGTTGGAAAAAAATTATTATAAAGTTAGTTTCTGAAATTTCTCACAAGTCATACGTCTTTTGGGGCTAAGACTTTCAGAGAATATTCCTCTATAGTGTGAAAAGAACGTGCATGAATTTTATTGTGGACTTAGATTTAGTTCAGAAAATATGAATTTTTTACTGAATTTATTTCGAAACAAAAACAACAACAAAAATTTTGTATCGCAAAGACTTCGTATCGACTCAAAAAATCTTTAAAAACCGTTAAATAAACAAAACTTTCAACTTCGCAGTGCTGAAAAAGTTGTACTTTTGGTTCGCAATAAATTTGGTACAAAATTCATATATCTCCTAACTGAAATCTGGCTCCACGATAAAATTTGTACTCATTCTTTTTACACTATAAAGGAATATCCTCTGAAATTTTTGGATGGTAAAAAACGTAAGGTTGTTGAGAAATATTAAAAACCAATTTTATAATAATTTTCTTTCAACTTTTCGGAACCGTCGTATTTTTTTGTACGTCATCACTTTGAAGTTTACTTCGAACTGAAATTTTTTTTCACTTAACATTTTTCGTACGATGTGCAGTTTTCGAATTATACTCAATTAAAACACGGATATTGTCAACTATCGTATATATCGTATCAGCTGCTAACATCTAAACGTTGTTTTAATACAATTCTACAGAAATTCATACACACTCTTATCAACTGCCACTAACATTTCTTAAAACTTGAACCAATTTTCAGAGGACATAATTTATACAATTTGTTATGAACAAGCCTAATTAGTCTGAATCGAGATGGTACAAAAAGTAATGAAATCCCCCCAAAAAGCACCTCTGGTGCAAAAACCTTTCGCCAAGTACATTAATGTGATATTTCCCACAAAAATAGTGTTACAGCCATTCAATCTACAAAAGTATTGAAATCAATGGACATTGTTAAGTACAATTAAATTTTCCCAATTAATTTCTGAATGTGACCTGATCCTACTTTTCGGTAGGTATTTACATTTCGATGTACATAACTTACGTCACACGTAATAACATGCAATATACGCACTTATCAGATAAGATCAATTGAGAGTAAAATTAAGAAAAAGAAAATTTGGAGGTAGTGGTACTTGGCGGGCATTTTTGGCTGATGTCTAAATTATTACGAAAATGCCCACCAAATACCACTACCTCCAAATTTTCTTTTTCTTAATTTTACTCTCAATTGATCTTATCTGATAAGTGCGTATATTGCATGTTATTACGTGTGACGTAAGTTATGTACATCGAAATGTAAATACCTACCGAAAAGTAGGATCAGGTCACATTCAGAAATTAATTGGGAAAATTTAATTGTACTTAACAATGTCCATTGATTTCAATACTTTTGTAGATTGAATGGCTGTAACACTATTTTTGTGGGAAATATCACATTAATGTACTTGGCGAAAGGTTTTTGCACCAGAGGTGCTTTTTGGGGGGTATAATATATCAAAATCACTTCCGCATTGTATTCTGGTATAATTGTATAGGTATAAAGTTATACACAGGTGTATACATATATACGAACAATGTAGGTGTTCTCATTTAAATTCGAAACTGGTAACGGGTGTGCTGAACGAGACTTGGTTGTTGGAAACTGACGACATCGTTGGGTAGATTGTTAATCGACAATTTGCCAGAAGAAGAAAAATTGATGATTAATTAAGTCTCAGTCATATAGTTCGGTTAGATTATTAAACGTTTGTATTAAATCGTTTATCGTACTGCTATATAACACTTATACATATATATATATATATGTATATACATACACCTATATGTATATGTGTGCGTGTATGTCGAAGCTGTATTTTTTTTTTCTTTTTTCTTTTTTTTATTTATCCTTTTTCGTTTTTTTTTCTATTACTGCAATCGTAAAACAGCCCGGAGTTGCTGTTCGATCGATAGTTATACCCTATAGTGTATATGATATTGTTTATTGCAATATACACAAGGATTGAGTAGCGCAGAATTATGCAGATAACTTATATATATATATATACGTATATATATATATTGTTCAATTTTATTACACGATGGAAATTTCCATTAAAATTCCACTCATCGATATTATATATCGAAACTGTTGCAGTATAGTATATTATAGTATAGTATCAATCACGTCGTTAATAACCGAGAAGGTGATATAATATACATATAGTTATAATTTGTGTGTGTGTGTGTGTGTGTGTATTATATGTATATTTATAAATATATATATACATAGATATAGGTAGCAAATCAATCCTGCACTGCGTATACCTATATAATATAATGATATGTATATCTATATCATCACAACACTTTATATATTATTCGATTTTTCAACGTGCGCCAAAAATTGACACGCCGGCAATTTAATTTATTAACAAATCACGTATACAAGACAACGGCACGTGCGCGAGCCAACTTATATTATATACCTACCTACTCGTATATATCGTACCGTAATTTCTTTTATTATAGTGTCGAGGAGATATTCGCGATTTAACTATCCCGTCTAAACATATTATTATTGTCGCTAATAATATCCGAGTATGAATATATTTTACAAAATTTCAAAATCAAAAAAGTATTAAAAATGTTTCTCTCTTTTTTTATTTTTATTTTACAGTTTATATACAAAATACGAAAAAAAGAAATTATCTTTCTCCAATTTATTATATTTCTTGATCAATTAATTTTCGTATATGAATTTGATTTTTTTTTTTCAATTAATTAATTTTCTTTCTTTTTTTTATTTTTAAATTAATATAGTAGGTGTATGTTATGTATGTTAAAGCCGATTATTATACCGACTTTGTATGCCTATATATACTGTGCTGTGGTATTATGGCTGACCGCTCGGTTTAATTGAGTGATTTATCTCTTTAAACTGATCAAAGTATTTAGCGGTATAAGTGTCAAGATTTGACAACCACAGTGTATTGCTCTAATTAACGAGTTAACTATATTATTGAAAGTGGAATACAGACCCTACTTGTTTCATTGTTAATGCGCGTCTATTCGTGATAACCTATTTCCTTATACGAGCACGCAATTTGCGGAGTGTTCAGAACGCGCTTAAATACCGAAAGAAACCTGATCGTTTATTTCTCATCTCAAAAATCAAAAATAATATATATATTGAAAATTATTTACTTTTTATAAAAGAAAAAAAAAATAAATAAATAAATAAATAAACTCGAAATTTCAAAGCGAAAGTTAAAAATTTTTTTTTTCTATTTTATTCAAGCTTTTTAATCATTTAAATAAATGTTAGATATTTTTGTAAAGGATGGTTAAATAACGAAATCCATAAATGAATAATATTTTTTCTATATTCATATCGGGATAAGTTTGAATAAAAATCTTTATAGTTAAACTGCGTTTACAATTCGGTATACTACCCTTGAGTTATACTGTAGACATTTTTAGCGATCGCTGTGTAACTTATAGTGGACGAGTTAGCACCAAAGATAACTCTTAAACTTGTACGAATGGTTCGCATGTTTAGGTAGGTAGGTAGGTAGGTACCGAATACAACAGCAGTCTGAACGTCGACAAAGTCTTGCGGGCTATAAGGTGTTAACTGGCTCACTGCCAACAACACGCTAAGTCTAATAAAAACATTTCTTAAACTACTATACCCACGTCCCTAACAATTTCTATTCAAACTTTAAACCCCACGAGCGCGTTAACATTAAACGTTAACATTACGCGGTGGGTCTCGCGTATTGATAAAACAAAAACAAAACAAAGAAATATTCTAATAATAGTCTTTAATATTTTTTATTTATTTATTTATTTCAATTTTTTTTTTTTTTTTTTTGTTTTCTTTTGTTTTGTTTGTTTTGCAAGGTGAGAAAGAATTTTTCAATTGTTTTTAATTTCTTACAATTTTTATAGTTTATGTATTTTTTTTTTTTGTTTGTTTTGTTCACAGTTAACGGAAGATTCATGTTACCTCCAAAAGGCGGTTGTATGTTAGGGAAAGATGTTTATCCATCAGAACGTCATTTCAATCTTGACCAATGCACTAGATGTCTTTGTACAAATGGGACGATTATTTGTTCTAAGGATACTTGTCCTGTGTTAGAATGCGCGAGAGAGTATCAAAGGACATTTCCAGGACGATGTTGTCCGCAATGTGAAAAGATTGAACAAATACAAGCATCATGTACCTACGGTGGTCGAACTTACGAGGCGAGTATGAAGAGACAATTACATTAATCGCTATTTCGCCTTATTTTTTTTTTTTTTTTTTTTTATTGCGTTGGCATATTTTAAAAATATACTTTAAAATAAACAATCGATCGATGATATAATTAACGTCGACGCTGGTTTAACGTGTCTGTGATTTCTCCTAGGCAGGATGGCGAATCTTGGAAATTAGATCCGTGCAAATCTTGCGATTGCATGCAAGGACAGCCACGATGTGCAATGCACATGTGTCCACCGTTAACTATTCCATGTCCGCCAAATTCGAGGTTAGAACATCCACCCGATCAGTGTTGTCCTCGATGTGTGGAGAGTAAGTATATATTAAAATTTTTTTTTAATTTTATCATCTTTTGCACACCAAAGAAACAAAACAAATAAATTTTTTTTTTATCTTAGGTGACGGTGTTTGCACGGTTTTTGGTGATCCTCATTACCGTACATTCGACGGAAAATTCTTCAGCTTTCAAGGCACTTGTAAATATCAGTTAGCAGCTGATTGTGTTGGACACACATTCAGTATTCGGGTAACGAACGACGGTAGATTAACCAAATCTTCTGCTTGGACGAAGACGATAGCTATCAAGGTAATTGTATTGACATTGTATATTTTTTAAAGGATTTTAAAATACATTTTTAACCCAAAAACTAATACCAAATATCATAAAACAAACCACAGTCTCACCTTACCTTACGGTTTAGACATTTATATATACATATATCAATCTTTTTTTGACCACTCACTTTTTCTCTCTCTCTCTATCTCTTTATCTCTATCTATTTTTCCCTCCACACACACACATACATACTACGAATAGTATTTTATTCCAACCTTTGTGTTCGCGGAGCTTCATCTACAGAGATAAGATCAGTAGATCCAGATCTAGATTTTCGAGGTAACGGATGGTGTGGCAATAAAGTATCTTTTCCCGGCTTTGTCTTTTGTCATAAGAAATTCCTGAAGTTTCTTTCCCTTTTTTTTTTGTTTTGTTCTATTTTTTATTTTTCATTCTTTCTTTTTCCCGAAAGATATTTCGATAAAAATACGAGAACAATAAAAGATTGACATGTGTTTTTTAGTTTTTATTTATTTATTAATTTTGTTTTTCTACATTTTTTATCTTCTTTATATATTGCGTCATTTTTTATAATTTTGTTTTCTTTTTTTTTTTTATTCCTCAATCAGGTTGCCGACATGAAAATAAATTTGGGACAAAAAATGCGGGTTAAAGTAAACGGTAAAAGAATTAACATACCATACAGAGTGGCGAACAGATTAGAGATAAATAAAACAACCGATGGTGTATTGGTGGCTATAACACATATCGGTGTTAAAGTTCTTTGGGATGGTATAAGTTTCCTTGAAGTATCGGCACCGACATCCTACAGAAACCGTCTATGCGGTTTATGCGGTAATTTTAATCATCAACCTAAAGACGATTTTGCAAATAGAAAAGGTAAAATATTACAAGATCCAAATCAATTTGGAAAGTCTTGGATGGTTGGGGCTAAAAAATTATGCGGAAGATCGAGATCGGATTTACAACATCATACAAACGGCGAGAGGAAATGTAGACGCAGAAGGAATCACAGGTATGTAAAAAAAAAAAAAGCAAAATAAAAAATTGATTATTAATTATTTCATTAAGAGATTGGTCTTAATTTTTTAATTTCTGATTTTGTTTTTTTTTTTGTTTTCTTTACTTTCGTTAGATTTTGCAGCCGTTTAAGATCGGAGGTATTTTATCCGTGTCATAAGAAAGTAAATCCAACAATGTATTACAAATCATGTTTGACGGATATGTGCGAGTGTCCAAAGGAGAGATGTTACTGTGAATCGTTTACGGCTTATGCCCACGAGTGTCAAAGACTTGGAGTACAATTGGACCATTGGCGAGGACCCGTAGGATGTCCAGACGTTTGGTCATCAGCTGTTCTTAACTCTGTTGGTAGGCATAGGGATACTTCACCACGACATTTTCACCGTTCGGGAAGACAACCGCCGCTGTTACAGCCTATGCTTCATTAATATATTATTATTATTATATTATTCGAGGCACGACAGGCTAGTGCTTCGCGACAATTTACTAGTCACTGCTTCATGTCAATACGCGTAACTGGTAAGCGTTTTTTTTTTTTCTTTTTTTTTTCTTTTTTTCTAGGATTTTTGAGAATTTTTTTTCACAATTTTCACATTTCAAGCATTTCCTGAGTTTTTCTTTTTTCTATCGTTATGAATAATACTTTTATTATTATTATTATTATTATTATTTATTATTTATTTTTAGAGCACCAACGCAGTATTTTGGCCGATTGAGCGGGCTCGCGGCGTTTACATCTCTACATCCCAGTGTATCTCAGCATATATGTATATGTTATTTGATCATATAGGTAATTGTTAAGGATTTGTATCTATATATATTATATCCCATCCCCCCTCCCTCCTCCTTCAACACCCTATACCCCTTGACCCTATATATGTAACGAGAATATTTTTTATGAAAATATTTTATATTTCATGTCTTTTTTTTTTAACATTGTCTGTAATATTCTAACAATTATTATCTTATTATATATAATAATACAAGATGTGTACATACTCGGGAGTATTATGACCACTATTTGCTTGTTCTCTTATTTTTTTTTGTTTATTAATATTCACATTCGTCCTCGAAATCAACTTAATAAAAAAAAAAAAACAAAGAAAAACATTTTATAAAAATACTGTACACACAGAGAGAATATCTATATACATACATGAGTAGTCCAAAAGTTAAGAGTAAATTTTTGAAACAAATATGTTACACATCTAATCCTTATTTTCTTAGCTTTCTATTTTTTTTTTTTTTTTTTTCTTACTTTTTTTACTCTTCTTACTGGATGACGGAAAACAAAAAAAATGAAGAAATTTAAAAAAAAAAGAATAATTTTCATACATATATACAACGTAAGATCAATTATTATCAATACTTAACGAATAATATATCAACGAACAAAATCAGGCACAATTTTAATATTAATATTATTATTTTGTAAAAAAATTAAAAAAAATTATACATGTATACTTATATTAAGTACGTTAGTGCATAAATTCTCATTATATTATGTATAGTTATTATTATTTTTTGTATTTTGTCTTTATTGTCGATATTACGTGTAGTAGGTATAGGATATAGGTATATACCTATATAGGTATGTATTTTAATGTACAGCTTATATTTTTGAGCAAACGAGCAAATATCAGTGAGAATAAAAGAGAGAGAGAGAGAGAGTGAGATAGAGAGTAACCAGATGAAATTAGACACATTGATAACGAGACAAAAATTACTTTTTTTTTTATTTTTTGTTTGATTATTATTATTTTTTTTTTTTTTTTTGTATTTCATTTTATTTTGGATAACGAGAATTGACACGATCTATTTCGTAAAGAATTGATTATTTTAAACGATAAAGAAAAAGATTATTTTAACCCGTCCACGTGGCCATTGAATTCTAATATAATACCTAAGATAATCATATTTTACTTGTTATAAAAGAGAAAAAAAAGAAGAAAAAAAAAAAACAAATGAACTTATATTCCCTTGATGCCATATAATAATGTATTTTTATTGACTTTTTGATCATTCGTTAATATTGTAATTCATGATAATAGTTTTCTTTATTTTTCTATATAATTTTATTAGATTTTATATTCATTGGAGTTTTTGGTGATTTTATATTGTAACATAAATTAATATTATACGAACAGTGATATTAACGTGTTACGAAAAGAAGAAAAAGAAAAACAGAACGAAACACAAAAAAACAAAAATACTTTTTCTTTCATAGATATTCTGAAAACTTGATATTATAGAAATAACGTTAATTTTTATATAAATGCGTATTAAAAAATCATAAGAATCTATTTTTTTTTTTTCGTTTGTTTTTATTTCATTTTCAATTCGGCCATATATCAAGTCAACGAATTTATCAATATCATTTGATCTTTACAACATTATTATGAACAATTAAGAGTTAATTAATGACGTTTACTAATTACAGTAATAACAAGACTACACCGATATCCTCGATTTTTTTATCTTCTATTCATTATTATTGAATTCAATATGTTTGTTTATTTTTCGTAATTTTTTTTCTACCTTATTTTCTATTAAAAATCAAAAAATAAAAAATAAATCAATAAATAAATAATAATAATAATAATCGTTGTAATAAAGCTTATCCCTTGACAATTATAATACTATTATCTTTTATTATTTTGAAAGAAACATTAACATATATATCTTTTTACAGTAGATTAGTATTATTATCATTTATCATCAGAAATGATCGGGTATAAACACATATGAATCGAACAAATAAATAACTATATATACATATATGAGAAATTAATTATTTCAATGTGAAACAAAATTTATACAACTACTTGTTATGCGTGTATATGATACCTACATAATAATTATTATTCAAACGTCTATTATATATATACCTATAGCGATAAATAACTTTTATATAATAAAAATAATAATAATAACAACAATAATAAGAATAATAATAATATTCATTTTATTACCGTATTTTTCATAGCCAGAAGATTTCGTTTTTTTGTTTTTTATTACACAGTGTACTATATTTAACAAACTACCAAAACCATAGTTTTCTAGATGTTATACATAGAATTTAAATATATACCTATATGTATAGTATATGAATATTTTATACCATACATATATTAAATTATAGTAATATTATACATTATACTAATATATACTTGCAGTCGAAAATATGTAATCGAAATTAATATTAATATATTATATATAAGTCTTCGAATTGTATTAAGAAATTTCTCGCTGTTTAAGATTCCAGATTTATACATATACATATATGTGAAAATATGTTTTATATAATTGTCGTTATTAATTATAAAATTTATGAATTAATTAATTAATTATTTGTTCTATACATGATTGAGTAAGGCTATACTATATTATATATTAGTATACATATAGTATATATATATATATACATATATAAATATAACTATAAATATATCTATAGAGTTTAATAAAAAAAGAAAAAGAAGAAAAATAAAATAAAAATAAATAAAAACGCTTGATAATTATAACATGCATTGATCGAGCGATGAAAAACGATCGTTATGCATTTATACGGTATAATTATAGCGGTAATTTTATATCGACAATTGGACGCGTGCTAAAACTAAATATTATATATGCTATATATGCGACGCGACGGTATTTGTACACTCACATGTGTCTTTCCTAAAGTATGTATACGAATAATCAAATACATGTTACTGTAATACAAATTTTCTTTAAAGTGAAATATTTTATTAATCCCGTATTGCCGATCATGTTTAATACCATAGTATAGAAATAATAAAAATAGAAATCACTATCTAGATTATAAATGTTTGAATATAATGAAGAAATTGACATTTGAATTTCACAATTTTAAAAGAAATTGTAAATACGATATATGTATATCGATACGGGGAATCGATTAATTAAAATTTACTTCGAGGTCACAAGGGTGGTTCGAGAGTCCAAAAAATTTGTCCAATATATAACCAACAGTAAATAATAGAGAGAAAACACTGTCGATAGAAAAGAGATTTTTTTTTTTGTTTTCGTTCTAAATCTTATAACGGTAAGGCAAATAATTTGAAAATTAAATACGTTCTGACGTGAGAAACCGAAGTATTTTGTTTGTATAATTAAATAAACAATAAGACTTTCACGGATTTATTGATATGTAAGTAAAAATAAAAATAAAAATTTTTTTAAAAGATAAAAAACTAAAGGTATGTAACAAGAAATCGAAAATACCGCCTGATTTTTGATTACCCTCATCGCACCGAAATTGGCCAGTTGCTTGCCGACAGGAGTAGTATTTTATCTTTTGCTGGTCTTATCGACGATCGATAAAATCCCTAACTACGTAGTATACTAAAATTCCTTTCTATAAATCGACGAATAAAAAAGGTAGCTGATCTGTTCATGTATAGAATTAATTAAAAGTTATGAAATAATTTGTAAAAAACTAACAAAAAATGAAAAAAAAAAACAAAAAATAATAAAAAACCGTAATTGATTGAAATATGTATATATGATCATCAAAAGTTGTTGTGAGCATTAGCTTATACTTAAAAAAAAAAAATATAAAGAAAAAAAAAATAAAACGAGTGAAACAATATCTGTTTGAAATTTTCTTGTATACGCCAATGTTATTTTTTGACCTGTGAAGATTTAAAAGTACGATATAAAAAAAAAAAAACAAAAAAAGACTAAAAGATAGAAACGAGCCCGTCAGATGTAAGAATTAGGGTACATACATACATGGGAGGAGTCGCCCTTGTTCACAACAAATTAGAAACAGGGTTCGGTCGTAGGTATACATATACCTATATATCTATCCATATATGTATACACGTATAGGTATGTATGTAATAATGTATAAAGAAGAGACATAGAAACCGAGGGGCACCAAACAAGAGCCATGATGGTATAAAGAGGGATAATTTTTTGGGAACGGTGACAGAGGGTCGGGAGGGGGGAGTCTCTGATCCCGTGGTCTGTCTGCACCCCTGCTCCGTAGTAGGAGCGACTGTCAACAGTACTCGAGAGAGGCCCCTTTTCTACCCACGGACTATAACAAGGGTAGGTATATCTCTACCCAGGTATATCTAATACGTCTAATTGAGCAAAAAATTGAATATCCTATACATATAGTACTACTACTATTACTACTTCTTCTTTTTCTTTCCTTTCACCCCTCGTCAACACTTAATATCCAACATAGTGGCTACATGGGTATAATATCAATCGGTTATATAAATTATATTATTATTACCTGAACACAGATGTGTCCTGTCTAAAGCAAACTTGTTAAAAAAAATGTAAAAAAAAATCTATTAAACAATTTTCTATCCGATATTTGAATATTTATTTATAATTCCGGGATCCATAAATAAATAATAGATACCTAGAAATATCTGGTGGTTATTTATTTGGGGGAAAATAACTGGTATATATAATGTAATGTGAATTAATTGGTTTTAAATTGCACTCATTGGAAGCACCCCGAGTATAAATATCCATATTATAATCACAATAATTTTCGGAGTACAGTATAAGTTTATAAATATTTTTGATTGGATGACTACGCGCAAGAGAAACGTTTTACTACGCGCTTGCGTTTTGAAACAGTTGCTACATTTCGACGGTGGGGAACTATTCTATACAGCTATTGGTCGACCGTAAACGACGGGCTAGAGGGGTTGATATCTGGCTAAAACCACGCCCATCATCATTCCCATATCCCATCCCCATTCCCATCCCTATTCCCATTCCCATTTAAAAGTTAAAGGTTCAAAACGTCAGACGATTACATTAACAATTCTGAAACGTTGTAGCTAGCTTTCTCTAAAACTAAATACGACGCGTTGAAGTCACTTCATAAATTTTCTCTCACTTCAAGAGGGTTGAAAATATTGTTGTTTACGGTATAGGGTATTTCGAAAATGTATTCTATGTATCAAATCATGTAATTCCAAAATTGAATCAGAGAAAATATGAAATCTTGTTACACAGGAAAATTACTAAAAAAAAAAAAAAGTGAAATAGGAAAGTATATAAATGATTGATTATAGGGTATGATAATTGCGTTTATTCATAATTCGAAAATTTCTTATAAAATATGTAAATATATATACAGGAAATATGTAATGCGGTCTGGAAATGCGCGGGCGATTATCTCATATTATAATACAGAGACAGGAGCGGATGAACGCGGCGGAAGGATGGACAGAAATGACCACCGACCCCGTGCCGATGCTGACGACGTGCAGTGCTGGATTTGAAGGGTTGCAGATATATAGTCGTCGAGTGGTTTTCAGCTTTGACCGTTTCGTCCTGCAGCACACTCGGCTCTGTGCTGCAGGCTTTGTCCCTACTTCTCGTACAATTGTGTGTATATAATATGTATATGTGTAGGTATATATATATATATATATATATACACATATATATATAACCCAGTCGTTTCTATATCTATCAAGTTTTTTTTTTTTTCACCTCGAACCCTATACTACATTTATATATATATATACTACAGATATATATATATAGGTATATATATGTAGTATTAAACGCCCGCTTGCTTTTTCTGCACCCCTTTACTATACTGGCATAACCTCTCGCGTCGCCCTCCCGCCTAAACCAAAACGAATCGGGTTCGCTCTCACTCCCGGAATGAGAAGAGAGAGAAAGAGAGAAAAGAAGAGGAGAAATGATAATAAAAAAAAAAAACGTAAAAAGAAATGGGTAAAAAACGAATTTGAACATTATTTTTGCAGCCCTTTCAACGATTTAGCTGACCGGGCCACTCGGCAGCGGACCGTGTGGCCAGCAATGTGCTCCGTCAGCGAAATATTAAAATAAAAAAATTATATATTTCCCTCTGTCCGTCTGCATCCCTCCGCACCCGCGATCGTCGATGCTTTGGGACAGACATACAGAGAGAGATAGAGATACGGGGTAGAGGTAGATATATATAGGTATATATACATATACGTGTAGATATGACCGGACGTCGTTTTCAGGGCAGCCATTTTCAGTTCAATTTGTTAAAAGCACGTCAAAAAGTCATACGATATTTCATCCCACCACCGCCACCGGCGGCGGTGGCAACGGCTTGCTAAAATATTTGAACAAAAAAAAAAAAAATAAAACGAAAACAAAAAATAATACCCAACTATTTCCACGACACCTTTTTTCATCCACCCACGACCACCCACCAAGTCCACCCTTTTTTATTGCAACCTTTTTTTTTCTATTTTTTTTTTGTTTTTAATACGCCTATACCGTTCGCTGGTCTCTCGATTAAATATCGACAACTAATAAGTCGAGGAGTTATTCCGCGATTTTGTACAGATCTCATGTATATACATACTTACGTATACATATAGGTATATTAATATATATGTAAAATAATATGTATAAGAACTAATATACATCTTAAATATACGCGATGGGGGGAAAAAACAAAAAAAAAAGTCTCTTTATATAATTTGTTTTAAGAATTCGAATATATATGTGTACACCGCGACCGGTTTTAATATTTAGTATTATTCAGGAATTTCGCTCGCGATTTGTGTACCCAAGGCATAGCTACATAATATGTGATTTTTTTGAAAGCTACAAAAACAAGTTTATGTATGTACATATAAACGCACGTGATCTAAGGACCTTAACCGTATGAATCATGAGTCTTAACTTAACTTAATTTATAATAAATTTAAAAATTTTTATCGTCAATTTTAAATTTTCATCTTCTTTAAGTATCAGAAAAATTCTTTGAATTAATCTTGACCTTGATTCAACAAAAATTTACAACTTTAAAAAATAAATAAATAAAATTTTTACCAATATTAAGCGTGGGAGATCGTTTAGTGTCGAATTAAAATAATCTATACATTATAAAAAGAAAAGAAAAAAAAAAAACAAGATCTTTAAAATAATAAGATTTATAATGTCCCGAGGCGATCGAAGATCGGTTATATACGTTTGCGACGATTTATACTTGCTGTGAGAATTCTTTCACCAAGCCCTCACGTAAAAATAACCGATTTTATTATATGTGCGGTTTTAGCTCAGTTTTATAAGATAGAAAAGAAAATTTTCTGAGCGATGTATAAACCCATGGGAAAAAGCTTCTAGCTATCCGAAAAATGATCACGAGGGAGGATATTGTGCCGAAAAAAGAAGAAGAAAAAAAAAAAAAAGAAAGAAAATAAAGAGAGTCAGACAATTGAAGATTTTTGACATGAAGGAAGATGAAGTTTATGGATGTGAGTATGTGTTGCCTTATACCTTTAAAGTAAGTAAGTAAGTAGGTAAGTATATAAGTAAAAAAAGAAGAAAAAAAAAGGTAGTTTTATAAACGGGACAACAACAATTCGAGCTAAACAAGTGCCTGACGTTTTGACATTATACTGTAAGTGACGTCACCTGTAACCCGCAGATCGTAGATCACTCGAATATTTTCAAGTACCTATTGGCAGTGGTTGTTCGGCATGGATCTATCTCGCTTTGTTACAAGTTCAAAAGTTTTGTCAGATAACAATCTATACTTTGAATTGGCACCAGAGAAGTCGTCGGTCCGCGGATGCCTGCAGTATACCGAGATTCGAGATTTGAGATTTGAATTTCGATATTCGATACTTGAGACTCGAGATTCGAGCTGGGACTCTAGGTCCAGTGTTTGAAATTCAACTGCAGGATTCAAGATTCTAGATTATGAAGAGATTGTTGCAACTTCAATGGCCTATACCATCCAAAGTTTTTATAACATTTTTTTTTTTTTTGTTTGTTTTGTTTTTTTTTCTTCCTCTTTCATCCCCTTTTTTTATTTATTTATTCCTACACAAGACCTTTTACTACACAAGTTTTGGCTTTCCCTTTTATTTGAACCAGTGGTATAATCCGTTGTTGTAGGATCACCTAATCCACAGTGTCAGCAAACATCGTAATTCGATATCGTCTATGTAGTATAGTTATTTCTTTATTTTGTTTTTCTTTTTTATATTATTTCATACAAAACTCAGTCAGATTTCAAGATAAACGTCAGTCTACTATATCTGCAAGTGTATTTCTTTACCATTCAAGTAGATTTTATATTAGCCTGTAGGTATAGTGACATCAGGAGTTTAAACAGTATTTATAAAGAGAGAGAGAGAGAGAGAAAAGAAAAAAAAAAGAGCATGTACGATACGTATAAAACTGTAAATATGAATGTATAATAACGTATTCGACAAACGATGGATAAAACCGATCGTATTATACGAGTTTGTGTTATATATGGTATAGTATATAGTAGATTGTGCATGTAGTATGTGTGTAGGTATGTATATACATCGTAGAGACTCCGGGCATATCGAATTCGTAGTAAATCTGTTGTTATTATAATGTCTATAAAGTACCCAAAGCCATTATATGCCCTGTCCCATTTTCATTGTGGGCAAATAACATCTGTACATTAGATTACTATGAAATCGGTAGCCATTACATTATATGTAGTACAAAAGGGTCCATTCAAATTTCAATCTAAAATGCGATTCAGATTTGGTAATAAGAAGTAAGCGTAAAAAATAAAATAAAATAAACTAAAACAAAGTAAAATAAATAAAAGAAGAAAGAAAAGAAAAAAAAAAAAAAAAACAGAGAGAGAGAAAGAGAAGACAAAAAAAACAAAAAATAAGTTGTACCTTCGTACGTATAAAACTATACGCACAACATCATATACCATAAAATAGGTTTATATATAAGAGGGGAAGAAGAGGGACACAAGCATAGAGAGAGAGAGAGAGAGAGAGAGAAAACAAAAGAAAAGAAAAAAAAGGAAAGAAAGAAAGAAAAAGAGACGAAAAGGGTTTAAAACAGTTGGTAGCAAAACAAAAGGCGGAGCGTAGGAACGTCTGAGCATCGCTGGTTTTGTGTTAAACGGGTTTAAATAAAGGGTAATGTGTTGGTTATACATATATAGGTATACAAAATACATATACCTATATATATATATATATATATATATATACTTTATTTTATATACATACATATATATATATATAAAAGTATATACAACGTATATATGTACATATATATATATATATATATATATATATATACGCGTATATACTAGCACGTAGGTATGTCCTTTCACCACGCGTTTCCCCCCTGCAGTCACGACGGTATAAACTCTTGAACTTCTCTCAGTGGGATGAATTTTAGCCAATGAAAATAGCCGGTAGGCGTCACCCCGTAACGACGAATAACGTTCATTGGTTGTTCAGTTGGGGTGGAACACTGTGGCACAGTGTTTTATTTCGTACGCGGGGGATGCTGGGTATTATGGTGGGGCGACTAGTTTCTATCATCTCTACCTAAGCCCGGGGATGCTGCAATTGTTGACAACTCGAGATCCCAGAGAGTCGCGCATTTCGGGTTCGGACGCTCGTACAACGGCACCGCTATTTTCTGTTACGATAATAATTAACTAAATAGATATAAAATAGATATAAAAGAAATAACAAAAACAAAACAAAATATATATCATTTTACATAATATAACACTATTAAAATATTATTTCTTACCAACAACGTTGTGTCGACGTTGATTATTACATCTCACTGTATTTCTTATAGTTACAGACTTTAATGTGCACCCCTATTGTTAATTGAATAAATAACAAAAAATTTATCTAAAGTCGTAAGTGAGAAGAAAAAAAACAAAAAAAACACGAAGATTTATATAAATAGATAAAAATAAATAAATAAAATATATGCAGGGTGGTTTACAAAATTGATTAAAATTAATTTTGTGGAATAAAACAAACGCGACGATTGATCGGTGGGGAAAAAAAAAAAACAAAACGATTTGTGCTTATAACTGTTTGTTTATGTTTAAAATTTATTATTCGTTTTATAATAATTAATTTTAATCCAATTGAGCTAGCAAAGTTATTATTTTCTTTTTTTGTTTTTAAAGGATTATAATTTTTCATTTTACACACATATTAAACGGTGAATAATTATTTATAATATATGATATAACGAAAACTGTGATCTAGTGTTAATTATCGCGATAAATTTATCCGTCTATTGTTGTATAATCACTTTGTTTTTTTAAATTAGTGTTCTCCGTGTGCAGGTGGATACTGGATGATATTACTCACCGTGTACCTCGAATAAGTGTAAAAATTATTATAGCCAAGTGATTGTCAGTAAAAATTCAAGCTCAACTATAATTGAATAATGAAAAAAAACAATGTTTACTTTACAGGGGGTTAAAGTTTCGACAAAGTGATGAAATGACATTATTTTAATAATTTATATATATATATATATATACCTATAATAAGTGAAAGTTGCGCGATTTTAGGTGAACTTTCATACAGAATTATAAGTTTGAAATAACTAAAACTATAAACAACAAAAATAAAAAATAATTACGACGATGACGACGAAAGTGCAAACATCAAAAATTTTTATATAAAAAAAAAACTTTATAAACTCGTGTAAAGTATCAGAAGATCTTGAAAAATTTTTTTTTTTCAAGTGTGAGTATAACTGGGGTATAAATAGGGTGATAAAAACAACGTAATGTCTCTACCTCGAGGGGTAGGTCTCGGTGTTGATGTTGGGCAACTGATGCAGCAACAACAGCAACACCACGTATTACCAGCAGCCTTTTTTCTAAGAGCAAGTGCCGAGCGATATCAAAGAACCCCAAAATGCGCCCGTTGCAGAAATCACGGTGTTGTTTCAGCCCTTAAAGGACACAAACGTTACTGTCGTTGGCGAGATTGTGTATGTGCTAAATGCACCCTAATTGCTGAACGCCAACGCGTTATGGCCGCTCAGGTAATTTCAGAATATATAAAACTGATAATTGATATTTCAAAAAATCTCCCGAGATGTAAAGAGTAAAAATTTGTGGTAAAAAAAAAAAAAAAAGAAAGAAATTAAAGAGGATTTTCAAGGGTTTGAATAAAAGTGTTAACTTGTACATACATACGCGTATATATATGTATAAATAATGACCGTTTTTAGTTAGAATATAATGACGTGTATATTTTTTTTACACAGTTTTGAGTAATCGATGAATAATTGAATAATAATATTTAGATGTATGGTTTGTTAGAGACGTAGATAACGATATAACGAAATATTCAGTGATGGTGTGTCTTTAAAATTTGCCCAATTATGAGTAAACGCCTAATTACCTCGAGGCAAAGGTATATATACTAAAAATAAAACCTCAGGCGTCTGAATTACGGCTTTCAACGGATTAGTGAAAGCCCGAACCTCAAGAGTTCCGAAAAGCTTATAACTCTTGCAATTCTTTCTGAAAGAAAGAAAGAGAGAGAGAGAGAGAGAGTGGGAGAAGGGGGACTACCCTCTACTTAGCATTATACCAATCTAACGTCAGAAACGGTTCTTTGATTAAAAGAAAAATTGGTAAAAATGTACCTTTTCTTAATTATTCTTTCTCTCGTTAATATTTAGTTGCAAATTTTTATAATTCTCTTTAATTTCTACCTCTTTATTTATTTTTTTTATTTTTTTTTCAAACATTAAAGAAGGGAGTAAGACTTCTTCTCTGCAGTTGTTAATCTTTTTTTCAATCACTTTTATTTCCAACCACGTTACGTTTATTCTTTTAAAACAGCTCAATAATATTTTCTTTTAACTATTTCGATCGAATTTCAGGTCGCTCTTAGAAGACAACAAGCTCAGGAAGAAAGCGAAGCTAGAGAATTAGGTCTCCAGTTACAATACAGTAATAATTGTGCCCCGAATCCACCTTCGGCTACATTACCAGTACCACCGTCTGGCGGAGGAAGCCCTGTCCATCCTCATCAACACTCGCACTCAAATACTGGCTTAACAATTCCACAAGGTTCTCAAATACAAAATCAACTACAACAAAGTCAAATTCAAGGAACTTTACAACAGCTTAGAGTACCACAGGACGAATATCAAACGGTTAATACAAAAACGGAAAAAACAGAATCTTCACGAACTTCGCCGGGTAAGTGAAATCCAGAATATGAATTCTATCATCTTATATAATTGATGAGATGTTGATAAATTGAAAATCTGTATAAATACCAGAACTTTTAATTTTATTATTATTATTTTATTTTTTTTATTTTACTCTTTCGCGTTATAACGAAAAGAATCGTTTAGAGTAAAAAATAATTCTGACCCGTCGGTGTGGACATAATTAAAGACTTCTTTTATTTCGTGTAATTACTGGACAAGAGATCTTTCCGGGTTCTGAAATTCGTTGAGATTTTTTTTTATATATTAAATTAAATTGTTGATGAATTAATTGTGATAAATATTTAATTTAATTATGATAATCTACACGTTTAAAGTAGACCAATTTAAAACCGATCTTTATATAAATATTTATTAGCTTGTCAAAATGCTGATCAATTTATTAATCCTTGCCTCTGTTATACATTTCTACGATTTCATATCGACGTAACAATTATAGGCACCTGTATAAACTGCAACATCCTATTTCGTATAATAAGTCTTCATATTAAATCTATAAACGCAAACATCAATTAAGTAGGTCTAGTCATAAACTTCACTGAATGAATATTCGACTATCGACAAAACCATATATTACAAACTTATATGTAGTAACTAAATTTTCTCGAATATATCCAAAACCAACGATATAGAAAAATGGCAAGACAATGACAATAACAAAAAATAAAAGTAGTCCAACTTCGACCCGAAGGAAAAAATTGTGTGAATGAAAATTAAGTTCAAGGTTAGTAAATATCGCTCTTATATACTATCGTACAATAGCGTCATTTAGTCCTTAACTATTCGATGAATATATATACGATAATTAAATGGCTAATTGTTTTGTGATCGATGAGGAATATGGGATAACAGAATATGTATGGTTATACAATTGAGTATTATACATATATATGATAATGTGTGCGTTGTACAATAAGTATTTTATCACATAGGATTATATGGGTAACTTTATAAATGGCCTGTACTGTACCATACCACCTATCACATCACCTGTATACCTTATAGTACTTATGGTGGTAAACAACAATGTGTATTAGGAGTAAAAGTGGCAAGGATTTAATATGGTAGAGAAGAGTTAAGCCTCCGCTAACGAACGGCGAACTTCAAGTGGGTAATACATAAGGGGTTCCCTCATAGCATTTGGCTATTATTTAGTTAGCCTCATAGTACCTAGTGGCTTCGGGCTCCAGGTTCCAGACTCGCAAGCTCACTCACTATGGACAAGGCGAGTAAGGGTACCTTGTCAAGGTACAAACCAACCACTATAAACTTATCGCATAATGGCTTTATATTATATTATATACGGTATATACTAAATACATATACATAGGTATACATATATACATTCTTAAAATATCGTTCGACTTTTTCTCTGCAAATAATATACTTTAAAGTGTCATGGTTAAAATTTATGGAGTAGGTACCTAGTGTGGAGTACAGAGAAGAAAGTAATAGAGGTTCAGGTCACGTGACCATTGTGTCGTATCATTTTCACGGTTTTGATGTACTGTATACTCGAAGAACGAGTCTTGGCACGGGTTAAAATTAAACAAAGGGTTGTTAAGGTGGCTCTAGTCTCACTGTTCAAGGATTCTTCAAGCATAAGTACCTTTTCGACACGATCTTTATTGGTCCCGAATATAATTATAATATATTCTCTATCCGAATGTATCGAATTTTTAAATAGATGAAATTATCGATATCGAATTTTGAGAGAAATTTTTTTTTAATAAAATGATGAAAGTTTTAATAGTCTTGCACTATTCGAGAAAACTAGTCTCGATGCAAATCATGGACTTAACACACCACATAGATGAGTTTTCTCCCACTGTACATAAAAGTGAATACATATATATATATATATATGTATATACCGAGACGTATATACATATAGATGTTAGATATATATAATACGCGGCGAGGGATGAGATCGCAGAATACGGTACACTATAGCAAGCCAAGACTTGAGTCAGTCGAGAAGTTTAGCAGTAATTGAATTTCTCGGGCCAGTGCCTTCGGCCGCGGAGATGGTTTGGCGGTGCCGTATCATTCTATAGAGTCTTTCTCCCACCCATACCCATACCCATACCCATACCCAACGCCAGAGCCCTGCCCTATCTTTATATATATATATACATATACATATGTACACAGGTATATACATATAGAGATATAGTCAACCACCCCGTTGAATGGGGAGGATACCCTGCATATACTCCATTCACTTTATACCATTGGTGTGTCGCTAGCTAACGTGACGTTTCAGTAATGGTAACTTGGTCATGGTATTGGTTATGGGTAGTCTTGAAGGCGGGTGTGACAGCGACAGACAATATTAACTTCAGACTTTTGATAAAAGTCCCATATATAGAAGGATATCTCTCTATGTATGTATGTACCTTTTCTTCGACTTCAGGGACACATACCTTGCGATATATATTCCTATATATGTATATCTAAAGTATGTGTCTTTATATATACATAAGATATAAACGGTAGAGGTTAGGTATACCTGTATCTCAGAGAATCACTTTGGCTTTGACTCCTGGAGGCAGGCAGTGGCCAAGTTAAACTTTGTCCCGTTCTGTCGGAGACACCAGGAAATTATTTTACTTGGTCTTCCCTACCTAACCTAACTACCCCACCTACTACCCCTTAAGGAGCGAACGAGAAATGAGATGATAGATCTTATCTCTCGTATCTCAAGAACGTGTAAGACGGTGTGTTACGCCCTGGATAGAAAGAGATCAGAGATCTTTAGAGATCTTGAAATATAGAGAGATAAGCCAGGATGGTGGCCTGAGTGGGAATCAAGGAAGTAGAAGAGTGAATCGCCGTTACTAACAAGTATAAGAACTTTACATAGATAAAATATTATATATGTATATATATATTAGACCGTTTCAAAAAAAATCGACTATTTTTCATTTTCAAAGAGTAACTCAAAAATATTGTTCCAAATGACGAAATAAAAAATGCTGTCAAAGTTTGAACTCTTAATATTAATATTAAGAGGTGCCTCGTCGCGATTTTCTATTTCCAATCTAAATAACATGGGGAAATTTTTTTTTAAACTTTGGAATTCTATAACTCGTCAACGCATTAGTGTACTGATAAGACCAGAACATATTTTTGTAGTGAATTGAACGCTCTAAAAAAAAGGTCTCTTGTTCTTTTTCGATAAATCTAGCTATTTCCAAGTTGGTGTATTGGTTATTGATGGTAATTAATCATGACTAACTTGGAAACAGTTGGATTCATCGAAAAAGACCAAGAGACCTTTTTTTTAGAGCGTACAATTTTGAACAACAGCATTCATGCAGAATCTTTCTAAGTAGATTAATTTTCAAGATATAAAAATCGAAGAGTTCCACAAGACCACTTCCCATGTTATTTAAATGGGAAATAGAAAATCGCGATGAGGCACCTCTTAATATTATTATTAAGAGCTCAAACTTTGACAACATTTTTTTTCATCATTTGGAACAATATTTTTGACTAACTCTTTGAAAATGAAAAATAATCGATTTTTTTGAAACGGTCTAATATATATATATGTATACATATATTCAAAAGTTGTATCTGTACATAAGATTTAGGACACTAATAATAAACGAACGATCACGGTTCAAATAACTAAACAAAATGGCGCTGAGAATTGCGACGTTTTATATGTATATATACGGATCGGTTTGTGGATATAACTAACGCGACGGGGTAAACACAGTTATCCAACGAATCTATGTATATATACTTGTATAGGTATATATACCTTATATACTTGGGGAGTTGTGAGTTGCTCTGTATTGAACATAAGTATTTATCTTTATTTAAGAGTGTGCTAAACCCGATTAACATCCAACCCTGCACTTAGCTTTGCACTGTAGAGAAATATTATATACTTGTCTATATCTTATACTTATACCTATACGTCCATAATGGTTAACATGTGTACATACATAATGATATTTTACAACTCGAGTCTTTAAAGTCACGGATATATGTAATGCAAAAAGACAGCTTTTCAACGGTTAAGAATATATACAGGCGTGTTCAACAGTCTTTGCATAAAGATTTTTTTTAAAGAAAATCTGAAAGCTGATTATTTCTTGTTCGGTTTTTTTTATTACTATTTTTTCTTTTTTTCTTTCTTTCTTTTCTTTCGCTATAGTTAAACGCTTGTGCGACTTTGTTCACATTTGTCTATATCCACGAGATACGTAAGAGATAATATTTATCTAAGGAGGTTTGCAAACGCGGATTTAAATATAATGTACGAAGATTTAAAACTGTAAATATTATTTACAGAATCAATATAAAAACACAGGAAACAAAACACACAGATGTACTTTTTGTTTTTTTGATTTGATTTGATTGATGATCTAATAATTATATATTTTTTTTTTTTATATCTAAAGAAAACTTTACGGTGTTTAGATAAGTCGTGAAAATTTGAATACCCACCCCCCCCCCCCCCCCCCCTGCATGTATGTATAAATCTCTTCGCCATGTTCTCGGTCGAATAAAATTTCGCCTTGAGGATGGTCATGCAGAGTTTACGCCACTTGATTCTTTCCCTGATAAGATATATACGGTATGTATACTATATACCTAACGAAAGAAACGATGCGCGAATAACCGAATACACAGATCCCTTAACCAAAAGACCACATGAAAGTAAGGATTACAAACGAGTGATATATAATGGCCCACGGTGGAGGGTTGTTGTAATATGCTCCTTCAAGTGATTTTTACCACGGCATATGGGTAAGGAGGGAGGGTCACACTTAAAACTACACGTCGATCACAGAGGGTAGGATTATCGCAATGTATATGTATGTATATATGGGTATAACAATTCTTTCTATTTCTGTGAATAATATTTTTAATAAAATAAATATATCTGCAGAATTTGTATAGGATCTATAACACTGCACTTATAAATAATTCGTTTACTTTATTTATTCTTTTGATCGTATTATTTTTCTTCTTTGAAAAAGAAAAATGAAATAAAAAAAAAAAATGAAAAAATCATTCTTTTGTTTGTCTCACTGATTCTATTTCAATTTCTATTTATATGATTTTCTTTCTTTTTTTATTTTTTCATTTTTTTAACCTCGTTGCACTCGTCACGATAAAGTGAGTGGAGTAGCGAATACCCAGGGGTTGGTTTAGCTGCCCTGTTTGGTACACGAGCTGGTTCGTTTAAGTGTAGTAAATTGGCGTAAGGCTTGCTGTTGTTGTTGCTGCTGCTGCTACTACTGCAATAACGGTAGCCCTTCACCCCGTCATCATATTTTCGATATTAATTTCAGGAAAGGCGATCCGTTGAGGTATAGTCGTTAAAATTTTTCTTTTATTTTTTATTTTGTTCTTTAGGGGGAGTAAATATCCGCACGCATGATATTCGCTGTACCTACCTATAACCTATAACATCACGAAGCCTTATATATATATCTATGGTATATAATATGTATAAACGAGTGCGGTGGAACAGGAAATAAAACACTGTTGAGTACCGATCGGGGCTTCCCCGCAGATTGATTTGATTTAATATTTAATATTTAATTTTTCTTTCGTGATTTCTTTTTTCTTTTTCTTTTTTTTTGTCTCTCTTTTTTTTTTTTTTTTTCTTTTTTTTTAAACCGCCGCATTTTTTAATTAAGAAACTCGTAGCGTCTCGGACTTATTGTATTACACCTTATTATACACAGTGCAGGGTATTGATGCCGTGATATTGAATTCGGATTCTCTTATTTTCTGATTATATTTTCTTTCAATCCGATGAAAGAAAGAAAAAAAGAACAAGATATTATATATATATATATATATTTTTTGTTTTTTCAAAAACGTCTTTTCTAGATAAAACGAATTTTGACAATAAGTATATAAATTATTCTGTAATATATAATAAATACAGTATGCATATAATATATAGATGAAAAAATGAAGCTCAAATTCTGAAAAAAATAAAGTTTAAAAAAAAGAAGCTAGAATTCAACAAATCGGAAATATCAATTGAAAAAAAAGAAAAGAAAATGAATAAATAAAAGTTTTAACCACGCGCATAAAACCCTTGCTGCACGTACCCCTTTCTATTTGCGAAATAAAACATATATACATATATATATATATATATATATATATATATATATATATATATATATATATATATATATATACGTATATGTATATGTATAGATAACGTGATATAAACAGACGCAGTAGTGCGAATTTAACGATATATATATATATATATATACGTTTATATGCGGGGATAAAACCAGTTGATGTGAAAAAAACTTATAACTATGTCAATCTGTCGTATAGATTGACGAGAGGTATATAGGAATAGTATATATACCTATATATAATATATAGAAAATGGTATGTATTATATACTACTGTGCCAACAAGTCAGTAATCATCGGCTAAAAGTCTTTCCATTTCGCTCTGAGAATATACTGAAGTTATATATATATATATCTGTATATTTATTGCACATGGTATATACTGCACTTATATATATATATATATATATATATATATATATATATATATATATATTATATAGATATATGTAGATGTATAAAAACTACAAACAAGCATGACAACAGAAGGGAAAAAGGAGAAAGAGAAAAGAGAAGGTAAAATAAAAAAAAATGAAACGAAATAAAATAAAATAAAAAAAAAAAAAAAAAAATACAAGGAAAATATATCCACGACCCCCATTCAGCCCCCGTTTACGAGGTATAAATGCCGAAACTAAAGACGGCTGGGCGCGAAACAATTAAAAACGTTACGCCCGATCGCCCCCTGCAAATCTCTCCTCTCCTCGCCGTTCCTCTCTTCACCGCCTCCTTAACACCCCCGCGAAACGCTTAAACACGACCGAACGCATACACGGGGGTACCCGCGGGTCCTCACCCTTTCGACAGCAATAACAAAACACGCGCGGGGTTGCAAAACAAAAGCGTATCGCGAGGATTTAATGACTGATCGCGACCCGGAGCCTATATGTATATATATACCGGGTATGGTATATGACGGATGCAGGGTATATGGTATTATAGGTATTGGACAAGGGACGTTCGATTTTAGAAATTTTCTTTTTCTTTTTCTTTTTCTTTTTCATCTCCTTTATTTTTTTTTTTCTGTTTTCTGTTTTCTTTCATTTTTTTTTCTTTCTTTCTTTTTTTTTTGTCCACCACCAAGAAGAGAGTGGCACGAAAGCAAGAGGGTGGGAAAATCGGGGAAGGGCACCGTCGGTTTCCGAACCGATTTATCGCCATTCTGCTTGCGTATCGATACGTAATAATGAGAGTCTTTTGTTTCCCAACCGCTCGCAGTTTGGATTCCACGACTTTATACCTATACAGGTATATATATATATATATATATACATACATACACACATCGAATATTAAGAGGCGTTGATTATTTAGTTTGCTTAAATTAATTAATTAATTAATATATATATTCGTTAAAGTCAATGAAAAAAAATATATATTACCTTCGATAATCACGACTCGGTGTTGCTTTCTCTATGTAAATACATATACCTACTACAAACATCACAATTATATCAACGAAGTAGAACGTATACACGAGAGAAACGGAGAAGAAAAGAGAGGGTTTAAAAAATAAATTTCTTTTTAATTTTTTTTTTAAATCAATAAATATTATATGCCCACCTCCTCTCTTTCTTTCTCTCTTGAGTATCGCGTTCGATTCCTTTTTGTCGTTGACCCCTGAACTTTGAAAATGTACCATGGTGTACACACCGCAACACAAACCGCAACCACTCACAACGCTAGCCACCAATGCAAAGCGGGAGGGGGAGAGGGGAGGGATACTTTGGAAACGGTTAGAGTTAATTGGAGATCCTTCGAGAGGTTCGAACCCCTCACTGAAATAATCTCCAACTAACTAATATGCTTGCGTGCGAAAGAGAGAGATATTTATATATATATAGGTATGTATATAAATATAAATTTATATAGATATATATATATATACATACTCGCCAACTTACCCCTGTAAACAACCGTGAATATTGTACATATGTATTACACCAGCCGGAATTTTCACGGAGCAATTCAAATGCTAGTAGTTAAACCCAGTAAGCGTCGGCCAACCGAAATACGAGTATAGTCAGCGCCGGATTACGAACGGCAAGTATCACTGCTTATCGTAGAGAAAGTCTGTACGTGTAAATGAGATGAATTATAGTCAAAGAAACAGAATAAAAAAAAAAAATTTTGGGTTATTTTTTTGTCAATCAATTTGTATAAAAAAGACAGTGTAATTAATATTCCTGCGATGTTAAGGTGTGTGTGTGTGTGTGTGTGTGAGTTTCTCAAATCGATTATTAATATCCTTGACTGACTACTCGTCAGCATTTCTCTGGGATTTAAATTCTAGTTAAATTTTGAAACGTTTTTAACCCGCGTTTTGACTGACAGTAGGTAGAGTTAAAAGGAGGAAGAGTAATAGGAGGAGGACTCGTTTCTAGACGTAAGCAGATGTTAAATTGCATCTGGTATCCCTGGTACCCCCTCCTACACGTCGAGTAGTTAGCCTATTGGTAACTCGGTGATGCAGTATACGTATAGGTATATACGATGAAAGGGTACGTGTGTAATAATTCCATCCGTATATACATATATACAACTATGCAATGTGTGTGTGTATATATGTATAAACCACAATTCCGAGGGTCCACGCGCACACAGTGTCTACGGTCTATTATTATTATTATCATTATAATTATATGGAAACTACCCTTAGAGCAAATAATATAATAGCCATTGTGCAAGGGTTACCTTACAATACACACCTACATACGTGGCTATTCATATACCAATTATAAACTCGCCCACGCAGTTTAATACTATAATATTCGACAATAATTATATTCGTTTATTAATTATAAGTAGCTAATTCTATAATAATATAAATATAATTACGTTTCGAAAATGTGTAAAATATTTATTAAAAATTGTATCATTTTCTAATAACTGTAACGTATGTACATAATAAACAATAGTTTTAATTTTAGGTATTGAATTTTTTTTTTTTTTTTTTTACAATAATATTATCGATCGAGTTTTTTCTTAACTGCAATTCCATCATCTGCATCAAGATGATGTATATACATAATACATATGTATATCTATATATAAAATTTTGCAGGAGTAGGATTGATCTGTCCTCTGCAAGACTAGAGATATGGACATTAACTTATTTAACGACATTATGAACAATAGAGGTTAATAATTTATAACTCCGAGAGTCATCGACCGTGAGCTATAACCCGACCCGTAACTTCACCCCAGAACGATAGGGGTGGTGGTGGTGGTGGTGGTGGTGGTGGTGGTGGTGGTGCGACTCGCGCTTACTTCTACAGAGTAGAATCGAAAGGCGGGGATTCCGGCAAACCGGTAGAATAGAACCCTAAGGGGGGAAGTGTAACGCCTTCGAAGTAATTTACTGTGAAACTCTCCATGGATACCAAACTATCTCAACCCTCAATATGATCTCTATTATACGTATATATGTATGTACAAATATCTTAGTCGATAATATTTAACTTGATTATTTTTTTCGAATTTTTTTATTTTAATTCATTTTTATTTAATATAACTTTAACCTGATTCTCTCTAGTTTATATATATTACGTTATAATATTATTGGAACGTGTATACATATATACATTTATCAATATATTTATAAACATATCACAGTATTTGTATTTGAATGAGAAAGAGAGAGAAGGGGATGTAGAGTTGGGTTACGCTTTCGGTTTTGCTCCTGTAATTTACAGCTTTTAGGGTGTTGTTTGCTTTCATACTGTTCATTGTTCACCGCGTTACCCTAGCCTAGCATATCCTAGTCTCGCCTCGCCTCTGGGTCACTTCTACCAAGCGTTAAACCTGAATCTAATTTATAGTGATGTTTCGCGTCGTCCACAGTTACTTGCAGGCTATGTCCCGATTCCTAGTGTTCTATTATGCACTGTATGTATACGTATGTATTATCTACCTATACATTATACAAATCTATATGTATATACATATACATATATATATATATATATATATATATATATATAAGTAGATATAGGTAGGTACGGAAACACCACGGGATTAGTAGATGTGCGGTATTCTGAATAATTCAGCATTGTCTCCGTTGACGCCATTGTTCCATGTCGCTCTGCACCAAAAGCAGATGAGAACACAGATCGTGAATATCTCGACGTATCCATACCTTCACAGTTAATATTATATACCATTGATTAGTACGAACCCCATGAAGACTTGAACAATTCGTGTAGAAAGAATTAATAAAAAATAATAATAATAAATAATAAAAGTCTGCTTTATGAAAATTTATTATTATATTTTGTAGGGAGATGGGAATTATTAGGATCAAAGATTAAAGAGAACCTCGGAGGAATTCGATGAGGAATTAATGTACTTATATTCAGGAGGTTGAGAGAGTTTGCGACACTTCCAATAAACTCGTTTTCATTTTTTATTGATATTCCGAACGCGAGGTTCACGCTATACGATATATAAGATACGGAATGCAATATCCTAAAGTTAATGTGTAGCCATCTTCGTTATAATGTACATTCTACGAGGATATATATGTATATATGTCTACTGTTCTATTCGCCGTTCCTCGATTCCCCGGTTTCCCGTTTCCTCGTAGTACTATATATATATATATATATATATATATCTCTGTTATATCTAACGGGTCGTAGAGAATCTTCATCCAGATACATATTAAGGGCGTGAGAGCGAACTCTGCACGGTTATTAAACTATCTCATCTGACGATAATACCCCACAAACCCCCGACATCTACACCCGGAACCAACACTTTCACAGTTCTGCAATGCAGGACACACTCCGGAAGAGAAATTCCAAGCGTACCAACGCGACCACTACCGTACCCGGTACTCAAACCCCCTTTCGTAGATGATCCCCTTATATAACGATCATTCAAGATATAAAATACTTGAAAAATTCTGTCACATGTCTCACTTCAATGTTCACCTTTTCTATTTTCATTATATATATTTTTTTTGGAAGGGGGTAGCGCCTTTTGATCTTCTCCATTTTGAAAGTCCGGAGAATAGACCGACCCATGTTTAAAACTGGTAATGAATTAGTGAACCAGTTTTTTTTTTTTTTTTTTGCTTTTTTTACATTTCTATACATTCAAACCCGTTGGTTGAAGTATACATTCATAGGGTTTGTTGCACGAGCTAAACTCCGCCCGGTAAAACCTCCGTATAATTTAGAATTTGTACTATACATGTATTTAGTGTTACATATGGCAACCATTTTGAAAGAAATACGTATGTATGTATGTATGTATAATAGTATATGGTATATTGTTATTTGTAAATGACGCCGGATCCTGTGCTTTGAGCCCATTTAATCCCCTTGCAAATGTATATGTATGTATGTACATACATACCTACGTAAAAGAGGGATATTAGTTTCTAGCCTTGACACGATATTGTTAAAGTATCGCACAGACTGTAAAACGACACTTGCAGATCTAGGGGTTGTATTTCAAGACGGGTGTGTTGTAATATACTGAAACTGCCACGCCAGTATTTTCCACCTCCAATAACCTACCTATATATTTCTTTCTTTCTCTCTCTCTCTCTCTCTCTGACTCTTTCTCTTTTTTAGCCCTCAGTTCACGCAACCCCTATGAACTATACATATACTACATCGAAAATTCTTCGACACGCGCTTATCCGACTCCGTATATATTGCTGGATGGGGGAGGCGGACACCCGCCCGATAATAAAATCTTTCCTTACCACCCAAAGAATTATACATATACATTAGACCGTTTCAAAAAAATCGACTATTTTTCATTTTCAAAGAGTAACTCAAAAATATTGTTCCAAATGACGAAAAAAAAATGCTGTCAAAGTTTGAACTCTTAATATTAATATTAAGAGGTGCCTCGTCGCGATTTTCTATTTCCAATCTAAATAACATGGGGAAATTTTTTTTTAAACTTTGGAATTCTATAACTCGTCAACGCATTGGTGTACTGATAAGACCAGAACATATTTTTGTAGTGAATTGAACGCTCTAAAAAAAAGGTCTCCTGTTCTTTTTCGATAAATCTAGCTATGTCCAAGTTGGTGTATTGGTTATTGATGGTAATTAATCATGACTAACTTGGAAACAGTTGGATTCATCGAAAAAGACCAAGAGACCTTTTTTTTAGAGCGTACAATTTTGAACAACAGCATTCATGCAGAATCTTTCTAAGTAGATTAATTTTCAAGATATAAAAATCGAAGAGTTCCACAAGACCACTTCCCATGTTATTTAAATGGGAAATAGAAAATCGCGGTGAGGCACCTCTTAATATTATTATTAAGAGCTCAAACTTTGACAACATTTTTTTTCATCATTTGGAACAATATTTTTGACTAACTCTTTGAAAATGAAAAATAATCGATTTTTTTGAAACGGTCTAATATACATATATGTCAATGTGAATACACAGGTAGCAAAAAGAGTCGACATCGATATGCAGCCTCGGTCTAGTTTCTATAATCTTATTTTATACTCGCCGGCGTTTATTTCCGTTAAATTTTTAAAATTAATTGGCAAAAAAAAAGAAAAAAATTGTATACATACATAGTAATATCTCTCACTCTCGATTACATATATATACCAACTTGGATATAAATGATCGACGTGTATTAATATCAAATTACTCGTACGTATGTACGTACTCATACGATGGTAGATAAATAAGCCGTATAAAAATTAATTAAGCATCGAGAACTGACCCGGGGTTAGGAGAAAGAGAGAGAGGAAGGAAGAAGGGAAGGCAGGAGGGAGGGAGGGAGGGAGGGAGGGTTGTAAAATTAACGGTATAAATACTTTATGAATTTCCACATCACCGTACAGCAACGAATTTAAACCGTCTCCTCGACCCTGTCCGCGTAGATATTTAACACTCGAGTGGTCGGCAAGAGTAAATTGAACGTGCATTGAATCACTGACCTCCCCATCATAACCACCCCCGCGTATTGAGACGCGGTCAGCTCTTGAGTAGCTGATATTCGCGTGGCGCCGGGTGCTCACTTGTATTACTCGGAATCTACAAGTCGAGGTAGGTTGGTAGGTATAAGCTACGTAGTGTACGTACAGTACCTATCATATACGGCACGCGGCAGAGAAATTTCTCGGGGAACCCCTGCCCACTCAACTTATCCGTGAGGTTGTTAGAAATAATTGCGAAACCACTGGACACGCTCATATATATATATACATGTATATACATACATGCAGAAAATATGGATGTATCCGTGTGTGTGTGTGTGTGTGTGTGTATTATTGTGGGTAAATCAGTGTGTGTGTATATCTGGGCTTGTAGAAGCCAGAAACAGAAAGCTGGACGAGTGATCGTTCGTTTGGTTTTTCCACGGAATTCAAATGATTCGAAGTGAAGTGTATACTGCTGGCCGATCGCTTGTTAAAAAGTTTAACCGACCAGTCCGTTCCTCGCTGACGTACATACATACATATATATATACACACAGTATATACATACATACGTATAGGTATACATATAGAAAGAGAAAGAGAGAAATTTATGAGGCCAGAAAATGTAGCTAGACCTTTATATTCTCTCGGCAGCACAGTTAATAAGCACTGCTAGTACAAACCCCCCTCGTACACAGTCGGCTTTCGTAAATATGTACCTTTGAGAAAAGGGGCATTTTCTCTTCTCTTCTTTCCAGGGCGAGGCAGTAGGCACCTATGTTACAAGTACTCGGAGAAACTTTGAAGTGCCGTTACTTTACTCCCTAACCAACGCGAGTGCTTGGTTATAAGGTAGATTTTTAGCCTTCTATACATATATACTTGATGTATATATTCGTATACTTGTTATAAGAATATAATCCAGTAGAGTGTGAACGTTAAAATGTTGCTCACTTCGCGATTCATTATAAGGAAGAATCATAATATTTTATAGAATTACTTAATCGGAAATTATAAACCCTCTTTGTAATGAAGTGATAAAAATTTTATTATATGTACAATATTTTCGGTAGTATTAAGACAATTTTTTTTTTTTTTTAAACTTTTTTCACTCGTTCATTATTATTATTATTATTATTTTATTGTTTTTTATATTATATATTAACGAGCTGTTGAATCCAGGAAACGGTCGATCGGTAGTCCAGAAAAGATTTTAAAATAAAATTCAACAACTCAGAATATAGGGAAAGAAACAGAACAGAAGAGAGAGAGAGGGTGAGAGAGAGAAAATAAAATGTGAATTTTAAAATGAAATTAAATGGTGGTGAAAAGCTTGAGTAAAAACGTTTACATGGGTACAGAGTTGATAATTAGTCCTGTGAAGCACTCGAGGGTTTCTGGCGACCCCCTAGAGACACCCCGTAGTACCCTCAACGAGGTGGCTATACGTACGTAGGTCGGTTAGAGAACGCAGACGCCCTGCGGGAAATATATAAGCTTGGGAATAGAATCCTCGGTGAAAAGTAAAGATTAGTTTTTTATTTATTTTTTCTTTTTGTTTTTTTTTATCCTCTCTAAATGGCGAAGACATTAAACTTTGTGAACTTACCTAGTTTCATTTTATTTTTTATTTTTATTTTTTGTTTTCTTTTAGGACCAAAACGTGCCAGAATTTCGGTCGACTCTGCAGGCGAGGATTCTGAGGACCATGACTCGGCTCCTGATCATATACACGAAAATTTACCCCTCGAAAGAACCGGAAGTCGTCATCAGATACCAAACGCTCGTCCAATATCTAACCCTGCCTCAACCGACTTCACGACGGAACTTGAGGCTCCACCGTCAAGGAGGAGTACGAATGGATCTGAATCTGCCAGTCCTGATCCTCGAGATTCACCGGTGGAAAATACCCCGCCTTTAACACCAGCGTTGACACCTCAACGTGAGGACACACCCGCTCCCGAAAATTTAAGTCTACGTAAAACCGGGAGTCCTCAACCACAACAGACACCGATACAGACAAACGTTGTCCAAACTCATCATAGCCCACCGCCACATTCATTGACGGTAATTGTTGGTCTAATTTAAACGAAAAATTAATTATTAATATTAAATTTTCACTGTAAATCTTATACTTTTGTTAAATTTTTCAGACTGCTGCCCACTTCTCTCCTTACGCTCCTCTTTACGGTCCAACAGCAAGTTCTCTTTACTGTGCCCCGTCACTTTATCAACATCAGCATCAACACCATCTTCACGAACAACGTGATCTACAAATGCAAATGCAGGGTATACAGCACTGCAATTTACAGATACAACAAAGATCACCAGTCGATGTTCTCCTCAGAGTATTTCCAGGCCGACGTAGAGCCGACGTAGAGGCATTACTGCATCGATGCAAAGGTAAACGTGTTCTTTAAAGTTCAGTAAAATTCATCTAATTTCACAGCATCAAACGTCTGAACATCTTCTGCACATTCAATTTTTAATAACAATTTACCATATTCCTTTCTTCGATCATTTCAGGCGATGTTGTTTCCGCGATGGAGGTGATGGTCTGCGAAGATGCCCTACAGCCAAAATCCGCTTTTTCACCCTTAGCTGGCGCCTTGGCGTCGGCCGCAGCCGCGGGATTAGCTGGTGCCGCTTCAACTGCATATTCAAGAAGTGCCTATTGCACGGCAGCAGCATCCTTAGCCCAGAGTCAAGGTATACCAAATCCTAGCTCGAATCCACCAACTCGTCACAGGTTCCTTGCAGCTCCATACACTGGGACTGGCTACCTACCAACGGTTATAAGACCGCCTAATCAAGGCCCCCAAGATTTTGGAAGTCACAATAACGGTGCTAATTCTGGTGATGCTTACAGGGAAATGAGCCCTGATAATGCAAGCGACAAAACTAGTTACTCTGAGTGATACATCAGCGGCTACTATCAGCACGCTAGCTTCTACCAGTAGCCGCTTATTATTTTATTTTTGTTTTCAATTTTTTTTTCGTTTTTATTTTTTTGTTTTCAATTTTTTTTTTTTTTTTTTTCTTTTTTTTTCACAATTATAAGTGTGCAGTTTTTTGTGGGGGACCGGGGAGTGTGCAGCCAACGGATGTTATTCTTCTACGGTTGTTTATTAACTATGATCACGGAAATACGGTGAATCAAGCTGAGTATAATTTTGTTGTTAAATAAAAAGAAAATTTAAGAGAAAAAAAAAAAAAAAAAAAAAAAAAAAAAAATAGGAAATAAAAAGATAAAAATTGAAAAGACTAAAGAAGCTGATAGCGCGCAAATAATTCAAATTCTAACGAAAAATGCTTATTTTTATTACTTTTTTTTTCTTCAAATTTCAGATTATATGTAAATGGCGATTTACTAGGTACGATAATGATTATTCTTTTTTTTTTTATGGTCGCTTTCGATAATATCGCAATGAAAATATGATCGAATAAAAAATATACATTTATGATTTGAAAACTTAGTGGTTAAATAAATTTAATCGTAAATTGTAGTAACTACCCTACCCTAACCCTACCCTATAGATTTTATCGATAAGGTTATAGAATAATCGAAAACTAAATTTACTATCCAGAAGTTTAATAATTGAATCGAACGATAATAATAATAATAATAATAATAATATGAATAATAATAATAATAATATGAATAATAATAATAATAATAATAATAATAATAATAATAATAATAATAATAATAATAATAATAATAATAATAATAATAATAATAATGAACAACGATGATGATGATGACGATTATAATGAAAACGTTTGTGTATTTTTAGGAGTGACTATATATTATATGGGTATATATGTATATCGATATATGTATATATCATTATACACATACCGTAATGTTATGGACGGATCAGACACCCCTCGCTGTAGGCAACCCAACAGTCGATTGTTTATCATAAATTAGACATCAATGTCTAATTTTTATTGGTCTAAACAGCTACTGCTATGTCACCGACTGATGAAGCGATCTAAATTTGTTGTCAAATCTATTAAAAAAATTAATGACAGTTGCCAAATTCATTGAAAAAATTAGTGATATTTGGGTTGCCTATCTCGAGGTGCGTCTAGTCCGTTTCTAACCTCACGGTATATCTGTGTATGTAATTTTCGTTAATAATTGTAATACATACATACATAAATATACATATATTTATATATAGTATAAATGAATGTAATAATTAAAGTGAAGGGATAATATGTATTATATTATGAAGGGATAATATATATATACATATATATAAAACGGAACAGATATAAATTTAGTACATGTGCGTGGTGTGTGCAGCGTGCGCCTGTGTGTAGATACCCCGATTAGTTATATAGACAAGGTGTAAATAATAAATTGCTAGCTAGCTTTACAGTGTTATTAAATTAATTAATTAATGTTATCAATATAAATAAATATATATATATATATATAGTATATCGTTTACGATACGTTTAGTTAAATACCGAAACGAAATTAATCGATTTTAGAAAAAAAAATAAACTGTACTACTGTACCGTACAACTATGTATAGCCCAAAAATAAACAATTAATTAGTACTCCTCGATTTTCACTATTTTTTCTCTCTCACTATTTTTATGTTTTTTTTTTTTTTTTTTTACTCAATTTTTTCACTACCCAAAAACCCTTCAGAAAACTATTTTTTTTTTTTTTTTTTTTGTATATCTTTGCTTTACACTGCTGTAGTTTAATTAAATAATAACTAATTTCCATTTTACTATAATCAAATTTATACTCCATGACATCAAACTCTGGAGTATAGTCTAGTATATTAATTAACTTGGCGGGTGTTGGTATGGTATATATATTTATAACCAAGGCGTTTATACAATCATCCTAGTATAATACTGTGCAATAATGATACCTACAATTCCTAGGGACTTGCGGGCTGGCAAGAAACTCAATTGAATATTCATGCCCATGGAGTGTCAAGATGGTCCCTTTATACCGCGACGGGGTGTAAATTCAGTCAACACCGTATATATATATATATATAGATACTTACCTATATATGTATACATATACATATAACAATAACGATGATATATTGGCACCCTGCTGCTTCAGTGTTGCCAAATCTGACACCTGCCCTAAATTAAGTTTAACCCCTCAATTATATACACGAGATATTAGGGTGCGCTGACTTCCTATTAGTAATCAGGAATTTTAAGCCGCATTTTATTGGACTCATCTTCCTTCTATACTATATATATATATATATATACACACATAGGTATATATACATATATACATCCCCGAATTATACCTCGAGGGGCGAAATACTCTTGCTGTATATTACTACGCGCCCAGTACTTCACAGGGTAGGTATGTATGTACGTTCTCAATAAATTCAATCGAATCTCAAGTTTTATCGTACAAAATTGTTTTTCCTTCTTTGTATATATTTATTTTCTATTTTCTTATACATATACATGTTTATTTTATCCGCAATTAAGTTAGCACACATATTCCGGAAGTATTCAATATTATGATAATATATGTATATACCTATAATAAATTTGTACGACGACCTGTACCGTTCCCTATTAATTTAACTCTTGTTGTCTCCAGTGGGTACCCGCGTTGGTATTTAAGGTATACTACCTACTAAATATACATAATATATCCTTAATGTTTGTCAAGAGTCGGCAACACTTTATCTACGTACGCGGGGACGGTAAAAGGTCCCGAACAAAAAAAACTGAAAAAAAAAAAGAAAAAAATAAACAAATATAAAAAAAAAAAAAAAACGTGAAAAAGTCCACCAAAAATATCTATAGGCTGTAATAAAAAAAAAATAAAAATAAAAAAATAAAATAAAAAACATAAAACTTGACCCGCACTGCACACTCGCGTCGCGCCTTAGCCACGGTCACACGCAACGTAACATCTTGCGGTTGGTACAGGGCAGAGAGATAGATGGATGGACCCACCGGCTCGTCGACGAAGAGAAAGGCAAATATTGAGTCAGGTTAAAAATGTTAAAAGCGCCTCCCTCTCATCACCCCACCACCCCTCTACAACCACCTTTTCATCTATTCCTCAAAAGAATTCATAGCGGGCTGCTTCTGTATACAAAAGTCGACGACCGGTTTAATTTGGTCACCTTATAACTGATCCGACAAAAAAAAAAACAAAAATAATTTGAAGTAGTACAGTTACGTGGTGGGTTGAAAAAAAAAATTTTTTTTTTCTTTATATTTTATGTACGACGTATATACATATATATATAGTAATTTTTCTTTTTGTTTGATTCTTTTCAAAAGTAACTTCATAAGTTTATACAATTTTATTATATCGACTGTATTTTTTTTTTCTTTTTTTTTTGTACATATTTTCTTCTCAATTATTTAATTTATTTTTTATTTTTACGTTTCTTCTTATCGCATACGTGTACTACGACATGTCGTTGACAACGTGTCCGTATATACATATACCATATAATATACAGCTATATATACTTGAATTTTGAAAAGATTGGAAGAGTAGGTATTAGAATATATATATACCTACATATATATATACATATCCACATAAACAGAGAGAAATAATTGAGAAAGCGAGAAAAAATTTTTTTTTGACAAGAATGTCACGGCAGGGTTAAAGTAAAAGTAATTCATGGAGTTCATTTAAAACCGTGAAACGTGAGTGTTCCGATCGGCGACGAGTTCAATCTTTGTCTGTATATTCGAAGAGAGGTGGGTTGTAGGGGGTGAATGAGGTTGGGAGTGAATTCAGGAGGGATAGGAGAGAGGGGGGTTACGCGAGAGAATATTATCATGGATTTAATTAATATTTCATTTGTATGCTATTTCTCGTCCTCTCCCTCTTCCTCTCTCTCTCTCTCTCTTTCTCTTTCCCTCATCCCATTTTATATACCTTCTCTCGCACTCAACCGACGACGCTACGCGAGGTACAGATCCGGGCGAGCGACGCCTCACCCCCTTGAACCCCCCCCCACCCCCATTGCCCCAACCACCATGTCTCCTCTTTCCCCGCTTTACCCCTGGCATACTCCGTGAACATGGACGCCTTCGGTCTACACCCCCACAGTGACGTCTGTATTTCAATTTAGCGCGACCATTGTTGGATACTAATATTATTCAGTTGGGAATTGTTTTTCACCACCCTATATATATACTATATACTATACTAGCTCGGCGAATGGTTCGCCTGCAACGTTTCCGTGGAACAACCAATCCGGTATACGAGTTTAACGTATATATAGCCATACGGCGACGTCCTCGTCGTCGTACTCCATAGTCGTAATCGTAATTCCTCGAAAGACGTTGCATCGACGGGGTTTTCGTATATATGATGACCGGGAGGAAGGGGGAAGGGGGGTTATGGGATGAGAAAATGGGAAATGGGGAAATGCAAAGCTTACGAACAATAGAGATATTCGAGTGTACATACATAGATCGAGATGAGATCGTATTAAATAGAGATTTTACCTCTCAATAGAATATATACTCTATACATATACTGTAATACAATTTCACACTATAGAATAATATGCGAAAGTTAATACCTGTAGAAAATTGGGATAGCGAGGCACACCTCTTCTACCCGTATAATATTGATGGTGTAATGGTATATAATCTGACGAAAAATAAATAAATACCTATACATCGTCATTATTTGATCAATGTGTTGAAAAAAAAAAAAAAAAATTCATCTTCAAAATTAAGTAACAAAAACCCATTAGCCCAAGTTTGTTTATAGAATTATAATTTATGGTATATAGCTGGTATATATATATATATATATATATATATATATACATATATTTATATATAGATATAGACATTTTTGCATATATGCTATAAGAGATACTTATATACAGGGCATTCCATACCATTTCGATCAAGATTCTACGTCGATGTCTCAGATTGATTTGATAATTTTTTTGTATAAAAGTACACGACGAAAAACGCAATCGTAATTTTTTTTCAGAATTTTTCGACCCAGCGTATCTAAAGTATGATTTAAAAACTTGAAATAAAAACACCCACTTTGTAAAATCTGAGAAAAATTCAGAAAAATCTTATGAAATATAAGAAAATTTTTGACACCTATTAGAAGATGGAGATTTCATAACTTCAAAAGATAAATACGGAAAATGAGAAATTGAAAACTTATTATTATTCCATTGCATTTTTGACATCGGATTGAACATAAAAGCTCTCCATGATATGGTCCGAAAAATGTATATTTAGAGAGTTACAGGGAATCAAAAATATCAGGATAATATTCATATTTACAAATTTATATTTTTCAATATTATCCTGATATTTTTGATTCCCTGTAACTCTCTAAATAGACATTTTGCGGACCATATCATAGAGAGCTTTTATGTCCAATCTGATGTCAAAAATGCAATGGAATAATAATAATTTTTTAATTTCTTATCTTCCGTATTTATCTTTTGAAGTTATGAAATCTCCATCTTCTAATAGATGTCAAAAATTTTCTTATATTTCGTAAGATTTTTCTGAATTTTTTTCAGATTCAACAAATTGGATGTTTTTATTTCAAGTTTTCAAATCATACTTCAGATACGCTGGGTCGAAAAATTCTGAAAAAAAATTACGATTGCGTTTTTCGTCGTGTACTTTTATACAAAAAATTATCAAACTAATCTGAGACATCGACGTAGAATCTTGATCGAGATGGCATGAAATGCCCCGTATATATAATAGTATAATAATAATTATAGGTATATTAAACATGGATAATGTATAATATGTATATTATGTATAAGGCGTGTCGTGCTATGTATCTTGGATTTATTCGAAACGGCACGTTTAGGTAAATTAGAAAAAATAATAATAATAATAATAATAATATGAAAAAAAAAGACTGTGGTTACTTTATTTGATGAGGAATGATTTCGGTTTCAGTAGTACCGTCTTATTTGTCAATCCATTAGCGCTACAATAACATGTCTATATCCATCTCTTTTCAACACTAGGTAACAGTCGGACAAATGTTTACACTACGCTTCTTTAAACAACCATTCTTATATATATGTATATGCGAGGCGAAAAAGACCGATAAAAAACCTACAGTATCCTCTGCTGCTTGCTTCTGCCTCTTATATGTATATATACCAGACACATATATGTACACATAACTAGATTTACACATTTATATATGTATAGGTATACAGAGGTCCTGTAAAGTACAGATGTATGTATGTAACTTATACAGATATATATATATATATATATATATATATACGAATGTCATCATCTATATATCTATGTGTACGAAAATTTTACGAATTTCATCAGCAATTCGTTTTTAAATCTTTACTAACTCGAACAAAAATGGCAATTGGCGAAAAAAAAGAAAAAAAAAAAGTCGAAAACAGTTATAAAACAAAAAGTCAAAAAGACGAATTTATTTGCTTTTGTTTTTTTTTTTTAAATAACAGATATTTTTAGTTTATCGGAATGAAAAAATTGACTAATTTTGAACAATTTAAATTATAATTAATTCAATTATTTGATTTGTTGTTTTTTTTTTTTTTACTTGCCTACAATAGTTTTATCCTTGGAAAGGGGTTTGATATTTCCATTTGAATTCTCGTTTCGATTAACAAATTTTTAGACACTTTGGAAAGAGGTATTGGGGAATGAATGTTCAAAGGTGGAATAAAGTTAGCTGAATCCCTTTGAGATTTAGTTAATTCGACTGCTGGCGACAATGAGAAAATCCTTGGGCGATGAAAGAGCGAGAAACTATGAAGGCGAAGATCGAGGTGTTCTCTTTTCTCCATGGAGAAGAAGAAGAAGATGATGAAGAAGAAGGAGGAGGATGAGGAGGAGGGAAAGTAAAATGAAATGAAGAAAAGAGATGAAGAAGACTTGTGAATCCCTTTGGCGAAAGATGGGGTTGAAGGAAGGATGATATTGAATACCGTTTCACATGCTCACCACGTAGCATCCCTTCTTCTTATATAATCCCCCTCCTATTCATTCGCTGCCTGACCTTATACCCGGCACCATGAAAGCCCGTCGCAAACCGCACACCGTATCCCGTATTTTTCACAGCCAGCAAAATTTAACCCTGCAAGCAACCCAAACCTTCGACATGATCGCTGGTTTTCTTCTTCCCAGTTTTCCCACCATCGACCATATACATATATATATATATATATATATATATAGGTATATAGATATAGGTATATAGATATATACCTTCGTCTGATATTAAAATTGTCTTCCATATCTTTAGAGGCGATAATAGAATACTTGAACTTTGGTTATATATTGTAAATATCTTTGTTATTTATTGCCTGTGCTACAGGAGGGTGGCGTCGATATTAATATTTCTTAATTTATTATTTACCAAGTGGTATTATACTGCGTTCGTACGTGATCTTATACGTACAAGTCCCGCACCATCCCCTCGCAACATCGTCAAATTAAAATGAATAAATTTTTTCGATTTTTCGTATATGTATATCTAATAGCTGGTATATACACACATATATATATATATATATATATATATATATATATATATATATATATATATATATATATTGGGCATTCCATGCCATCTCGATCAAGATTCTACGTCGATGTCTCAGATTGGTTTGATAATTTTTTGTATAAAAGTACACGACGAAAAACGCAATCGTAATTTATTTCAGAATTTTTCGACCCAGCGTATCTGAAGTATGATTTGAAAACTTGAAATAAAAACACCCACTTTGTAAAATCTGAGAAAAATTCAGAAAAATCTTATGAAATATAAAAAAATTTTTGACACCTATTAGAAGATGGAGATTTCATAATTTCAAAAGATTAATAAGGAAAATAAAAAATTGAAAAATTATTATTATTCCATTGCATTTTTCACATCGGATTGAACATAAAAGCTTTCTATGATATGGCTCGGGAAATGTCTATTTAGAGAGTTACAGGGAATCAAAAATATCAGGATAATATTTATATTTACAAATTTATATTTTTCAATATTATCCTGATATTTTTGATTCCCTGTAACTCTCTAAATAGACATTTTTCGGGCCATATCATAGAGAGCTTTTAAGTTCATTCTGATGTCAAAAATGCAATGAAAAAATAATAATTTTTCAATTCCTTATCTTCCGAATTTATCTTTTGAAGTTATGAAATCTCCATCTTCTAATAGGTGTCAAAAATTTTCTTATATTTCATAAGATTTTTCTGAATTTTTCTCAGATTTTACAAAGTGGGTGTTTTTATTTCAAGTTTTTAAATCATACTTCAGATACGCTGGTTCGAAATATTCTGAAAAAAAATTACGATTGCGTTTTTCGTCGTGTACTTTTATACAAAAAATTATCAAATCAATCAGAGACATCGACTTAGAATCTTGATCGAGATGTCATGGAATGTCCCGTATATATAAATTCGTTAAAATTTGTCTTTATTAATACATTTTTAACGGTTATAATAAATGGAATGTAATACATACACGATGCTAACTAACTAACTGTATTGAAAATTAGACCTATAACCTATCTACCTACCGCTGTGGATGATAGGCGTATACATAATAAGCGTTATATTATTATATGTATACATAATGGGTACACAAAAGCGAGACCGAGATGAGAGTGCATGGGTAGTATATATGTATATATATATATATATACGAAGCGAGTTTCTCACCCTTAATTTTAAATTGTATGGATACCGAATTGAGATTTAATTTTAAAGCGATTAGCCGCACGCGACTGAATAAAGGTGTTGACCTGCAATTGACAACGACGAGGAGGTTGGGATTTGGAAGTGGGGGGGGACAAACCGAAGGGGGGAAAAACAGACCCGCTTTAATAGAGGGGTAGTTTTTTAAACCACAAAAATTAAATCGTATGCAATACGATTTAATATACAAACGTTATCAATATATTATAACGAAAATCGTATCAATTAATTTACTATAAAAATAATAATATAAAAAAATCTTAAGTTTTAGGTAAAAGGTAAAAATCTAATAAATACAATTAATAAATGGTGGAGGTTTAAAAAAGCAAAAAAATTAAAAAAAAATAATAAAAACTTACCGAGCGATGATCACGCGGGGGTGCAATATTATGATCGAGAGAATTTTTCCATGAGTTAATGTTAATTAGTTGACGTGAATATGATCGAGTGACCCCAAACGGATTTCATATGTCAGTTACTGCCCATTCGTCCCATCCACGTGTACCTATAATAGGGGTGAACTTCGCGTACCTACATATCGCGTGAAAATTCGACCGTCGATATGTATATGTATATGTCTAATTCATGTATGTGTGTACCTACATACCTGCATACATGTGCGAGGTACTCCGTGTCAAATCGAGTGTTGTATATACATATAAACGGTGATCTATATAGGTATATATATACATATATATATAATTTACCTATAGTGCACCTAGTCTGCAGATATCATATCTGCTCCCTAATCGACAAAACAATTTTCCCAGTTTGTGAAAAATCGGCACCCCGTTTGAGGGTAAAAACTTTGATAAAAAAATAAATAAATAAATAAAGCGTGATGAAAAAATAATAATAATTTTTCTATTTCTTATATAATTTAAAATCTATAATTAATTTAACAATAAATGACAAAATGTCACGTCAATCATGTGAAAATACGTTAATAATACGACGATAGGGAGAAATAAATAAATAGAGAGAGAGAGAAATTGCGATTCGAATCTTAATTTGAAATAAAAGGTGTTCCCTGATATACAGCTCGTGGCTATATAGATATAGTATATATATATATATATCCTATCGAGTAAAAAAGAAATATGTATAGTAGGTATTAGAGAGAAGGGGGGCCAGTTCTGTAGACGTACTCGTAATAGTTCCTTCCTTCCTTTACCTGTATATAAATTAAAAATACGTATGTGTACGTGTGCGATGGTATGTGAGTAGGTAGGTAGGTAGGTAGGTAGGTATATGTGCGCCCCGCGGGGTAGATAATACGCGGTTGCTGCGGCAAAGACCATTCATACTAAATTTCTTCGCTTTATCTTTGTTCAAAACACTCGTGGTCCCGGAGATTTTGACAAAAGACCGTAAGAGGTATCAGTAATACATACTACACTACACTAAACTACCATTATGCTATTATATTATATCACATATTATTTATAAATAAGTTTTCAAGCGCGTTTCACCAGTCTTTTATATTCACAATGCTCTGAATATAACTGCATCGTATACAGAACAACAGTAGTATGGTATTCATTCGGTACCGGGCGTATAAGTATACCTATATATGTATATATATACATATATACATACATACATATATATATATATATATATATATATATATATATATATATATATATATATATATATATATATATAATAATAAGTAAAAAAGGCCCATTGTTCAATTGTTTTCAAGTTGTTCGCTACGACACGAAGATGGCTGCGCACCGCGTGCGCCACGGGACTTCGTCGAAGGACCTAGATGGCTGGACCCGGACGGTTGGATAGCCGATATACATATACGAACACCGCGGGTGCGCAATAAAGCGAAATTTCGAGTGGATGGTTACGATTTCCAAATTGCTTAAAGATTTTTTTTTTATTTATTTTTTTTTCTTATTCAATTCGCCTCTATTTAGATCTTTGTATTCACTTCTCTGTTATAGTATTATAGGGTAACGTATATTTTCTCTTTCCACTTTACTATTTTTATTTTTTTTATCCATATATATATACGTAGATCGGGAACGGATTCAATTGAGCGTGAAATATTTAAGATTTTAGTAGCTTTGTCCTGCAGGAGCCAAGGACTTTTCAACATCTTTATATACTTCTTTGAAAATAAAAATAAAAAAAATTAGAAATATACAAATATTTAATAAAAACTTATATGTACAGTTTTTAACTCACTCTGTACTATATAGTCTGTATATATATATACCTATGTACTACAAGTGTGCAGCGAAAACCGTTCGAGTACCTATATACGCGTCGTGTCGATATAGTATATATATATATATATATATATATATATATATATATATATATATATATATATATATATATATATATATTTTTCTAAATCCACAAAACTATTATAACCCCACGCCTCTAAAGATTTTTTTTTATTTCTTCTCATTTCTTTATTATATTACTAACCGCAAGATTTTTCGACACAAAACTGCCTACACAGTATACCTACTTGACATAATTTCCGTATACAAGTAAAAAAAAATGAAGTAGCTTTATCCAATTTTGAACTCAAATCGACCTACACTTTATAAATTGTAAAATAATATTAAAGAGTCATAGAATAAATTGGTGAACTATTGTGAAATAATAGACGATGTATAACCAAAAAAAAAAAAAAAAAAATGGTTTAAATAAAACTGTTATACATTTAGTTTGAAGTTATAATATCGATCCGTTGTGACCTTTGCCGAATTACAATTAGAATTTTTAAATAGAATTTAATCTCTGAGAATTTTCTCACTTAATGAGATTCAGAGTGTCTTTAAAGTATGGCAGTAGGTGCCGTATACATATACCTATATATATAATGTCGAAAAGAGAAAGAGAAATAAAAATAGAAATAGAGAGAGAGAGAGAGGGAGTAGAGTGGTGTCGGTTGCTGCAGTGAATAAAATAAAATTATCATAAGCGAGCTATAAAAGAGGAGAGCTGTGAAAAAGAGTATTCGTATCGGTCGTAATATTTTCTTTCGAGAAAAATCTTTGGGTGGTATAGGAATGAAGATGGGGATCTACAGCTAGCATGGTAAGGGTGGATCTTTTGGATCTTTGTGGTAAGGAGGTGGATGGTAGTGACTAGCTGCAACGATACCTATATTCTAATCTTAAACGCATCTGGCGGCTATTGCTTTCAAGGCCGATAAAAATTTACATACAAATTGCAAAGTATGAAAATAAAAACAAAAAATAAAAAATAAAAATAAAGAAAAAAAAAAAAGATAGAAATATGGATGGGCAACGAGAAGAGGTCTGAAATTGCGAGGAGTTACGGTATATATATATATATATATATATATATATATATATATATATATATATATATATATATATATATATATATATATATATATATATATATATATATATATATATATATATATATATATATATATATATATATATATATATATATATATATATATATATATATATATATATATATTATATTATATTATTAGATGACAGGGTATTGTCTTTATTTTCTCTCTCTGTCTATTTACTTTTTTTTATTTTAATAATCTGGTCGGCAAACTCCTAAAATTTATCAATATGCAAACGATTGAAATAAATTTAATAATATAGAAACTTCTGATAAATTTATTTGTCATAAAGTTTCTGTGAAAAAATAAATAAATAAATAAATAAATAAAATAAAAGAACACAATTTTTGAACTAATTTTAGAACAGTGTTATACATTATAAAGTCGCATAGCAGAGGCCTGGAAAGAACCGCTTGAAAAATGCAAATATAGATATAGAATAAGCCGTAGTCTGGCTTATTTCTTCGATGGTATGTTTGAAAAGGACTGTATATATTTACCATCGTCTAACCGAGTGGCAAAAGACCATATCTATCAAAACTTTTCGGCATACTATAAAGAGAAAATGAAAATATGTTAGATACAATAAAAATAAGCGAAAACGTAGTTTCGCCCTGCACGCGAAGATATATATATACATAATATACGCTCCCGTTTTATTTAGTATATACATATATACATAATACCTATATATATATATATATATATATAAGATAAATTATGTACAAAATTAATAATAATAATAAAAAAAAAAAAAAACTATTATTTCTATATACATAATACTTATAGGTATAATTTTTGCAATGATATACTTTACATAAAATAGCAATTGTCTTTAATGGTCTACGGCACAGTTTCGACAAAAATTGCGTCTTTGTGTTATACATATATCTATATCTATATATATATATAGACTTTTTATGGTATATAACTTATTGAAACGCAATAAAATTCAACCCCTAACCAAAGGGTAGCCAGCTAGATACTAGGAATCAAGGTATATGCGTTTGACAGAGCAAATATATATATGTATATATATATATATATATATATATATACATATTGTAAATGGGTTGTCGATATACTGTACGGATTTGTAGAAGAGCTGTCCGCGTGCCGTTCGAAACAATGGGGGCAGCTTAAGCGATAGGTAAAACCACCCCACTTTATATACATATATACATACATATATATGTATATATATATATATATATATATATATATATATATATATATATATATATATATATATATATATATATATATATATATATATATATATATATATATATATATATATATATATATATATATATATATATATATATATATATATATATATAAAAGTATATAGAAACAGGTACCTGTATTCGGCGAGCGCAAAACCCCGTAGCTCAACACTAAAGCGTTGAAGCGCTACACGAATGATAATATTATTGTATATATATATATAAGCACCGTGTGTGTATTATAGGTATAAAAATAAATACATATAAATCCTAGGTATGTATGTAGATAATATATATATACTTATAGGTATTTGGATTTATTCGGTCACGTGTCTCTGCTGCAGTTGATTCAGTTGGAAAAAAGTCCGGAGAAATTGTATCGCGATAGTTACGAATTGGTATTATTTACTATAAATATCCACCTATTATTATATATAGACGATAGTTATATACCGTAGTGAAATTTTTGGGTTTCAATTTACTGTATGTAATATCTACGTACAGTATATATATATATATATATATATATATATACGTATGTGCACCCCTCCCCCTCCTCCCACGTTCAATATACAAATACATATATATCTATATAGGATATAGACTCCCTCCTTCGGTACCACCCCATTGTGGCTGACGTCTGGTTTTGTGAAACCTATAAGTGGCGGATTTTAATCGCTGGTTGTATGTAGGGGTCGAGTTATAAGTTCACCCCTACCCGATGCGATACCTCTATATATAGTATAACAATCACTACAGTAAATTCGTAAACTCAATTTTTTAAGGTATATCAAAAATTTGTTAAATATATATTTTTTTATTGTATATACTTATCGCGAATTATGAAAAAAACAAAAAAAAAAAAAAAATAAACACTTACCGATTAGATTATATTTTTGGTATTAGATTTTATATACCCAGTCTAATTAAACTAACTGCAGTGATTAGGTAATAATAATAATCTATATGCAGATTTTATAAAACAAAACAAACAAAAAATTTGAAAAAAAAAAATAATTAATAAATAAAAGAGAAAAAAAAAAAAAAAATAAAGATGGGTTGCGAAGAACTTTGCGGTTATATATAGGTATTATATATATATATATACGTATTTTAGGGTGCGAGGTTAATTTATGTAGTCGGTATATGAATCGTTGATTCGAAAAGTGGTACACAGGCCTGCAGTTTATTGCACTCCCTTAATATAGCTGCCGATGACACTCGCAACAAAGACTAAGGGTCTCGGTTATAGGTTATACGTTAGATGTATACACATACGTATATAGATCATAGATCATATATACTATCTGTCTATCTATCCATCTATTTATATACGCGGTAAAAGATTATTTGAATATTTATCATTTAATATTATATTTATTTTATATTGTATATAAATAGGTATATAATATATATATATATATATTTGTTTTTTTTCACGAATTTTCGAAGGAGTTTTGAGGAGCGTCGAAGCGGTTACACCCAAGTGTAATCAATCTTCATTAATCCCCCTACCCCCTCTTTGATATTCCCTTTTAATTCTTTTCCCCTTCTCTTCTTCCGAACCGGCCCGCGCTTTAAACTAATTAGAACAGCTCCAAATATAAAGAGAGAAAGAGAGAGAAAAAGAAAAAAAATAAAAAAAAAAAAATAAAAAATAAAAAAAAAAAATTAAAATAAAAAAAGATAAACGAAAAGTTTTTAATTCTAATTTAATTCCGAAACCTCGGTAAATATAAATCACAAGATGGGACGAGACAGAGAACCCGCGGTTTGCCACGCCTTCCGCGCAGCCATAATTCGAAAAACTTTCGAGCAAACAAAAGTAAGGACTTTTGTTCCAAGTTTTAGTTCGGTCCTGGTTGCGACGGAGCGACGCCCCGACAGTGTTTTGTTCGCTTTGTCTCTTCTCGTTCTACCGTATAACCAAACTGCCAAACCCCTCTAAAAACCCAGGGCACGTTACGCATTTAGGTATATACATATATACCTTTATACGCATAAATATATATATATATATATACATATAGGTATACATATATACTTATATTTACAAATGGAGCATATAGACCTAAAAATTGAATTTGGGCCATTCAACGATACATACGTATACTTCGTTTTGAACCGTATAGACCTGACTTTGGCGAGCGGGAGGGGGAGGGGATAGCAATAGATGAAAAAAAGATATTAGAAATATTCTATTAATTAAAAAATCGATGATTATTAATAGTCGTGAATGAATATCTTTCTCGATATGGCTGAGGGTGGTCAGGGAATACTACTCCGTTATCATCATATATATATATACATATGATATATATATATATATACCAAGATATATATATCTTCGTAGTGCTGTAAATCGCCAAGATATTTCATGGGCCAGATGATCTATCGGACCAATTGGTTCGGATAGGTTTTGATCCGGAACTGGAATTATATTCGAGGATGGTGCATTGTGGGTGTTAATTAATGCACTCAGATCACGTGGGCGGGTTGTTAGATATGGTCTAGTTAGCCATTAATTAGGAACTGCAGGCGTTGGGTTGCGTTGCTTTACCTAGATCTGAGTTTTCTATATGTCCTGTACGAAAGAAAGAAATGAAAAGAAAAGAAAATTATATAACCTCCCATGAGAAAATCTTTTGATATGCGTTTGATCGTTAGATACTGTAGCGTGTTATAAATGAATAAAAAAATTTGAACCTGTATAATATGCGGCAATGAATAAAATGAAAAAAAAATAAAAATATAAAATAAATAAATAAAAAATACAAAAATTGATTTTAATTTAACCAAAAGTAAATTCGTTATACCATTGGTCAATTTTTCGTACCTAACGAGAGTATAGAGAGAAAGAGAAAGAGAGATGAAGTGAGAGGACCCGGGTAAAATCGTTGGTTTAAAAAAAAAAAAAAGTGTATGTATTACACAGCTATATTAAACAAAAGAATTCTTTATACGTCGGACCGCCCGCCGTTTCGATCAATTTCGAGTTCCCTCGAAGCGCAAAGCGTATAATAAAAGTCAATTGAAAAGTCGAGAGTACAATAACTTTGGATTCTGTGGGCGATATCCAACGGCGCAATGTTCTAACCACTATACTATATGTTATAGGTATATACATACATATATATATATATACAGATTTCTGAAACCATGTCTATACCTACATCGAACTAAAAATCTTGCCTATATTTTATATGTGTAACACTCAACGTATGAATAAACGTTCAAGTTAATTTGTTTTTTTTTTTTTTTTTCATTTTATACATTAACAAACATACGTTGAATATTGATCCAAAGAATCATTAGAAAAAAAAAAACAAATAAAACACTTTCAAATCATCGGTAAACGATATTATTTTTTTTTTTTTTTTCTTCTATATGTAATTATACCTATATCTGTATATAAATACATCTGCAGTGTAAAAATATCTGTACCATTTCATTACCTGTCATATTATACATACATATATATATATATACACATATACACATACATAATATATAGTCTTTTACCGAATCTTTTACCATTGAATCAAATATAATCACCGTCCGTTTTGGAAAAAAAAAAATCTCAAATTACATACTCGGTAGACCAAAAGCTGAGCTAGAACAGGGTACGAGTATATCTCCGCGAGACAGGCAGGTATACATTATTAAGGTGTATATATATATATATATAATAAGGAAGGTATGTAGAAATGGTTGTTTGTAAATGTGTTTTACAGAGTTTGCTGTTGTTGTTGTTGTTGTTGTTTTTCTTAAGAGTATTGGTGTGGAAGACAGTCGAGTTAAAGCAGCAGTGAATGGCAAATAAGGTCTTTCCATCATCCCCGTGTATGTATGTATGTGTGAGTGGGTGTATATATAGAGTGTCGTATTTCGCACCCGACACGCCCTAGAAATTTACTTTATTTCATTCCCTAACAAAATGATTGTCTTTCGATTACGGTGTAACTCAATATCCAATGATTTTTGGAACCTAATATCGATTGGGACACAATGCCCTATTTTCTGTTCGTGTCTCCTTAATATTATATATATATATATATATACTTTTTTTTAGGGCTGCAGGATACACGTAAAATTTATTTTCAACAAAAGATAACTCTTAAGTCTTCGAAACCGCAGGGATCGTTTTTCCGCTAAACTATATATATATATCCTCAAACGTATCGGGAAATTATTCTTATACATATATATAAAAAATCCATATACCTACAAATCTGAACGAAATATTGAAATGAAAAATCTTCTCATTCTGAAAAAAAAAAAAAAAAAAAAAAAAAAAAAAAAAAAGATAAATTAAAATTAATTTTATTCGATTAATCGTCAATCGATATTTTGTATGATTTGATGATGATTCTTGGGATTTAAAGACTCTTTAAATTTATAAGAACCGTAAAAATTGACTAACTGTTGTATACATGATTATAAATCGACGGGTTTTCAGAGGCTCATATATACTCGACCGAAAATTATTTCTTTAGTAAAACGGTCAAAGGACCAGCTAAATCCCCAGACAAAAGCGCATCGATTTCCGGCAGGCATTCTACTATGGTAAACTGATATATACTACTAGTAGCATTATCTACCTATAGATATTGTGTATACATATATATGTATTTATGTATGTATGTATATACACTGGTGTATGTATATGATGAACTGAAACGAAAAATAAAACTTGAGAAAATTTTATATTATATACCTAATACATTCGTAGAAATACTTTGAAGTGTATATATGCATTTGTATTGGATACAGGAATATTTTGAAGATTAGTAGCGATCTATCGATGTGGATTATACCTTACCCTATATATATATATATATATATATAAATATAGGTATAAATGCCCTTCAAATATACTTACCCCTTTACCAAATGGATTCACTTCATAAAGTGAGGTTTGCACGCAAAGAATTAAATTCCCGATTTCTATTGAATAGGGGAACCAGACAGTGAGAGAATGAATGAGAACGAGAGAGAGAGAGAGATGAAGAAGAAGAATTCTATTGTACATTCGACGTTGAGCCGTGATCATGCCCGCAGACTATAATCTGAGGATAGGTCGATAGTAATTCTTTGAGGGTAGGTACTACGTTTTTGACGCTGTTAAAAAAAAAAAAAAAATTGGTATACAGTCAATTTGTTTTTTTTATTTATTTTTTTTTTCTTATAAATCCGTTGAAATTTAGTCGATAAAAAACTCTTAACCTATAAAATAGTAAAATCGAGGTAATTTTCTTACAGTCCTCCCACGCTGTCAGGAACTGAAGCAGTCGCCTACATACCAACCTCGATTCAAAATTGTAGAAAGAAAGATTGAAAGAAAAAAAATTAAAAAAAAAAAAAACGTATAAAAGAAGGGCCGGAGAGAAGTGTAGAAAGAAAAACTGAAAAGTCTGATTAGATATCTGTGTTCAGGTCGTTCCATTTCACAACTTTGAACGTTATATATACGGTAGGTTGCATTTGGGCGGTTTGTTGTACACATCTAATTGTAATAATGGAATAGATTACCCCCCTTTCAATGTAAAATTAAATTCAAATGAAGAAACCCTTTGCAAAGATATATCTTTGATCAAATAGGTATATTAAATAAAGAGCTAGTAGTATACCATATATACCGAATAACGATATGAACTTGAAAAGGGGTTAGTCGTGTGTGCCCAGGTGCGGAAATCTCTTCTTCATACTATATACACGGTTGAGCAAATTATTTCATAACGTTTAGAGATCGCGTATATAGTATATTTATATGTATATCTATATATACATATATATCATCAATATAGAACCTTACTCTCCCCATTTTTATTCTATATATCTTTTATTATCTATTAATATTTTTCTATCATTCATCTCTCTTTCTGCATTCAAATCTTCTATCTATATATACAATACCTATGTATGTACATTCTTATTATGCATATATATATATTATACACAGGGTCATTAGGTCGCGTCCAACTACGTGTATACAGAATCACACAAGGTATAAGGTAGTGTGTAGACATAGGTAGGTATATAATATAGAAAAGGACCGTAGTTTTTTCATTCATTTTTATCTGATCATATTCCTTCGTTTTTTTTTGTTTTTTTTTTTTTTTATTTCATTCAAAAACGGACTGACCTAAACCTAAACCGACAACGCAGTTAAGGGTAGATAATAGATTAGTAAAACAAGCTAATCTATATTAAAAATTTTTCAAACAAACCTGGAGGCGGATAATAAGTCCCTAAACATGTCAAATTAATTTTATAATCATTTTTTATTTTTTTTTTTTATGCGATCGGGTATAAAATAAAATGGTTTGTCTTTGGTATGAACTTGTATATAAGAATTAGTGATTATTCTATGGATATTTTAGTACTAGACTTGAGAAAGAGTATACTTAGATATTATATAGAAGTCGAGGATAAACGAAATAGAATTGTATTTATATATATATATATATATATATATATATAGCGATTGGACCGCGGTAGAATCGTATTTATATTATATAAGTGTGGGTAGCTAGAATCCAATATAACTGCACACGTTTATAGGGACAGTGGGAATATATTGGAACGGATATTGAAATACTTGTTGGTAGTTTGAGTCGAAGGCGCGAAATGCCTTTCCCGATGCCATCTTGATTGCACACTCGCGCAGAGAGCAACCAACCACGACCGTGAGTTATAGGTAGAGGTATGAATAGGTAGGTATACTACAAAATTGAACGATAATGAATCACGCGGTTGATGATAACACGAGATAGTTTTAAATATCGTTTGGATATAATTGACGCAGAGATATATGAATGGTGAAATATTAAAAAATGAAAATAATGATAAATACGTATAAGTGAAAAAAAAAAAATACAAAAATTCTAAACTATTATACTTATACGTATTTGCCATGAAGGAAGGCGAGATATGGAAACACCCAGTTGAATCACTGCATCGAATCGAGAAATCTCACTCCCCTACTGTGCTGAACCGATGGATAGATAGAGTCAAGATTCAATTAGCTCTAGCTGTCAACCGCATGATACTCGTCGATTCAACAATACCTACACCCCCCCCCCCTCCCCCCCCTCCCAACCAACTGGCAACCCGCCTCACCGCGGCGTCTACTGCGCCAAACCCAACGTAAGCAAGTGAAATACGTGTGAGGGAATATAGAGCCACAAAATCTACCTGGTTATATACGATATACGTATATAAGCGTTCATGAAAGGATATCCTAATATCTACATATAAATCTATATATGCCAATATAAATATATATATGTATAGTTATGTATATACGGAATGAATATCTACGGTCGAGATAGAGTTCCGATGTAGCTCGGAGGTGTTTCGATTTTTTATTAAACTTTTTTTGAAACATATATTTCATCTTTTTTTTTTTTTTATTTAGCTATAGAATTAGAAGAAATCGAATTTTCATTCGATATTACGTCATGTGGTTATTTTCCGGTTTAGGATACATGAAAGCTCTTAATATTTTGAATAAGAAAATTCGATTAGTATATAGAAATAAAATTTCAATTATCGCAGGGTTGAACAGGGCAACCCTGTACTTCGATCATTTCCAAAGGTATATACCTTATACGGCTGGACGAAGCGACGCGACGTTTCGCGCTGATTCACAATCGAGCTCGCAATTTCCCGTCCCTAATTTTTTTTTTTTTTTAATTTTTTTTAATTTTATTTTTATTTGCGGGGGATGATATCTCGCTTGCTCACTCACTCACTCACTCGCTCGCTTGCTTGCTTGCTAGCTCGGTGGCTTGGTGTACGAATGTCGTGCCAAAACCTCCGTGAAAGAATGTCAACAGATTCGTACACCGGTATCATTTAACCGTGGCAAAGCGATGCCAACCATTTTCAATTTATTTCAAGTACCTTTTGGCTCTGGTTATACCTACCTACCTACCTACCTACCTACCTACCTATTCGTTGTGGATGTGGCTACGGCTGCGGCTACGACGATGCGAAATAACCGACTACGACACCCCGGGTCGATGCCAATCTTTCGGTATACACATCCAATGATACCCGAAGCTGATATTGAGATCTCAAAGTTATTTCAATTCAAATATCACCTCCTTTTACCCCGCTCCTTTATGATCGCGAAGGGTTTGAGAGCGAATAAGAAAAATAAAAAAAAAATTGCTTTTCCTTGGTTAAAATTATACATATTGCACATTAGGTATATATACCTATGTATGTATATATAGAATCGAAATTGAGAAACTGTTACTATGATAATTATAGCACTACAATTGTAGAAACTGAATTAAATCAATCCTCCAATATTCCCTCTTCTTTCTATTTGGATACGTTTTTGAGGAAAGTATTTTTAACTTATATACCGTTAAGAGCTGTGTTCTTTTTTTATTATTTTTCTTTTACTACCTTTTATCGAAAAAAAGAAAATTGCGGGTACATAGAAAAGGAAATAGCGAGGTTAGCGTATCCACCGTCTAAACTCTGAGAGATGCTCGTGGCATTATATATTAGATCTCTGCTATTCTTATTCAAGTGGTACCCGGGGCCCCGGTCGTTCTCGTTTATACAGGGGAATAAAAGGATGCGACTTGACCGAAGAGGGCGGGTAGGTATATCAGGGGAATCGAAATATTACGACGATCCTATCGTAGATTGTTAAAAACTGGATCGGCCGCATCGAGTGAGGCATATATTTTTTTCTTCTCTTTTTATTTTACTTTTTTTTTTTTTTTTTTTTCATCTCTGATTCTCTTCTTAGTATATAGATATATATATATTTTTCATTTCGAAACCTTTTTAAGCATCATATCCTTTCTATATCTAAATCCAACAACAGAGTCACCCTATACATATATGTTGTTATATACATATAGATATATAATATATACCTATTGCTTTTAATATACTTTTGTGGACGATCGCCTTTTGTTGTTGGATCAAAAAGTCGAAGTATACCTATCGTAATTTTTTTTTTTTTTTGTTTTTTTTTTATGTATATTATTACTTTTAAATTACATAATATAAGGATAGATATATGTATGTAAATACATAAATTTTATTATATACCTCTAAATAAATGTATTGTTAAATTTACTTATAATTATTTCTCTTTGAATCGATAATAAAATTAAATAAATATATAATAAATTATTAAAGTGTACAAATGTAGTTTGTACAAGAATATTTCTATTTTTTATATTCTTAATATTTCATATTTCCTACGTTATATATCAACCAAACAGCCTGCAGCAGTGCAGCAGTGCACTTTATAATATTAGCAAAAATAATTTGTGTAAATTGTATAGTGAAGGACGTTAGGGGCGGGTAGGGTAGACCGCGACTTTTAACGTTAAGTGAGTTAATATGAATTTAACAAAAATGTAGTAGGCTATATGTGGCATTCCCGTAGTAGTATAAACGTATAATATAACACCGGGGCTTTAAAACTCGGTGGAGTCGCGGTATATATATGCATAGAATTAAAACCACCTAGCGAGTGCAGCAGCAGTAGCAGCAGCTGGTAAGGGATGTAAAAAAATAAGGTAGTTAATGAGCACCAGAGTACTTCTCTCTCTCTCTTTCTCTCTCTCTCTTTTTTTTTTTCTCGTTCTCGCAGAGTAATGTAATAATAAGCAAGGAACAAGTCGGTAAACTCCTACCAGTATAACACAGAAGCTCGAAAAACCTCGCTAGGAAAACCTTTAAATTTAACAATTTCGCTTCAGAAATGAACCTCGTCAAGCACCACGCGGTGCAGGTAGTACACGATTGCTTTTATATTACACCTCTACTATAACGCTCGTAATTCCCTCGCTTCAAATAATCCCCCCCCCCCCCCTGGCCCTCCTTACACTCCGCATGTTTCTCTAAGTTAAAAAAAAAAAAAAAAATTTGAAAATAAAAAAGTTTGTCGATCAATTTTTATTTTTATTAATAATAAGAGGAAATAAATAATCGATTAATTAAATTCCTAGTTATTATACTCCCTCGCAACGTATAATTATCATCCTTAAAAGTATAAAATTTTGTTTAAATATAGAATTTTTAATTTTTTTTTTTTGTATTTATTATAACGAATCTGTTAAAATTTGAGACAAGTAACTGCTGCGGTAAACTCAGAACCAAAATTTCCCTTTGTAGATTTCTATGGTAGGTATAGAGTTAAGTTTCGTGTCCTCGAGTCTACCGCACGGTTCTTGAACTCTGGGTCCAAGTATAAGGGTAGGGAAGTAAGGGTGGAGAGGGGGTAAAATAATGGGGCGAGTTTGTACGGCAGCTAAAGGACTGACAGAGATTGCAGTAGGATACAAGGATTCTATAATTATTTGTACGTCAGTTTCTTGCGATAAGAAGTTTTGTTTCCTGTCGTCTGATATCCTCCCTTTTACATTTTCGCAGTTTTCTCATTTCTCATTTCTATTTACTCTCTTTCCTCGTTCCCTACGAGCTCAGTAATCTCGTGACGATATTTCTTCGTGTATTTTATATATATATACTATATATATATATATGTATATCGTATACACCTACGTACCCTTGGTGGTTTCTTTTTTCCCGAATGGACTGACTGCTGAAAACTGAGGAACACAACGACGACGATGTAGACTATATAATAATATGTATATTCGAGAAGAGAAAAAGCTAGCCAGGGCCCTGGAGCCATTCTCATTTCTCATTCCTCTTTTAACAATACAAAAGCAAGAAGGAGAAATTGAATTGGAAACATCATTAAACGACGCGAGGTGGAGAGGCGCATTTCACGCCCCGTAGATCTTAAACCGTTTGTAAACCCACGAGTTTCAACGGCGGAAATAATACAACTTTGTGTTCTCCACGATCAAAGCTTACGTATACCTACCTACCTACCTACCTACCAGCCTTCGGTCCACCCTCAATCTTCCTTCAGGTTGATCAGTAGTTTTATTGTATTTTTTCCATGTCTATTTCATCGCATATCAAACGCACTCACAGATATAGTCTCACGCGTCTGTACACACATGGCATTATAGAATTTGTCTTTCTCTGTTTTTTTTTTTTATTTTTTTTTTATTTAATCAGAAAAATGTAACTATGAGGTAATTTAGAATTTCTTTTTTACTATAAGAATTTAGGTAGGTATATAAATAATTGTGTACATCTAGGTATGTATATACCACGGGGTTATTTTAGACAACGAAACTTCCGTCTCTTTATTATCTGGTTTATATATAATTTTAATAATGAAAGAAATTTTCTTTCAAACTTGTGATATTTAAAATAATAATAAAAAAAAAAATGAAAAAATAATAAAATAAATAAATAAACAAGTAAAACAAACAATAGAATCACATCGTTACACAGATTTTATATACCTGTGTATATGTGTGTTAGCACCGTTGTGTCTACCGCGTGGGGAATGAAGAATTGTTCAAGGAGTCTTTTGTTTGCGAAATAAACCTGCGTCTTGATAAATAAAGGAGTAGCTCCAAAAAGCAAAAAGCGCACTGCGCAAAAACACGCTAAGAAGTCATGCAATTTAAAGAAATAGAAAATACAAAAAAGAAACTTTTTTTGTTTTTGTTTAAAACGATCATTTGACAAAAATTTTTTTAATGTTTTTTTTTTTTTAATTTATTTATTTAAGTATTTGTTTATTTAACTTAATGTCATTCGGTGGGTGTAGGGCGGATGTTGATTGGATACGATTTTTCATTTAAATATTCAACGTTCGTAGCTTGAGGAAACATGTTTAAAACTCTTAGCATAGAATCGACGATTTGTCCGATACTCCAATAGTGGTATTTGTATTCTGGTTCTCGTTTTGGATCTTGATTTACAATATCTCGAAGAATTTTACCATCAGGACAAAAAAATATAATTCTGGGGACGTATGCACCATCCGGAAAAAATTTTACTGGCAGTTTTTGCTCCGTTGAACTTTCGACGTTTACCATAACGAAACTAATAAGCATATATACGTATATATATATACATATATAGATATACATATAATATTTTCGTAAGGATTTAAATATCGGAAGATATTGAATTTAACAAGGATTATTATTGATCTGCCTTACCGTTTACTCAAATCGAGCAATTTTAACGAATTTGAAAATTTCAAACTCAAATTTTCACAGGCCGGACATCCCGCTTTGTGTATAACAACCATTATCGGTTTACGACTTTTTTTCCCTTCGATAAAACCATCGTTAACGGTTTTCCATTTATACAATTTTCCGAATCCATGATCGTCAGGATTTTCATTATAAATACTTTGGGCAAACACATTTCCAACTAACTTATCAGTTAAATGAAATAAATTCAGCGCTATCAATTGCGCGAAACATTTTTTCATGATTTTCTTTAAAAAATAATTAAAAAAAAAACAAAAAAAATATAAATAAAAATAAAAAAATACTTTTTATGAAGGTTAATAAATTTTCACTAAAATCATTCTGCTTCATATTTCACACTGCATAATTACAATTTTGAATAATCATTCAGCGGGCTCATTGGTCAATGTAATATGCCGTTAGATCGCAGCACTAAACAAACGCTGTGTTACGTCAGATTGGATTTTCGTCTACTTCTGGTTATTTACCGACAACACTGATATTATGTGAACTTTGTAACCGACTGTAATAGCAGCCAAAGCATCGTCTCTCGAAAATTATTCGAACCGAGAAGGGCGGTTACTTTTTAGCACATGAGATCGTAACTCTATATAATTGTCTAGTTTAAGATCGTGAGATCTTAACCTCATGGCATTGTCATTAATTTCGGGAAATCCCAGTTCAGATGTAAGCATCGGTCAGCTGTGTTCGACGCCCATTCTCTATAGTAGTTGATAATAGTACAAATATCCTAAACCATATGTGATTCGATGAATTAAAATCGTTAAATTAAAATGGAGTTAACTGGATTATTAAAACAAGCTGTAATATCGAACGATTTTGGATTACGAAAAATTTATCCGTGGAGTGTTAGTCACGATGAAAATATAAAGGCTAGAATAGATTGTAGGAACATTAGTCCCGATGAACAAATTTATTTATCCGATATTTTAGGCGGTCAATTTCCAAATATTAAAGATGCTTTTGTAGGAAGAATCGAAAACCCTTATTTATGGTCACGTTATGTTTTACAATATGAAGAAATGAGGGCTGATTATATATCAAGCAGTGTAAGGGAACAAATAGTTATACACGCTACCTCGATCTCAGGTGCTTATGAAATAGCAGGTAAATTTTATCTACAAAAAGTTTACTTAAATGTATTTATTCAAACCGCATATGAACTATTATTATTATTATTATTATTATTTGCGTCTGCTCTTATTGTCGTGTTATTCGAGTATGTATTTTAGCAGGCGTATTGGATGTTTGTTTTTTTCCATATACTAATGTTATTTATTTGCATTCGCGTTGTTTCTTTAAACGTATATTATTATAAAAAGATGTATACTTGTCTTTTGACAATGTCACACCTTTGTTATCTAATTCAATTGATCATTTGTATAAAAATTTTTGCAAAGAAATAATAAAATTCTATAATGAAATATCTATATCTATTTCAGAGTATGTAAAAAAGTAATATATAGTTATAGGAAATAGTGTATTATGCCTTAGAATTTGATTAAAATTCTATTCATTTTTCTCGAATTTTTTTTTTTTATTCTAGAGAACAACTTTGACTGGAGATTTGTAAATCGATATAAGTACGGTAAAGGTGTAAGTTTTGCAAGAGATGTGAACTATTCAGCACGTCAAGCGACACAAACGGATGCTTACATCGTAGCTGGTATACTTATGTCGACTAGTAAATTGGGAAACTATGGAACGTGTATTCCACCAGATAATTACGACACTACAACTAATCATAAAAAGACTGTCTATGTGAAATATTACGACAATGATTTTTACCCGTATTATATAGTGCATTGAAATGATAAATATGTAGATGTATTGGCGAGTGCGGCGAGCAATATTTTATGTATATTTGTTTAAAATTTTTAAAAATAATAATTTTATTGAAAGTGTTGACAGATGTCTGCGGTATGGCTGATATAACTTTTGTAAATAGTAAATATTGTTTATATAATGAGATATAGCTATATAATAGTTTCCTAAATTGAGTATATAAGATGAAAATTTCTTCCCAACTTCATCAGTGAGAATAATAACCGATATTCAAAATGAAGATTGTCTGCTTGTTCGTTTGTACTTTTGTATTCGTTCTGGTTACCGGAATTCAAGCTACCGAAGTTCCACAACCTACTAAAGGACCACCAGTCACAGTTCCGCCAACAACTGAACCTCCAAGATGTCAATGCACATCAAAACAAGTTGCATCCGACAAAAACCGTGGCTGCAGAACTTGTGAAGACCTCAATTGTCCCAGAGGATGGGTATGTAGAAACGTACGGAGAGACAAGAAGAGACGTTGCTGCCGTTGCGAACCTGTTTGCGTGAGAATTTTCGGTTAAGAAACTGAGAAAAACCCTTGGCTAAATATCTACACAACTCGAACTGAAAAGTTACATCCGCTGATCTAAGAATACAGAGAAAAACAACATCGACTACTACAACGAACATGTAAGGATGAGCGAAAACTTCAAGTTAGAAGACTCTCCGATTCTCACTTAGGCAGCAAATCATATTATTACTAATAACAACTAGTTCTATGTAATTTTTGAGGTACACTGTGTAATATTTTTTGATACGAACATGGATCTGTAAAAAGGCTATATTTTGAGGATTAATATCTCTGGCGATCTTTTATAAGTAAGGGATTTCGGACGAAAAAAAGAAATTGTCCATTTTATTTTTCTGTGTATTTTTTTAGCACCGATTGTTGGAGAATGTAATAGCACAAATACTACGTCAAGTACTTAGCTGTGACACAAGTCGCATATATTTACGCACCCAAGTATAATAAAATAAACTATTTAGAAAAATAAAACATTTTGTGGTGTCGATATTTTATTCCTATACCATAAAAAAAATTCTATTTCAGTTGAATAATTACTGCTAAAGTAGTTTGACTAATATTTAAACTGTAAATTTTACCGAAGACCACGATCATCAGTTTTGTTATAGTAAACTAAAGAGTCGAGATGAAGGTTTCCTATTTCCTATGACTAAAGTAAAGACTTTAGTTATAATTTTATTGACTTTTAGCCATATTACATAAAGTGCATTGAAATTATAAATAAGTATACAATATACTGGTGAGTACCGCGATCGATGGAAATATTTTATGTATATTTAGTCTACACGTTTCAAAACAATAATGTCGTTCAAAATATTGACAGTCGCCAGAGAGCTATGGTGTGACTGTCGATATTATTCCTGTAAATAGTAAATTTTGTTTATGATGAGGAATACCTATGTTTTCCTAAATTAAGTATATAAGATGAAAATTTCTTTTCAACTTCATCAGTGAGAATAATCACCGATATTCAAAATGAAGATCGTCTGCTTGTTCGTCTGTACTTTCATATTCGTTCTGGTTACTGAAATTCAAGCTGGCGGAGTTCCAGAACCTCCACCAGGACCAGGACCGATCATAATTTCACCACCTATTATTATAGGACCACCAATCACAATTAGTCCACCAATCATAGTTCCACCAACCGAACGTCCAAGATGTCAATGCTCACGGAAACAACTTTCGTCCGATGCAAACCGTGGCTGCAGAACTTGCAACGACCTTGCTTGTAAACCAGGATGGGTATGCAACAACGTACGAAGAAACAATAAGAGACGTTGCTGCCGTTGCGAACCTGTTTGCGTAAGAATTTGGGGTTAAAAAACTGAAAAAAAAAAAAACCCTTCGCTAAATATAACTATACAATTCGAACTGCATGATTATAACTGATCTAAGAAGAGAGAGAGAGAGAGAGAGAGAGAGAGAAAAAACATCAATTATTATAACATGCACATGAGGATGACCGAAAACTTCAAGTTAAAAAACTTCGATTCTCACTAAGGCAGCATATCATGTTATTGTTTATAACAACTAATTTCACGTTATTTTTTAGGTATATTGTGTAATAAATTTTGACATGAACATGGATCTGTGAAAGGGTATTTTGAAAATTAATATCTTTGATGATCTTTAATGAGTAAGGGATGTTGGACAAAAAAAAAAAATTGTCTATTTTATTCTTCGTTTATTATTTCATCACCGATTGTCAGAAAATGTAATGACACAAATAAGCTGTAACACCATTCACATATACTTACATACCAAAGAATAATAAATTGAAATATTTAGAAAAAAAAAAAATATATATCTTATGGAGTTTATATTTTATCCCTATACCATAAAACAATTCTATTTCAGTTGAATAATTACTGTTACAGTAGTTTGACTAATATTTAAACTGTAAATTTTACCACAGTTGAGATGACAAACGTTTTCGAATAACAATTCAGAGGTTAAAGTGGCAAATATGTCCTACAAATCATCAGTTTTATTATATATATAAAAAATTGAACTATGCCTTTAAATCTGATCACAATTCTATTCATTTTTCTCCAATTTTATATTGTAAAGAACAACTTCGACTGGAGACTTGTGAATCGTTATAAGTACGATAAAAAACGTAAATTTTGCAAAAGATGTGGACTATTCGGCGCGTCAAGCGAAACAAATCGATGTAAATTTGGAAACTATGGAACGTGTATTCCACGAGATAATTACGACTCTACGGCTAATCATAAGAAGATATTCATTGTCTATGTGAAATATTACAATGACTTTTATCCGTATTACATAAAGTGTATTGAAATTATAAATACAGCTTGTCTATTCGGTTTAGTAGTCAGTTCCTGACGTTCGCTGCCGTCAAATAACGAAAAAATTCAGAAGTCAAAACAACAGTATCTTTAAAATGGAGATTAAATATCGCGGATGTCAAAACAGCTTAGCATGATGTTTTTTGAACGAGATTTAAGGAGACCCGGTAGTGAAATTCTAATCCTATGATACGTATAAATGCCTAAAGACTGCCGATTTTTATTGTGCATGATTTTGGATAAGAAATGATGTCCTACGTCGAAAAATAATTCCCCTAAAATCTTCGCCATTTTCGAAATTTTTGTTATTTAACGGAAAAGAATTTCGCAAAATCCATGCGTGAAGTTGTTCGAAATAGTCAACAGGACATGTGGAAAAATCGGTGAATCTTTATATCAAGTATTGAAGGAGGAGATATGGTTTCAAGTAAATAAAAACCACTAAGAGGCCGTTTTTTGTACTAGCAAGCTCTTCAATTTTATGTTTTATGACTTCATGAGCTAGAAGTAGTGGAAGTAGCAGGAGTGAGACGGGAAAGTCGTAAAAATATTCATAGTAATGGAGTTTGTATATTCATATAAATTTCAGTCTACTATAAATACAAATCTCATTACTATAAATTTTTGTTTTTTTGTAACGCATGCACGATTTTTTCGTTGTTTTTACATATTAAGCGGGCCTAAAGTGACCGTTTTCAAACCAGCAGGCAAAAAAAATTCAAAAAGCCCGCTACGCCGGGCAGCGGGCGTTTTATAATTTTTTTTGCCCGCTATTCGAGTAGCGAGCGTTTTCATGTTTTTTTTGCCCGCTAAAATATTTTTCAATATATTCAAGAAAATTATCAATAACTGAGATAAAATCTAATAAGTACATAGTGGCCGTTTTAGAAAACGGTCACATCAGTCCCGCTTAATATTAAGAAATCGAAAAAATCTATACATGCGTTACAAGAAATATGGTGTGCACCTAGGGCTAAGCGGGTTTTTTAACCTCGTGTGGTTGCAGTACTCGGTCTAAAAAAGCCCACTTTACGCCCTTGGTACACAATATACTATTTTTTACTTTCCCGTCTCACACTTGCTGCTTGTGTTACTCCTAGGTCTGTATCTGGTGACAGAAAAAGTCATAAAACATGAAATTGCGGAGCTTGCTAGTAAGAAAAACGGCCTTTTAGTGATTTTTATTTACTTGAAAACATTTCTCCTCCTTCAATACTTGATATTAAGATTTGCCGATTTTTCCACATATCCTGTTGACTATTTCGAACAACTTCACGCATGGATTTTGCAAAATTCTTTTTCGTTTAAAAATAACAATTTTGAAAATGGCGAAGATTTTGGCGGAATTATTTTTCGACGTAGGATATGATTTCTTATCGAAAACCATGCACAAGAAAAAATCGGCAGTCTTTTGGCATATATGTATCATAGGGCTAGAATTTCACTATTGGATCCCCTTAAAAGCGTCAATTTACGATAGTCCCAACTTTTGCCGAGTGACTCAACCGAATAGACAAGCTGTAAGTACACAATATACTGGCGAGTGCCGCGAGCGATGGATATATTTTATGTATATATTTATTCTAAACGTTTTGAAACAATGTTATTTAAAGTATTGATAGTCGCCAGAGCGCTGCGGTATGACTGCAGATATTATTTTTGTAAATAATAAATATTGTTTATGACGAAGTATATCTATGTTTTCCTAAATTGAGTATATAAGATGAAAATTTCTTGACAACTTCATCAGTGAGAATAATAACCGATATTCAAAATGAAGATCGTCTGCTTGTTCGTCTGTACTTTCGTATTCGTTCTGGTTACTGAAATTCAAGCTGGCGGAGTTGAGCCACCTACTCCAGAACCACCAACCACAGTTCCGCCAACAACTGAACCTCCAAGATGTCAATGCACAGCGAAACAAGTTGTATCCGACAAGAACCGTAGCTGCAGAACTTGTGACGACCTCAATTGTCCCAAAGGATGGGTATGTAGGAACGTACTGAGAGAAAAGAAGAGACGTTGCTGCCGTTGCGAACCTGTTTGCGTGAAAATTATCGGTTAAAAAACTGAGAAAAACCCTACGCTAAATATCTACACAACTCGAACTGAAAAGTTACATCCGCTGATCTAAGAATAGAGAAAAAACAACATCGACTACTACAACAAACATGTAAGGATGAGCGAAAACTTCAAGTTAGAAGACTCTCCGATTCTCACTTAGGCAGCAAATCATATTATTACTTATAACATCTAGTTCTATGTAATTTTTGAGGTACACTGTGTAATATTTTTTGATACGAACATGGATCTGTAAAAGGCTATATTTTGAGGATTAATATCTCTGGCGATCTTTTATAAGTAAGGGATTTCGGACGAAAAAAAGAAATTGTCCATTTTATTTTTCTGCGTATTTTTTTTTTATCACCGATTGTCGGAGAATGTAACAGCACAAATACTACGTCAAGTACTTAGCTGTGACACTTATAGTCACATTTATTTACCAGTACCGAAGTATAATAATAAAAAAAAATAAATTAGAAAAACATATCCTACCACGTCTATATTTTATACCTACACCATAAAACAATTTTATTTCAGTTGTATAACTATTACAGTAGTTTGACTAATATTTAAACTTGAAATATTATCGCAGATGGGAGGAGAAGCGTTTCCGAACAACAATCAGGTATAAAAGTGAGAAATATGTCCTCTAAATCATCAGTACCTATCGTTATAGTGAACTACAGGGTTGAGATGAAGGTTTCCTACTTGCTCTCCTTTACTTTAGTTATAATTTTATTGAACCAGTTTGAACTTGACGAAGCTGTGCCACAGGCTCACTAGGAGTCGGTCGCACCTCCGGATCAAAGATCTTGTCTCTACTTTTGGGGGTGTTTTCTGATATCAGAATATGAATTACCTGCTAAATAACTCTCCTGATTGGGCCTTCGTTCTTCCAATTTGCACAATATACTGTACCGATGGGCATTAAATGAGTTTGGCTTATTGCCTCGGAATTGCCAGTGCTGCCAGTGAAATTATTGGGACTGACAATGTTTTCAACATTTTCAATTGAAAGGGGATTTTTGAATTCATCAAACGAACGCTACGATTGTTAGAAGACGAGAGACAATATGTTAATAGACACAAAATAAGATGATTTTATACCTAGGATGATAAGTCTTGAGAATCTAGTGTACAATAACTACGTAATTCAATGTACAAATTTGCACTGTAATGTGGAATTTTATAACGCTCAACCACAATGAATTATTTCGGGGAAATTAGCCAGACTCATTAACTGCTCATCGGTACACTATATTGTGCAAGTTGGAAGAGCGAAAGCCCAATCAGGAGAGTTATGTAGCAGGTAATTTATATTTTGGTACCAGAAAACACCTCCAAAAGTAGAGACAAGATCTTTGGTCCGGAGGTGCGACCGACTCCTAGTCAGTCGGGAATGGCACATCATCCTTATGAGTATCAAATACCATGTCCACCACGATGTGAAGCTACAGAACTTATATTGGACGGACAAAACAATTGTTTAAATTGTGGATCCTATGATTGCTTACGGGAATACGAGTGCACGATGGAAAAAGCACCCCAGGGAAAACAAGGCCGATGTTTTTGCCTACCTACGTGCGTGCCACGATTCATAGGAAGAAAATAGGAAAACTGTTGTTGAATTTATACAAAAAATCTTCTCAGATATGATATGAAGAAAGAAGGAAGAACATACGAACCTCTAAAAATTAGTTAATACTGCCGCAGCTTGACAACTTCTAATTCTTACAGACGTGCATTTTTTAATTATGTAATAATCTTGATCTATAGGTATATACGCGAGGAGTGAATCACAGGAGTACCAAGTACCACTACCTCCAAATTTTTATTTATTTTTTTTTCGTTTTGTTCCTTTCTCAATATTACTTTTAATTGATCTTCTTTTATGAGAGCGTGTGTTGCATGTTATTACGTGTGACGCATGCAAATACTTACCGAAAACTAGGATCAGGTCACATTCAGAAATTAATTGGGAAAATTTAATTGTACTTGGTAATGTCCATTGATTTTAATACTTTTGTAGATTGAATGACTGCAACACTATTTTTGTGGGAAATACCACATTTATGTACTTAGCGAAAGCTTTTTGCACCAGAGGTGCTTTTTGGGGGTTAGGTCTTATATCACGGAGATACCTATATTTTTCACGTCGTATAAAGTGTCGTAGAAGCATATGACATGCAGGCCGAAAGGAGATGGCAACATTCCTGGTGGGCGACTACTTCGTTCCGAAAGGAACTGACAATGGCAACATGGTTGGGTGGCGACGACGATGGAGACGGAGAGGACGAAAATTGTTGATCGGACTGAGGGTGTCTGTAAATCGAAATGTTATATCTCAGCTCTCCGTGCGCCGATTGCATAAAAATTGGGCTTAAATGAAAGCTATTTAAACCCATATTTTGAGATAAATATTTGAATCTCGTGTATAACTCGAGTCGGAATAAAATACGGATAATACAATCGCCGTATAGGCCGGAGAGCTCTCATGCGGGTATAGAGACTCGGTCGAGTCCCGCACCGTGCGTTGAAAATTCTTTTTAATGTACTTGGCGCGAGACTCTACCGAGTCTCTTGATTCCAAACGTTTTGAAACAATATTATTCAAAGTATTAATAGTCGCCAGAGCGCTGCGGTATGACTGCAGATATTATTTTTGTAAATAATAAATATTGTTTATGACGAAGTATACCTATGTTTTCCTAAATTGAGTATATAAGATGAAAATTTCTTCCCAACTTCATCAGTGAGAATAATAACCGATATTCAAAATGAAGATCGTCTGCTTGTTCGTCTGTACTTTCGTATTCGTTCTGGTTACTGAAATTCAAGCTACCGGAGTTCCAGCACCTACTAAAGGACCACCAGTCACAGTTCCGCCAGTAACTGAACCACCAGTCACAGTTCCGCCAACAACTGAACCTCCAAGATGTCAATGCACAGCGAAACAAGTTGTATCCGACAAGAACCGTAGCTGCAGAACTTGTGACGACCTCAATTGTCCCAAAGGATGGGTATGTAGGAACGTACTGAGAGAAAAGAAGAGACGTTGCTGCCGTTGCGAACCTGTTTGCGTGAAAATTATCGGTTAAAAAACTGAGAAAAACCCTACGCTAAATATCTACACAACTCGAACTGAAAAGTTACATCCGCTGATCTAAGAATAGAGAAAAAACAACATCGACTACTACAACGAACATGTAAGGATGAGCGAAAACTTCAAGTTAGAAGACTCTCCGATTCTCACTTAGGCAGCAAATCATATTATTACTAATAACAACTAGTTCTATGTAATTTTTGAGGTACACTGTGTAATATTTTTTGATACGAACATGGATCTGTAAAAAGGCTATATTTTGAGGATTAATATCTCTGGCGATCCTTTATAAGTAAGGGATTTTGAACGAAAAAAAGAAATTGTCCATTTTCTTTTTCTGTTTATTTTTTATCACCGATTGTCGGAGAATGTAACAGCACAAATATCACGTCAAGTACTTAGCTGTGACACTTATAGTCACATTTATTTACCAGTACCGAAGTATAATAATAAAAAAAAAAAAATTAGAAAAACATATCCTACCACGTCTATATTTTATACCTACACCATAAAACAATTCTATTTCAGTTGTATAACTATTACAGTAGGTTGACTAATATTTAAACTTGAAATATTATCGCAGATGGGAGGAGAAGCGTTTCCGAACGACAATCAGGTATAAAAGTGAAAAATATGTCCTCTAAATCATCAGTACCTATCGTTATAGTGAACTACAGGGTTGAGATGAAGGTTTCCTACTTGTTCGTCTTTACTTTCGTTATAATTTTATTGAACCAGTTTGAACTTGACGAAGCTGTGCCACGGGCTCAGTCGGAAATGGCACATGATCCTTATAAGTATCAAATACCATGTCCGCCACGATGTGAAGCTACAGAACTTATATTGGACGGACAAAACAATTGTCTAAATTGTGGATCCTATGATTGCTTACGGGAATACGAGTGCATAATGGAAAAAGCACCCCAAGGAAAACAAGGCCGTTGTTTATGCCTACCTACGTGCGTGCCACGATTTATAGGAAGAAAATAGGAAAACTGTTGTTGAATCTTTACAAAAAATTTCATCAGATATGATATGAAGAAAGAAGAAAGAACATACGAACCTCTAAAAATTAGTTAATACTGCCGCAGCTTGACAACTTCTAATTCTTACAGACGTGCATTTTTTAATTATGTAATAATCTTGATCTATAGGTATACGTTATGTATTTCTAGAAGACTAATTGAAAATTGTCACCGTTAATTTTCTACGAATGGGGAATAATCTTGACAAAAAATTAGGGAATTATTTTCTATATTTATTACCGATTATCAGAGAATATTTTACGCAGCACAAATACTAACATTAGTTATATATTTAGCTGTGAAATTTGTCACAGATGTTTCTGTATGCGAATAAAAAAAAAATATCAAAAATACAAAAAACCAAACTGAAGAATTATTATACACCTGATTGTTTCGTCTATATTTAATATTATTATTTTTCAATTTTTAACATACAAGATTACGGGTAGGAAAATACAACGACCATGCACTTGTACTGCTGCTCCGAAGCGGGGTGTCTCTTGAAACTCCGAATATGATCGCGAATCGTAAAAGTAACAACTGATAAGGCAAGTGCTATTTCACTTTACCGCAAATTCTGCCTTATCAGAATGTTATAGTGCGGATAAAAACGTTAACGCGTGTGACTCTACTTGCTTGTAAACAAAAATCGGCAGAATAACATACACTTTATTCTCGATAAACTTATATAAGATATGATAGCATGTATTACATAGCAGGAATTGTCTCAAAAGGATGGCAACCGGATAGCCTCACGTTTTGATCATTTATTATTGTTATGTCCCTATGTCTAAACTATTTCTACAGTGAAATAAAAATCTTACAGAATAGCCATTAGCTTGTCATGTGTATAGAATACGATCTACTTACCACTCTGGATCTCAAAACATAGGAGAAAAATCAAAAGCTGTATCCAAAATAATAATCCTTTTGGCAATGAGAGCTGAAAGAAAATCACTTCACTGTCGGAAAATAGATTATATGTATGGCTTTTGTCCATACGATGGGGTTTGTTTAAAAACACCAATTTCACTATACACATTCTAACCTTATGATATAAGATACAAATATATTCTACATATGAAGAATGAGAACTCCACTCACTTATCACATATTATTTATTTATATTTCACTTATTTATTACATATTATTTATTATATTATTGACTGTAAAACGTTGCACGAAATCTTTCGTACTAACACGCGATATCGGATATCGGATACGAAATTTTGTTTTTTCGATGATACTACTATTCATTATACTAAATTTTTAGTATATGCTTGCCGAAAACTAAGTAACAAAGAATAAGTCCGATAAGAATGAGAGATGTGAAAAATAGTAGCGAATTATTGTTTTCTTTGTTTTTATTTTTTTCTGCGCCACGAATTTTCACTTTTACAGATTCGTATTAAATACGTATTCATATGTGTATGAAAAACTGCAACAACTAATGATGGAGAAAATTATACGCGGGAAGTAGCTCACTCTGATTCCAAAATCGTCAGCCATCCTCGATAAGCCCGTTAGGTTAGGTTTCAAATCAAGACAAATAAACTTGGCAATGAAACGAATTCTTATATTTATCGACAATTCCGCGAACTTTGAAAATGCAGTATTTATATCGATATTCTTCATACCATTTATAGAGAAGTAATATCATCCACCGATCGAATAAGCAATAAAACTTTTGAACGCAATAAACAAATGAAAATGATATGGAAAGAACGCGTACCTACCCCCTCCGGAACCTGCTGCCGTAATAGCTAAACAATCGAATATCGCGATCTCGCGTATAAAATGTATGGCTATAACAGCAAATTTCAATGAATTAAATTAGGCGAACTGAAGTAGTTTAACTCACAAAAATCCCGAGTATTTCTTTATAGGTAAATCGTTAATAATTTCAATAAGAACGGTAGAAAAACTTTTGGCGGGATTTGCTCACACTCCTCGACAAAAAGTTAACTGACTGTTGACCGGCGCGCTGTGGGTGGGTGGGGGGGATTTCAGGATGTGTAACACGGACTCCGGAGGAATACGATTTATTATAGGCACCATGATCAAAGTACTCAAATAATCATGCAGATCATCGTGTGCGGATTACGAAACGATCGAAGAAAAAATTACTCTATTGGAGACTCCGCGGACTGTTGTTTACTTCAATCTGTATCACTAAAAATTGTAGAGATTTTGCTGAACATTTTTTTCATTCGCTTGTTGGAATGCGATGTGAAAAAAGATCCTCCTTTCGAATTTTTTGGTTAATTTATTCATCTACTCTGGATATTTAATCGCATATCCGGTATGATAAATTCATACCCAGAAAATTAGTTATTTATTACGTTATTTTGATACGGTGTATATATTTTTCTAATTATTCTTATTCAGTTTGCATCATACTTTAGAACACTTTATTTCTACCAACGGTCTTACCGACAACGAACCATTCCGATAGAGATGAAGTAGGCTCTTATTTCTACCAGCGGAAAGTGAAATAGCACTGCCTTACCACTTGTAGCACTTGATCGTTTTCCTAGTTTCAGCGTGCACCTGCTTCGAGGGCAGCACAAGGTGGGACTTAGTTCAAAACGCGCTATATGAGCTCGTTTTCCCGCCGCATTTCTGTATCGCATTTTTCTTGTTTCTCAAACCATAGACTTGTAATTTTGAAGTCGTGCGTCAACAACCAACCATTGAGAAGCGTTCCGACTGTGATCGTTCGTACCTCATTCGTCAGAACATTTTCTCGTCATAAATTCAATGATACAGTATTAATACACGAGATGTCGCTGTTTGGTGTAAAAAAAAAAAGATACCGCCTTTCATAGGATTGTGAACCAAGATATTCGGGGAATCACCGGCGCTTCGATAAAGATTTCGTAGAATTAGTGATGCGATCAGTCAGTTGTGTCGCATTTAGATTTGGAGAGTTGGAGTCTTTCGTGCCATAAGAAAGACTAGCATTCAGATGTGAACTATCCGAAATCGTAGAACGTTCTTTTTATTCGCACATTGTCATACTAAATCAATAAGATAAAAAATGGAATTAATCGATGAAGCTAGAACCAACAACGACTTTGGTTTACGAAAAAAATTTCCATGGACTGGCGGACACCAATACAGTCCTTGGACAGAAATCGTAACAGATTTTTCGGAAACATCCTTTGTGGAAAATCTTCTATCACCTATATTCATCTTTAAAACTCCAGTCATTAGACGAATAGAAAATCCGTATTTGTGGGCTCGATATGTGCTTAGCTATGAAGAACTGAATGTCCATCATCCTCACGCTGTGACGGAGCACTACGTCATACATGCTACGTCGTTGAGAAATGCAAATAACATTGCAGGTAAAATTAGTAATTATCAACAATTATAATATAGTTTATTAAAAATTGTAATGTAGCTGTTGTTTTAATAATTTGCAAAAACTGATCATAATTCTTCAGTATATATTCTTTAATTACCATTTTCATATGTTTACAGACGTGAATTTTGACTGGCGACGAGTGAATCGTGGTCGGTTTGGTCAAGGAGTTAGTTTTGCAACAAGCGCAAGTTACGCCAAAAAATATGCTTCTGGTAAAGACGTTTATATCATTGCCGGTATCCCCATTGCCAAAAAAACTTTTGGGAATTATGGTACAAAGATTCCTCCTGATTGTTACGACACTACAGGGGATTTCAGAGGCCATGTGAAGGTCAAGTATTATGACAGTGACTTCTATCCTTATTACATAGTGGAGTAAACTGGAAGGATATAAGTCTGTTAGGAATTAAGACTCATTGATAATATTATAAGATTTTGACAACAATCAAGTACTGAATAATTATCAGTAATTTTATACATTATATATCTACACTAGGAGTATTGTAACTGAATGAGTTCATTGTTGTATTTTTAAATAGTTTTATTGTTGTTTTAACATCGCTTAGTATAATCATCAGCGCTTTTGCGATCTTTTTTTTTTTTTTAAATATATTTGATGAATCTGATAAGAAAACAAATTGTATTGAATTAGTATTTTCCATTTACGATCAATAATGTTTCATCTTGCATGAAGTTTTGAAACCTATGTATGTAGAGTCGAAAGTTTCATTGGAGAGTTTATTCAATGTCAGTATTATTTACTAGTTATTTGAATTTTGAATAATTATGAATATATTTTGGATTTCTTATAAATATGTGTAAGGTAGCGATTCAAGAATGGAATACCCCAAATCATTCTTGACTATTAATAGCTGTTGATAAACTTTGGGGAAAAATTGTTCTCAAGAGTTTGGACATTAATTTTTCTTAAATAAAAATATATAAAATTCAATTACATAATGTAACTAATTTACTATACTTGAATTGATGGCCTGCATCCTATCGTACTAAATGTATCCCTATAAATATAATATAAATCTGATATAAAGATTGTAATTGAAAAGTAGAAAAATTCCGAGCAGACAATCGCGTGGATATAAAAATTTATCAGCATGTTTAAAATTGAAAATTTTTAATAATTTGCATATAAAAATACTAAAATTTCATCGTTATATAGATATATGAAATAATATCTGTATATTTGATGGAAATGAAAAATTAACAACAAAAAAGAAAGACGATAAAAACGATAAATTATAAAAAATCATTATTAAACTTTTATAAGCATTATAAACTGTAGCGAAAAAAAAAACGAAAAACTCATTACATAATCCCGATTTTGGTGTTATTGTGACATTGAGTTTACAGTGGAAATCGGGACTTTTGAATGAGTCTTGATTAATCATAATCTTCGTAATCTGGCGGTACGCAGGAAGCTACCGGATCACAAGGACTCTGTACACATGATACAGTCCCCAGGACACAAGTTTGTCCACGGGCGGCACATGGCGGATCAAGAAGTGCACAAGGACCAACAGCACCAGAGAGTTTATCGCCCAAGCAGGAATCGTTAACTGGAAAAAAAGGGTTATGATTATTATTATTTTGGCGACCTTTTTAATTTATGTAATAAGAAAAGCTGAGAATTGAGATGTAATAGGTAAAGTCTCTGATTTGATTCAAAGTCCGAATAATTATTTCGATCTTGCTGAAGAAAAATTTCAGTAAAATGTAAACTAAGTATGTTTGAATTTGTATTGAATGTATGTTGTTATGTAATATAATCGATTTGATCCTTACACTCGACGCATTTTTCATCGTGGCAACAACCTGTGCAGCATTCCGCACTCCGGACGCACTAAAAATGGAAATACATTTGATTTAATTTGAAAAATCGAAAAAAAAAATCAAGAACAAACTTTTTTTTTTTTTATGCTACAGTGAAACTGATTGTTTGAAACTTACTGAGTTTGTGTTTTTGATACAACTCTGCTTAGGGGCACCCTGCGAAATATTAATCAGCACCGTAAACGTTAAAAACGTTAAAACCACTGTGGCCGTGTACCGCATCTTCCTTACGCGATACAAAACTGAAAATACAATCGCAAAATCATTATGTATAAAACACTGGTGCACAATTTAGCATATATCCTCAATATAGTGTAAACAATTTTAATTTCTGTAATAAAAATGATACATTCGGTGTATAAACCTTATTTTTATTGTATATCGATTTTTCTTTGTATATATTCGCTTTGTTGTGCTGTTTTAAAAAATATTGACGCGTTGTACCGAGGTTACTGACTGGTCTCCGCTGACTGACGGTATGATTGAACGAGGCCTTGCTTAGTCCGTAAGAGTTGTGCTACACCAACACTCAGAAGTCAGATTCAGTTATGTATTCCATTTCTAACAGTAAACACGAATACTGTGGGGGCCCATACACGCTGAAGTTACGAGTCTACGTACAGACTGTGCTCTCTCGTGATAACTTTAACTCTTAAAAATGTTGATCAATTTATATAGTATCCACATAATAATATCTATACATTACAGTTTCAACTTCTTGCTGATACAGCATTGATACCACTTAGTGTATTACTTAGATAGTAAATTATTTAAAACTAATCACGGAAGATACGAGTGCATAATATAAATGGAATAAAAAAAACAATATACGATCGAGAGTTAATTTTACTTACACCAGAACTGAATGCACGAGCAAACTTTCCTTAAAAATAAAAAGGTTTCACTTATTTTCATTAAATATGGTATCTAGATGTTTTTAAAGCCGTTATATATAGATTCTTGACGAAGTTTAATTACCCACCTTTATTAATCTCGATGTATACCAACTGCGCGCTTGACCATCAAGTTTTACTACACACAAGAAAAATCGTATATTATATCCGTTTCTGCGTCTCGACTATATGATTCCTCAACTTATTCATCATTCCCACCTGTTTCGCCTCGGGCACATCGAATGTATTGAATAATTCACACACTTCTAGAGATCGCGTATGGATACACGATATGTATACGTGCCGCACACCAAGCTTCATTGATTTAT